>CM053758.1:13344398-13355876 GCA_028658305.1 Pachyuromys duprasi
TCTTTCAGAGGCCCTCTTTGGTATGCTCCTGTCCTGTTGCTTGTTTTCTCCTCCATTCAATGTCCATCCCATTTGTTCATCTAAACGAGCATTGATCATACCAACCTGGGTCCTCCTTCTTGTATATCTTCCCTAGGTGTATAGATTTCAGCATGACCTTCCTATCCTATAGGTCTATATAAGTGAGTATATACCATATTAAGAATAAATGAGTGGATCCATTTTGACCCATTGATGAGTCTCTAGTTGAACAGGCCATTAGGAAGAATCTGGCTGGAGGAAGGTCCCTGTGGCATCCCTTTGGATGGTGTGTCTTGTTCCTGGATTCTCCTTTCTGACTGTCAGCTTCTGTAAGGGGAGCTGGGCTATGCTCCTCAAAGTGTTGCTCTGCCTTGGCCGCAGCCTCGGAGCAACAGAACTAAGGGACCATGGGCCAAAATGCCCCAATCTGTGCCAAGACAAACCTTTCTCCCCTTCACTTGTCTGTCCACGAATTTGCTCACAGAGGTGTAAAGGCTTCTGACACATTGACTTAGCCCATGTCCTAAAGCTTCACTCTGAGAGTATTCTCTCCCATTCTGAGGCCTGGGGAGCAGAATGCTGCTTCTCTGGCTGCTCAGGCCAGGAGCCTGCAGTGCTGACATCTGAGGTCAGGAGGCAGAGTTTGGAGGTCTCTTGGCCCTTAGGTGACTAGATGCTGCCCGCATACACTGAGAGGAGAAGCTTCCTTTACATGGAGACTCAAATGATAGGAGCTTCTGAAACAGTTTTTCAACACACACGTACAAACACAGACACACACACACACAGCAAATCTGCCTACTCATGGTTCTGTATCTCTTAATTTAATTGACCGAATTCCTAAAACCAACTGTCACTTTCCTGGCTCCTCTACAGCATGAGCTGCTGATGTGATTCAGTTCAGGGCAATAACAAATGGGAAGTGTCCTGGTTAGGTTCATGTCAACTTGACCTAAGCTAAAGTCGTCCAAGAGGAGGGAACCACAATTGGGAAAATGTCTCTGTAAGATCCAGCTGTAAGGTATTTTCTTAATTAGTGATTGCTGGGAGAGGGCACAGCCCATTGTGAGTGGTGTCATCCGGGGGCTTCTGGCATGCTGAGCAAAGCCATAAGAACATCAGTTCTGCCATCAGGTTCCAGCTTGTTTGAGTTCCTGTTCAGACTTCCTTCAATGATGAACTATGACATGGAAATGAAAGCCAAATAAATCCTTTCCTCCCTAAGTTGCTTTTAGTCATGGTGTTTTAAGGCAGCAATAGAAACTCTAAGAAAGGGGGTATCAAGCAAGTGAAGAATTTGCACAATAAAAAACTTTAAGACACTGAAGAAGACATGGGAAGATAGAAAGATACCCTATGTTCATGGATTAAGAGGATTAAGAGTGTGAAAATGGGGCTGGAGAGATGGCTCACTGGTTAAGAGCACTGTCTGCTCTTCTTAAAGGTCCTGAGTTCAATTCCCAGCAACCACGTGGTGGCTCACAATCATCTACAATGAGATCTGGTGCCCTCCTCTTATGTGTACGCATAAATGCAGGCAGAGTACTGTATAAATAATAAATAAACAAGATTGTGAAAATGAACACTGAAAAAGCAACCTACAGATTTAGTGAAATTCCCATAAAAATTCTAATGCAACTCTTTCAGAAACTGAAAAAAGGAAAACCCCACAAATTCATATGAAACACAAAAGACTCAGGAGCCAAAACAATTGTGAACAATAAAAACACTTCTAGAGGCAGGGCATGGTGGCACATGCCTTTAATCCCAGCACTCAGCAAGGCAGAGACAGGCAGATCCCTGTGAGTTCGAGGCCAGCCTGGTCTTCAAAGTGAGTCCAGGACAGCCAAAGCTACATAACGAGAAACCCTGTCTCAAAAAACCAAAACTGACCAGCCAACCAAACCAAACGAAACCAAAAACTTCTAGAGGGACTGAAGTATTGGTTCAGCAGTTAAAAGCATGTATTGCTCTTGCAGAGGACCCCGGGTTTAGTTCCTAGCACCCACGTCAGCTTGTTCACAGCTGCTGGTGGCTCCAGTTCCAAAGGACCGAAAACTTTCTGGCCCCTCAAATCAACTGTACGTCATGTGGCATCCGTAAACCCATACGTATGCAGAAGTGCATGCATGCACATAAATAAATCTAAAGCAACGATAGCAAAACTACTGGAAGTACCACTATCTCTTGATTTCAAGTTATACTACAGGAGGATAGTAATAAAAATATCTTGGTACTGACACAGAACAGAGAAATTGATCAACAGAATGGAATTGAGGACCCAAATACAGTAAGCTCCTGCAGCCACCTGAGTTTTGACGAAGAGGCCTAAAATACACATTGGATAACAGCATTTTCAACAAAAGATGCTGGTCAAACTAGATAGCTACATGCAGAAGAATGAAGCTAGATGCTTCTTCTCACTTTGCAAAAGCTCAACTCCAGATGGATCAAGGGCCTCAACAGAAGACCTGTAGTATTGGCACAACTGAGCATGTAGGCACAGGAAATGACTCATCTGAGCAGCACAGACACTGACACATAGGACCACATATGAACTCACAACACCTGTGACAGCAGGCCCTAGACCTGTAAGAGAGCAAGCCAGACGAAACTCCAGCATGGTTGGGGGAGGGGATTGTGAAGTCCCATGCCTAGCTGAGGAGAGAGTGGCAAGGAGGCTGCCTTGAAAGGCTGCCCATGCTTTAGTAGCTTGTCCTACACACGTGCACATAGAGGCAGCACTAAGTGGACTTAGTGGGTTTTTGGTTTGGTTTGGTTTGGTTTTGAGACAGGGTTTCTGTATGTAGCCTTGGCTGCCCTAGACTTGCTTTGTAGACCCAGCTGGCCTCGACCTGACAGAGATCCATCTGCCTCTGCCTCCATGAGTGCTGAGATCACAGGTATGTGCTACCGAGCCTGGATGACTTAGTGGGTTTTTTTTTTTAAGCATGTGAAATTGGAGGGGAATAAAGGAGGAGTTGGAAGGGAAAAAATGGGAAGTAGGTTTGATCAAAACATGTGACATATATATATGAAATCAAAACACATGACTACATATATGAAATTATCAAACGACAAAAAGAGTTTATATACACAAAACGAAACACCATGCTTACAAGAACGAGAGGCACATCAAAGATGCCCTTCCACCTTGTCTTTGGAGAAAGAGGAAAAAAGAAATGGGAAAGGCTCTGTGTCCAGTGCATGGTCTTCCCTAAACTCAAGGTCACCTCTCCCACTGGAATCAATTATTTCTGCCAGGCGTGGTGGTACACGTCTCTACAGGGAGGTAGAGGCAAGTCTACCAAGGAAGCCAGCCTGGTCTACAGAGCAAGTTGAAGGGCAGCCAGGGCTGATACAGAGTCATGAAAATACAGCCTGTCATGAAAATAAAACAAACAAACAAAAAAAAACAAAAAGAAAAGAAATCAATGATTTCTAACATAACTACATGGGGTGAGAATATACGTGCAGGATTTCGTTGATATCTGCATTCTTTACAGAGCCCAGTTTTGGAATGGCTGAGAAAATGGTCAGAGTTATTTTTAGTTGTTTTCTTGGAGATTTTTAAGGGCAAATATGATATTTTGGGTTATTTCTAGGTCAGTGGAATGTAGGGACATATGGACTGTGAAATGGTTGTCATAGAACAGTGACCCACAAGGGCAGTGTGTACTTGCAAACATATGAGCCCGCTACAGGCTTTGTGTCCTGTCCATCGTGGGAAATAAAGTTTTGTACACAAGCACATGGCCTTCCCGTTTCATGATGCCTTTCTTGGGACCTTCATCCTTAATTTTGTTGAAATCCATCTCCCTCTTCCTCTTGAAAGACAAATTCCAAAATGTACTTGCTTATGTCTCCCATCATGAAAAAAAAAAAAAAACAACACAAAACTTTGTTCCTTTTTCATGATGGGCAGATCATAGAGGCAAAAAGAACATCCTTTACCACTTATTTCGAATATCAAGCTCATTTTCAGCAGGCTTCATCCTAAACATCAAGCCACATAATTGATTATTTGCCTGTTTATTTACAAATTAACTGAGAGTCTTTCATTAAGAAAAGCCAACGGGCCTGGTGTGGTTGTGTTGCCTGCAATCCCAGAATTCTGGAGACTGAGACAGGACCACCATGCATTTGAGATCCGTCCAGACTGCATGGTAAGTTCAAGGCCAGGAGAGGCCACAAAGCAAGGCCCTATCTCACAACACTAAAAGAGAAGATGTGTGTGCATGTGTTTTGAGAAACTTTCAGAAGCTCCTAGCATCTGACTCTTCACGGACTCGTAAGGAAAGACTCCTCTCTGTGTGTGGGTAGCATCCAGTCACCTGGGGGCCGATGGTTCCCCAAACTCTGTCTTCCAACCTCGGATGTCAGAACTGCAGGTGGGAAAGGGCGGGTGGGTGGGTAGGTGGTGCACAAACAAAATGAATGAATTTGAAAGAGAAATGCTCTCTGCCTTGCTTGTCCACTGCTCAGTCATTTTCTTTAGATTCTAGAAGTTTTGGCTCTTTTGCCTGGCTTCGATTGCCTGTGCGGTCCACCTTCCTTACATTCTTTTCTTCAGCATTCACCACCTTCAGCACCTTCTCACCAGCTTCCTCCACTGAGCTATGGTAGGCATTCAGTATGCCTACATCCTCCAAGCAGATGGAGCTGCTTCCTACCCTCCTGTTCCTGGGCACCACCCTACTCCCCCACCCCCAACCCTGGGAGCCTGCATAGGTGGTCCATACAGATTGACTCCTGGCTTTTATTATGGTTAGTATTGTCAATTTCATGGGACCTAGAATCGATGCCAGGCACGTCTGTGAGGAAGTTAATTGAGGCCGGAAAACTTCCTTAAATGTGCACAGCCCCAGTCCACATGTGGGGGTCCTGGAGTAAATAAAGAGAGAGAGAGAAACAAGCTTAGCTCTCCTTTCCCCCCCCCCCCCCACCCCGTCCTTCCTACAATCTTCCTGATTGTAGATGCCACATGACTTGCCTCACACTCCTGCAGTCAGGATTCATAAAACCTTTAAATTGTGGGATAAATAAACCCCTATTCCTTAGGTTGCTGCTGTCACCTGACAACATACAGTCAGATGGTTTGTTGTCGTAACAATGAGGAGAGTAACAGAAGCAGCATTCAACGAGAACACCACCGCCCAACAGTAGACAGCCCTAAGAAGGCCTAGCTAATGCTGCTTCCACTCAGCCAGCTGCCTTGAGCCACTGATACAAGAAACTCAGATTTTTTGGAGCTAGCCATTAAGGAAGTGTAAGATAACTGTTGGGGTAGGGCTGGAACCCCAAGTTCAGCCACATGCCCCTTAGCCCCCCCCCACCTCATTCCGCACTTCACATGCTGTCGTTACACAAAACATCAGTAAACTAGGTGGGCTGGAGCGGAAAAGCAACCGAGTTCCCTTCTGCCAGTCATCTGCCCGGCCTCTCTTTCTTGCAAAAGACTACTCTGCCGTCTTGGACTGGGCTAGCTTCCCTTCTTATGACTCAGCCCAACTGTTGAAGCCTCAACTTGCATGCTACCTCTTCTTGTAAAACCCTTGGGGCATTTTGCTTTTTCCTGTGACAAACTACACAATGGGGAGGACGGATTTGTTTGGTCTCAGGTTTTAAATGGTTTCCGCCATCGACGTCATGGTCTGGAGAGAACAGCACAATGAATGACAAGGTGGGGCAGAAAGGGAGGCCTGGGAATTATCACGTCCACCGACTTTCTCATTTCCTGTGGGATGGTGCTACATCCACTCAGGGAGTACCTCTGGAAATACCTCACAGATACAGTCAGAGGCCTATCCCCCAGGTAATTCTAAATTCTTTTTATATTTATTATTCGTGGACACAGCACGCAACAGGCTCAGAAGACAAGCCACCGGGAGTGAGTTCTCTTCTTCATGTGAGGCTTGGGCCCAGAACACAGATCATCAGACTTGGTGGCAGGTGCTGTTACTTTCTCAACATCTTGCTGGCCCCTGGATCATTCTAAATCCGGTCAAGTTGACAATGAAGATTAATGGCCACACCATCTTTTTTGGAAGGGGGCCGGGAGAAGGACTGGAGAGATGGCTTAACACTTATGAGTGCTGGGTTCTCTCTGAAGGGATGTGGTTCTGTTCGTAGCATCTACAAGGCAGTTCAGTCCCAAGGGATCTGCAACCCTTTTCTGGCCTTAGAGGACGCCAGACATACAGATGGTGCCAAGGCATACAGGCAAAACACTCGCACACATAAATTAAAAACAAAAAGAACAAACTAGAGTTATGTATATACACACACAGAATTTAAAACCTGTGTCAAGCTTTGGAATGTCTACTTCCTGTCCCATAAGACTATGTCTTAGGTGACCCAGCTGCAGATGACAGAACCTCCAGTTCTTTGAGTCCTGGTCCCTGAGGGAGCCCAGGGCACAGTCAGCTACTGCTGGATGCTTTGGCACACTCCAAAGGCGAAAGCTTGCTCTCGAGAATTCTGCTTTGGGGTAGTGAAAGAGCCTTTTGGAGACAGGGCCTGGGGTCTTCAGGCTGTTGAGACATGCTCCTAAAAGGTGATTATGAACCGTGAGCCTATCTTGCTTTCTGGTCAGAAGCACATTTCCTCCCTCGTGTGCTTCTGACAGGGATCCTTGCCAAAAGCTTCAAAGCAACAGGGCCAAGAAAACATTGACCGAGACCTCCAAAATGTGACCCCAAACACATGTTTTCAAATCTTATTATAACAAGCATTTGTAATAGTGACAGAAAGCTCTAACATCAGCCACATAGCCCATATGCAGCATGACCTAGAACAACAGCTGCAGAGCCTCTCCTAGCCTGACTAATGGAGCACCTACTCCCTTCCAATAAACCTTTTGCCCAAATGATAGTCAAGATTTCTGCACTTCATGGCTTAATTAATACTCTATCAGCACTCAGTAATTTCTTTCTAGCTTTTACTTACTAATCTCCTTCTCTCAACAGTTGCAAGTAACTTGACTGTAATGACTATTTTTTATTCCACTGCTTATGTGTGTGGGAGGGGGTCGGGTGGACACATGCCAGGGCCCACGTGTGGATGTTGGAGGACAGCCTGAAGCATCAGTGGAAGCCGATCTCTTCTACCATCTGAGTCCTGGGGCTTGAACTCAGGTCACCAGCCTTGTCAACAAGCACCCTTTTCTATTGGCCCTCTTCAAGATGCCGAAAGTTCTCCGCGGGGCTGAACATCTGATTTGCTGTAGGGTTCTTGTCTAGCAGGTACAAAGTCCAGAGTTTGATCCGTGGCATAGAAAAAAAAAAAACCACATTGTTGTATGCTTCTAAAGCTCTTGATGAATATGAGGATGAATGCCAAAAGTGAATGAAAATGAAAACTTCAGTGAGTCAACTTGATACTTTCTTTTCAGCTGTGGTTTCCTTATCCATTTTCAAGTGAGTTCTGAGTAAATGAGAATTAAAAACACGATTTGACTTCCATCTTTGGGAAGATGAATGCCACATGTGCATTAAGTGTTAGAATTATCTTGTCACTGTGACTCCAGCCACACTCCAGTGAACCCCTATTTTATGATACAGTTGTGAGTGTCTTTGTATTACAGATCACACCTCTGTTATGGGGAACCCACCCGAGATGACCACTCAGATACAGTTTATATAGCCAATTGAAAGTCTTTATTCCAGCCAGCTGGGACCACACACAGGTATTTGGATCTGAAGTGTAGCACAGAATGTCCAGAGCACAGGGCTGTTGAAGGCAAAAGCCGTATCCTGGCATCTCGCACATAAACAAGCAGTTTGACAGAAGCGGGAATAGTGATTAGCTGAGGGGTTTCTGCACAAGCAAGCAGTTTAACAGAAGTTAAGTTTGCTGGGGCATCTTGACGTTACCTAGAATACAGTTGGGTAATTTTCCACAGATCCTCCATCAAGGTGATCAAATTCTAGTTAAACCTGAAAAGGCCTCAGCAAGAATACAAGAAGGAGGAACATACGCATTGTCTTACCCTGTCACACCGCAAGAAACTTTAGGTTCCCAAATAATAAAGCCTCCAAAATGTTAAAACCCTGTTGCTCACCAGATCCTAACCTTTGACAAACATGTTTTCACCCCTCATGTCCATCCCACCTCTTCTCTGGGCTGGTTTCCAACACATTACTGGAGACAAAAAGGAACAGGAATTATTTAGAAATTTGGAATGAATTGCCTGCTGTTCCCAGAGAAATGAATCACCTTTGCATCAGGGGTCCTTCGAAAGGGCCCCTGGAAGCTGCCGTGACCTGACGAGCGTGGCAAGGAGCAGACTCCTCACTTCTGTTCATTCTAAAAGTAGTAATCGTGAAGATAGTTCCCAGCGAGAGGCTAAACACAAGAAGAGACAGTATGGGGCAGGATATGAAGGGAGGTTAGCCCAGGGTATGGGTTGAGCACTCTGGTATGTCTCACTGTGCCACTTCTCTTGGTGGATGTTGTAGTGTATAGGGTGGGGACTTCAGGTACCAGCTCCCAGGTGGTCCTTTGACTTTCCCTAGAAGGCCAACCGTAGAAGAGAAGAACAGGCATTAGAGCCTCCTTGGGGGGTGATCTGAGGCTTTGATTAGCTTGCTCCGAATTCGGCTTTTCATCAGTGTTGGCTGAGATGTTGGGAAATCATTATCACCTGGCATCTTATCTGGAAACGATTTCTCTGGTAATTTCACTACTTTTCAGAAAGAAGTCAGAAATAGCCAAGAATGCAGAAGCAGGCTAGAGGGCAAGGAATGCCAACAGGTGAGATAGGTTCTCACAGCTTGGGCACCTTACCGACCTTAGACTTTCTGTGTGACTATACATGCTAGATGACGTTAAAAGGCTGTAATTAGCTGGGCATCCTAGACCCAGCTGCTCCAGAGGTTTTAATTACATGAATTTATTGTATGTGTGTGTGGGGGGGGTATGTGCCAGTGGCCCAGATGTGGGGGTCAGAGGACAGTTTGCAGGGGTTGGTTCTCTCTTTCCACCATATGGGTGCTGGGAATTGAATTCAGATTGCAAATACCTTTACCTGCTGAGCCATCTCACCAGATACTTTTTTATTTTGGGACAGAGTCTCACTTCGTTGCCTGGCCTAGAATTCACTCTGTAGTCCTGACTTTTTTTTTTTTTAAAGGTAATCTCAAAATGCCTGGCTAGGTTTTTTTGGTTATTTTAAAATTGAGTGTCAAAACAAATGCAAGGCTATAAGCCAACGCCAGTAGACAGATGTACAGAAGCTCCTACATCAGAACTGCTGGTGGGAGTTCCTCTGTGAGATCAGCTAAGACTCCACCATGGGCCACCTAGGTCCTCCTAAATTAGGTAGCGACCAAGCTTCAGTTACACACAATGCCGAAGCACAAAGCAGCCTCGGGATCAGTCAGCTTAACATCTTACAGGGGACAATGGTCCTCCAAGACCAACTCTTCTTAAGGCTCTGGGCTGAAGCCAGCAGAGTCCAACCTGGACTGACAGACATTAGAGGCAGTGTGACTGGTTCTTCTTTCTTCAGGACAATTGGCTGTGATCAGCAAGAGTCCGGATGTGTGTGCATTCTTCAACCCCGTAATTCTACTTCTGGGAATCTGAGTAAGCAGCAATGTCCTAGGGGGTTAATGTGCAGACAATGCATCTTAGACTCCGCTGTGCTGGGGACCATCCACTTTGTCAGCAAGTGCTTAAAAAGAAGGTAACAAATGATAATTCTGCAAATATTAGGTAGCCTAGCGATGATGATTTCAGAGAGAATTTGGGTCAGAAAACAAACAAACACCGTAATGCAGCATATTTAAAGAGAAGACAAAGGTTAGAGCCTGTGACTGGGGGCATGTGCCTGTCATCCCAGCTACTCAGAAGTCTAAAGCGGAAGTTCAAGGCCTAGTAGGATCTGGAGATACAGTCCTTCAACACTAGTACTTGGGAGGCAGGAGCAGGTAGTTCTCTGTGTGTTTGATGTCGGCCTGGTCCACATAGCAAGTTCTAGGGTAGCCAGGACTGACTAGAGAGTCCCTGTCTCAAAACAAAACAAAAACAAACAACCACAAATCAACTAAAATCTTTAGGAACTAGAACCCTGGACTGCGGAGATGACACTTGTCCTTCATTTTTTTT
Source organism: Pachyuromys duprasi (assembly GCA_028658305.1). Taxonomy (NCBI): domain Eukaryota; kingdom Metazoa; phylum Chordata; class Mammalia; order Rodentia; family Muridae; genus Pachyuromys; species Pachyuromys duprasi. Next base: position 13,354,530 of record CM053758.1, read on the forward strand.
TTTTTTTTCCTGCTTCTCGTCAGTCTTGCACAGATGGTAACCCTGATGCATGCACCTTTTGTCTTGAGGTTTTACATTCGCATTTGTGTGCGCACGTGTGTGCTTGTCTGTGACCACATGTGTGCTTGAAGGTCAGGTGAGAGTTTGCAGGAGTCAATTCTTCTCCTTCCTTCATGTGGGCCCCAGGGATCAAAATCAGATCTTACCATTCCTCTCTCTTTTCTCGTCATTCTATGATGTTAGGACTTGTACATGCAGGTGCTCATGAGTATGAGTTAGCTCATTCTTTTTAAGGTCACAGGATCATGGCACGAGTATGTTTCGCTTTTTAACTTCCTTGAGAGTGGATGTGTAGACTGTTCCCGTCTTTGTTACAGCAACCTTCTTGGCAGCTGCGTGGAATGAGTTCCAGCTGTGTTCCGACAAGCTGAACTGCTGGATAAACTCTTGCAATGCCAGAGACATTGAACTGTCCTCCACAGTAGCTTTCACCCCCAGCACATGACCATAGAATGTTGGCCTCTTCTTACTCTTGGCAACAGTTCACCACTCTTAATGGTGAAAAAAAAAAGTTGCTTTTGTTTTTAATGAATAGTGAAGTTGAATATTTCCCTCTCCCCAAGCCTTTTTAAAAAAAGATTTACTTATTTATTTATGTATTTCATGTGCATGGGTGTTTTTCTGTATGTATGTTTGCACATCAGAAGAGGGCATGGGACTATGGTTACAGATGGTCATGAGCCACCACTTGGGTGCTGGGAATTCAGGACCTCTGGGCGAGCAACCAGTGCTCTCAAACATGGGGCCATCTCTCAAGGCCCCTCCAACATCTTTTGTTACACCAGTGTATTAGTCAGGGTTCTCTGGAGGAAAAGAACTGATCAAATGAATATATATGTATATGTATTCATATATATATATATATGGGTTATGTATTAGAGTGCCTTTCAGGCTGTGGTCCAGCTAGTCCAACAATGGCTGTCTCCCTATAGGAAGTCCTAGAATCCAATAGTCGCTCAGTCCTTGAGCCCGGATGTCCCAGCTGGTCTTCACTATACATTGGAATCCCAAAAGAAGTAGACTCTAATGCTAGTAAATTGAGTCGGAGGGCAAGCAGGCCAAGAGCAAATGCTTCTTTCTTCCACGTCTTTTATATAAACTGCCACAGAGGGTGTGGCTCAGATTAAAGGTTTCTCTCCCCACCTCAAAAACTCTGGATTAAAGGTGGGTCTTCAGGTTGGTATGATCAATGCTTGTTTGAATGAACAAATGGGATGGACATTGAGCAGAGGAGAAAACAAGCAACAGAACAGGAGCATGCCAAAGAGGACCTATTGGGGGGGGGGG
>CM053758.1:13356376-13459696 GCA_028658305.1 Pachyuromys duprasi
AGGTCCTCCCCTGTTGGTGGACTTGGAGGGGGCGGGGAAGAAGGAGATGAGGGAGGGAGTGGGAGGATAGGAGGGAATGGGGGAGGGGGCTACACCTGGGATTCAAAGTACCTAACCTGTGATTGAGATAAAAATAAATTAATTAAAAGAAATAAATAAAGGTGGGTCTTCCCACTTTAAATAATTTAATTAGAAAAAATCCCTCACAGGTGTGTCCAGCTACTCTCAGTTTAGTTCGTTCCAGATGTAGTCAAGCTGGTCGCCAGGACGGTAAGCGTCTGTGTTTGTGATATAGCTGTGCTGCAAATGGCTCAGAGGCTAGGAGCACTTCAGCTCTCGCAGGAGACCCATGTTTTGTACCCAGAATCCACCTGGGGTGGCTTACAAGCAACTGTAACTCCAGCTGCAGGGTAAACACTCAGACACCAATATTCACAGCATCAAAAATGAATTTTCTCACAAGTAGCTGTACTTGGTGTTTGCTCTGATTTAATTCTTGTTCTTTTGATGCCAAGATAATTACCCACATAGAATGTATTATATGACTGTCTCTCTCCTCACATACTTGTGCAGTTTGCTTAATAGGGTCACCATCTCGTCTCCCCTACTTTCTCTCCCTCCCCCGTCCTCACCCCTTCCCCACCCTCTCCTCTCCTTTTCCATCCTCTCCTCTTCTCCCTGCCCTCTTCAGTTCTCTTTCCTTGTGGCTGAGTCCTTGGACCTTGGCCTGGGCATTCTGGGAGCCGAGCAAATCCATTCTTACTATTTCAATTTCACTGATAATCATGGTTCTACTTTTCTTCTTTAGCCAAGTTTTAGAATTTGTGTTATCAAGAAAGCATCTCTTTAATTTAATCTAACTTTAAAAAAAATCATCACAAAGTTTTCATACTGAGTCAGGTGTGGTGGTGCAAACCTGTATCCCAGCCACAGGAGGTGGAAGGCAGAAGGAGCCCAAACAGCCTGAAGTGACCATGGCAAGAGCAGTGAAGGCCTGCCCTCCCCTGCCCCTCCCCCACCAAATTGTCCATCTAGCTCTGAAGCTTCCTCAGTGTCAGTCACCATGTCTGTTGTGTCCCCTTTGTCAATATTGTCCGCGCCATTTTATAGATCAACCTTACAAGATGTTTATTTCGCGGGTCTGTAACGCAGCACCAGCTTTTGGTTTCTATAACTTTATTTTCTACCCATTTCTGCTTTTTCATTATTACGCTTCCTTCTGCTTTCTCTGTTTAACTGACATTTTCTTGCTGCTTAGTTAATCATGCCCTTAGCTCAAATTCCCTTCTAATGCCTGCTGGATCCCAGGCTGCCTTGCTATGCCAGCTTTCACCCTTATTCCCTTCAGATTTTTGATCCTTGGGGCTGCAGGCTGCTTTACCATGCCAGCTTCACACATGCGCTTCTGGGTGTTTTGTAATTTCCACACTGCTGTTCTTGTTAACCTGCATGTATTTTTCATTTTCCAGATAGGTTATTTTTCTGTTTTTTTTTTTAAAAAAAAGAACATAAAAAATATTTTATCATTCAGAAAGGCCGTAAAGACGAATATAATCAACACCTGCATGTACACTGCTTCGTGCATCACTTAGTTTCAGAAAGAAAACTCAAGTGTATAAGTACAATTTTTATTTTATTTTGCAAACAGGTGCTTACAGTAAGAAGAAAAAAAAAATCGCCTGACTTCCTGGCCCCTTCCTCGGAAGCAGTGGCAGTAGCTGTTTTCGGGTTTTCTCACGGGCTCTTGGCCTGGTATGTTGTTGACTTCCAGTCTCACTGTGCTGCGGCTTGCTGAGTGTGATCTGAAGATTCTCTGGAAGCTGCCAAAGCTTTGAGGCCCAGTGTGCAGTCGGCTTCTGTACCTGCTCCAAGAATGTCTGAGAAGAACAGACCCATCAAAGCTCTTTCTCTACGCTACAAAGTTAAACTCACCTCTTCCTCTCTGATCCCTTCCATAGTCTTCTGGCAAAAGACCCGCCTGCTCAGTGCAACCCCTGACCTGAAGCTGTCTTCAGTCCAGGCCTTGACCTCCTCTATCTTGCACAGCACTTGTGAGTTAAGCTCCCTGGCATTTTAGACTCAGCTTTCCTGGAGTATTTGAGCTGTGATATAAGGTATCAAAGCAGTAAACACAGAGCCAAAAGGAGACTTTGAGGCTTCATTATTGGGGTGACAGATGCCCTGTGGGGAACCTGTTCTCCCTGGTAGACCCCAATCATCTCTCAATATTTGTTCCTGCTGAAAAGTCTTAGATGTGGTCTCAAGAGGGACACTGAGGCAAACTGTTGAGAGTATGGAGTTTATTAGAAGAGTTACTAATGCCATGGACAGACAGATAGTGAAACACCATGGAGGGGCCTCTGAAGAGGGGAGTCAAGAGCCCACACAGTAGAAGCAGGAGAAATGCTTTTCTGAGGATGGGGGTGCTTTCGCAGTACGAGCCTGCAGCTTTGCTTTCTGGTTCCAAGACCGATACCCTCTTTGACGTAAACTCTCTTCCCCAGGTGAGAAATCCTGGCACCTGGGAGTCTGCTGAGGATTCACAGACCATGTCTCAGAAGGTGCCTGTCTCTGTGAAAGGGGAAGGAATGCTGCAGGCATTGTGACTGTGTTGCGGCGCTGCACTCTTGGACCCACTGAGCCAGTTCACCTCGCTGAGCCCTCTGACTGACTTATCCTTTCATTCTCACTTGCTGGAACTTTCCCACATCATGGCTTGACTGTGAATATCCACTGGCCTTCTGGTTCTGTCATCACTTCAGAGCAGCGCCCTACAGGAGTTTTACATCCTGGAGTTGGCTGCACGTGCCCAACCAAAGGCCCCTTTGAATCCCTAGTAGTTTTCCCTCTGAGATGGAGCAGGGCTCAGATAACTATCACTTCTGCAGCCATGGTGTCAAGCTTAGGCTCTCTTCTGCACTCCTGTGTTCCAAAGCCTCAGGGTCCATCCTCCCCAGCACTTCCTCAGCTCCTACTCGGCAGAGTAATACTCCGTTACAGAAAAAAAAAATAGAAAACATAGTGGCACCAGGCTGAACTTAGCCATTTGCCTCCCATTTTCAGAGATGGTTCTTCCTCTTTTAAGTAGGGTAATCTGACCTCCATCTGCCCATGACACATCTCTTATCTGTTTTTTCTCTATCCTCTAATCCAACTGGCTTTGTGTAGAAAGGCTTCCCTTTCTACACCATACTTCCTAAAGAGAATGCTCAGCTGCCTCTACTTCTCCGATTCACTCCTTTGGGGGCCTATTCTGGATTCCTGGCTGCTCTCTGTAGATTGCTATTGTCTAAATTGTACACCTATAGACCACCTTCCTGGATCTCCTCAGATTTCTCTGACAGTCCCGCGCTGGTCCGTGGTGGGCAGATGTCTTGCTTTCCAGATTGGCTGGATTTGCCACAGTCTTCTGTGGGCTGCCTTGACTTTGAGTAATATATTTGTGGTGTGTGTGGGTCAGAAGACAACTTTTGGGAGTCAGTTTTTCCACCATGTGGATCTAGTTGGAAAATGAGTATTTTGGTGTCACACAAAGAAACACACCACCATGTCAAGTTATCCAGCAGGGCAGTCTTTTTGTCAAAAGGCTGTGCCAGGCTTGATTAGCAGACCACACATGGTCAAAATTCCCTGTCTTATCCTCAAAGCAAGGGGACCTTGGCTATTCCTCATTGGCTAAGGTTCAACCTCACAGTCTATTCCTGATTGGCTATGCTAAAAGGCAGCCTGAAAAAAGGGCAGAGAACTGAGGGAGAATGTGGAATATCTCACACATTTAAGCATTTCAGCGATTCCAGGTAGCAGACTACACCTGGTCTAACAAACATATCTGACAAATTACTAACAAAAGGGACTTTTTCAGGGACCCGGAACACTAGGGGAAAAAGGCACACAACTTTTAAACCTGCTTGTAAGAAAAGGAAATGACTACATCTCTCACTTCAGCAGGCTCGGGGCCAAGTGCCCTTTAAGCCCTGGGCCACCCATCACTCTGGCCCGCTTTGAGTCCTGACCATGGTTTGCAAGATTTTCCAAGACCGCAGGGCAAAGCAACCCTGCAAACTTCCCATTGGTGCTGTGTTCTCCTCTTATTCTCATGCCTAGCCGACAGTTAAAAGTTCCTTGTCATTGATAGTTCAGGTAGGAAGGGTTTATTCACCCCATCCCCGGGTGGTCCACAGTCCAAAACTGTTATTCTTCTTTACAGATGTGCTGAGGCGAAGGGGTTGAGTGCCTCGTAGAGCTCAGAGATTTGGGGTTCACGAACCAGAATATGATCCTGGCCTTCTGCCTCCAGAGATCAAGGGTTAGTGACCTCTGTACTGTTAGTCTCCCTACTCACTTGAAGACCTCTCTAGAGTTAAACTGTCCAAGACTGCAGGGGCAATGAGAGGCAGAGTAAGGATGTGTTTTCACAGAGATTAGACTATGCAGTTTGTGCAGTTGTATAATTAGTCACTTTTGGGCGAGGCTGCATTTCCAGCTCTGAGGTCTGGAATGCATTGTAAAGGAAATGCCTTCAGCAGCCAACTGAAGTGATTTCTTCGAAACCCTTTTGGTAATTTCACGTCTTACAATACTTAGGTAAAAGCAGCGAGGGCTTTACCGGCACTTCTCAGCTGCTGTCCTAGGCCTCGCCGCACAATAGTTCCGAACACGTCAGTATTCAGGACTTTTATTTGTGGTTGTGTTCGTGAGCACGGTGTGGAGTCCAGAGGGCAACGTTAGACGTGGTTCCTCAAAAGCCCTCCACTTTGTTTTTTTTTTTTGGGGGGGGGGGGGACAAGGTCTCTCACTGCCTGCCGAACAAGCATTTCACAGACTAAACTATGTAGCCAACCCCAGAACCGACTGTTATTAACCCATGAATGGCCAACGCTTAACCAGTAGCAGCACAGCTAGAGGAAAACAAAACCCACACTCTTCGTGTCCCGTCAAAAGCCCACATTTTTTTTTCCACGAGACAAGCCGTGGGCCGCGGATTGGCTCGCCCAGGGCTCTCCTCCGCGAAGCAGGTGGCGTGGGAGGCGGAAGCCGTTCCGGGAAGTACGACAGGCGCGCGGGAAACCACGAAGCTCGGAACGCAGCCCACGGATGCCGAGGCGCGGTAGTAACGGCGTGGGCGGAGGAATCGGAAGTGCTCCCTGGCGGGCGGGAGAGCGCACGCAGCTCACCAGTAGGGTCTCCATACTGACTCTTTCTCCGCCCCGGAGGCGGGCCCCGAGAGCGGCTTCCGGCCTGACTGCTGCTGGCCGGCTTCCGGGTGTGCGGTGGTGCGTATGAAGGCCGCGGGGTGCTGCGGGGACCAAAGCGGGCGTCCACGGGCGATGGGAGGACGGCATTTGGGTCGGTGCGGCGTACTCGAGCTAGCTCCGTAACGAGTTGTTTGTTTTCAATGTAAATAAAAAAATATGTTGTTTTGAGACATGGCCCAGGCTGACTTTCCCGGAACTCCTCCTGTCTCCATCTCTTGATGGGTCAGGCGGAGAAAGTGCTCCTCGTTAATTGTCACTGTTCGGTGACAGCTGCTTGTAGCGTTTGTCCAAAACGACCACCCCCGCCTCATGCCTCTCCCCCAGTACACCCCGTTTGTCTTGTTTGTGGAGCCCGTATGTGAAAGCCCGAGGCTAGATGTTCATGATCGTCCGTTTGTCCGATTTTGGGAAGGCCTAGGGTTCATGTGCTCCGTATTCGCTTGCACTTGGCACTGATAACCCCAGGTGTAGCACCTCCAACCCAGGCCAAGTTTACAAACGGAAGAATGGAGAAATATAGATGAGAAACCTAGATCATGCTTTTATTTATTCATTTATTTATGATTATGTTTTTTCAAGACAGGGTTTCTCTGTAAAACCCTGTCCTGGAAAGTCACTCCGTAGATTATGCTAGCCTTGAGCTCAGAGATCTGCCTGCCCCTTCCTCCTGAGTGCTGGGATTGAATGCACGCACCATTACCAGCAACTGTGGTTTTATTGTTCGTTCAGTTTAAACAAAACAAAACACCTGGAAGTGCCTTAAGAGCAGGGACTGCTTTTGGAGTACCATCCACTTCACCACCACTGTCACCCGTGTAACTTTGTAGCTTCAGCTCGTTCTGTGAATGTTCGGTCATGGAGGTTCTGGTGAGTTCCAGACCAGGCTGTGCAATCAGACCATTTGCATTGCCCAGCACAGGCCACCCATGCTGTGCCCAAGCTTTGCTTAGTGTGCAAACACTTGTGTTTTAAAGTTCTTTGCGTAGGCAGCTAGTATCCCATCTTCACAGTCCCTCTTCATATATGGCTGCCATGATAGCCACAGGCAAGCATAATTCCTGTGCATCTTTTCCACTCTTCATGTTCTGACCCCCTTCCCCCAAATCACACCATGACCCTTTTCTGTACCATAGTTCTCTGGTTGAAAGTTGGCTTTAAGTGTTTTTATATGTAACATACCTATAAAAAGTGTATGAAGAACAAAAGTGAACACCTGATGTGTACCCCCACCAAATTAAGAAATATATTATTCCATCCTGTACACCACCGCTGAATTCTGTTTCCTTGATGTTGGCAGGTCTCCCTGCCTTTATACGGTCCTGTGATGAACACCATATACAATTTTTGTTAGTGTTTGACTTCCTGTGTGAAAGTATGACTTGCAAAGAGTATATGGTAGGGCTGTGTGTGTGTGTGTTTTGTTTTTTTAAATTTTGACACAGTCTTTCTATCTCAATGGCTGGCCTGGAACTGGCAGTGTAGACTTGCGTGCCCTTGAACTCAGAGAGATCTACCTGCCTCTGCCCCAGAGTGCAGGAATAAAAGGCATGCCTCACAGTGCCTAGTTTGCATGCAGTGTGTTTTGAGCAGCACCCCTGTGGATGGGAATAGCCTCCTCCTTCGCTGTCCTGGATTCCACTGTGTGATTAGAATCTCTTTCTATGGCTGTTCCTTGGTTCATAGGCATTAGTAGTGTTGCCAGACTTCCATTGCGTGATGCCTCTAAAGACACATTTCCTGAGGCCAGAGTGGACACTTTTGCAAGGAATGTACATAATAATGGTGTTTCTGGGCACATGCACCCTTGCTAGAATCGGTTCCCTCAGAAGTAGGTAAGTCTCAGCCCAGGCATTCCACCACTTTTACCCATCTGAAGATTCTTCTTTTTGCTCCTGTCCACTCCCGTTCTCTCCCCTCCTTTTCCTTCCCCTCCTTCTGTTTTCTTCTCCTTTTGGATTTATTGGCTGTATGTATATGTGTATCTGAGTGTGGGTATGTGCATGATGCCCTCAGAGGCCAGAGGCCTTGGACTCCCAGAGCTGGATTTAGAGGTGGTTGTGAGTGGCTTACGGAGGATGCTGGGAACAGAACGCTGGTCACCAACAAGAGCACTGCATCCTCTTAACTTCTGAGCTGTCTCTTCTCTCTCTTTTCTTCGTGGAGGACAGTCTCTCCCTATAGCCCACACTGGCCTGAACCTCACTGTGTAGAGAGTCCAGACGGACCTCAAACTTGTTCTTCCTCGTCCCGAAGCCTCGTGAGTCCTGGGATTGCTGGTGTGTGTTACTGTGACAGTGAGCCCTGGGATTGCTGGTGTGTGTTACTGTGACAGTGAGCCCTGGGATTGCTGGTGTGTGTTACTGTGACAGTGAGCCCTGGGATTGCTGGTGTGTGTTACTGTGATAGTGGCAGGGTGGCTTTTTATCCACCCGTCTGATCACATTTTGATTGCTCGGCTTTTTATTTTATTTTTATTTAATTTTTTTCAACACAGGGTTTTTCTCTGTGTAGACTTGGCTGCCCTGGACTCACTTTGTAGACCAGGCTGGCCTCGAACTCACAGCGATCGGCCCGCCTCTGCCTCCCTGGGTGCTGAGATTACAGGCTTTAAAAAAAATGTGTTCTTGTTTATATCACCTCTTATACTGTCTCTGTGCCCATTCGTCTTTATTTTTTTCTTCTTGATCTGGAGGGGTTCGTAGTGTGTTCTGAAGAAGACTCTTGTGGTTATATGTATTTTAAGCACCTTCCAGTGTGCAGCCTCCTCCTCTTCCTTCTCCTCCTTTGGTATTTTTGGTGAGGCTCTTAGTGAAGTCTGCCAGCAGTGTATTCTTTCATGCTTTGTCCTTTGTGGTTTTTGTATCTTTTAAGGATATCCTTTTCTACCGTTGGATTATAGATCCTCATATGGTACCATTTAAGGTTTTTCCTTCCTTAATTCAAACCATGGCCCTGTCTGTACGTTTCAGATTGCATATGGTGTGAGGTAGGGGTTAAATTTAATTTTTCACATACAGATAATCAGTTGCCTTGGTACCCTTTGTGTGTGCGTGCGCATGTGTGTGTTGTAAGGTCTACCACTGCATGTGGGTGACAGTCAGATGCTTTCGGGGTCAGTTCTCTCCTTCCGCCATGTGGGGTTGGGGTTTAAACTCTGGTTGTCAGGCTGTCTTATTACGGAGTCATCCTGTGAGGCCACCCAGGCACCTTTCACGGAAGGCTCGCTCTGACTTGAATCCAGCGCTTCCAGCATATCACGTCTCCACACACATGCATTCCTCTTTCTGAGCTCTCCTCCATGCCCCAGTGGCCTTACCCATCAGTTTCTGTACACTGCCACGGTTTGTTCACTATTCCTGTTTTTGATATCTGGCAGGACAAGTCTTCTGACCTTTTGTTCAAAAATATTTGATCCTTTGCCTGTAGCGAGTTTTAGAATGAGCTTGTCAGTCACATATGGACAATTCACAAAGCCTGTTTGCATTTTGCTGGCCTTTGTATTGGTCCAGTAGCATTGAATTAAATTACATTTTGAAGTGGCTGCTTTCATCTTTATGTTTTCTGCACTTATTTTTATGTGCCACTTCACAGAAAAAAGACATTTTCTCCAGCCCAAGAGTAGTAGCTCAGTGGTAGAATGTCTGTCTAGTATGTGTGCAGCTGTGAGTTGGATCCTTAGCATTACACCACACACACACACACACACATACACACACACACACACACACACACACGCACGCGCGCGCGAGTTCTCTATCCCATCTTTGTTAGCTTTGCAGTGTGAGTACATGTTGTCAACTTGTTTTCTGTGTGTGCTGACTCAATACCTGCTTTCCCCCATTTCTTTCCTCCTCTCTTGCGTCCACCTTCCCAAAGACTGGATCCTGAGGCCCTGGTATCACCAGATCTGGCTAGAAGAGATGATTTATAACTGCATCCTTAGATTCTGAGCAAGTGGACTTTCTTAGTTACCTCTTTGGTATTGGCTTCAAACTTCATTGTCTATAGTCAGTACATTCTGTAGCTGGGCTTGTCCTGCTCTGCATCCTGCATGTTGGGCACGCCATAGCCTTCAGCTTTTGTAGATCACTGTTCCCTGTGCTCCCTTTGTGTTCACCTTGTGAACTAAAGGACTGTGAGCTCTCCCACTCTAGGGTGGATCTGCGCGATAACGTGACCTTGAGGTTTGTGAGGCTTCATCATAAAGGCCCAAACATTTTAAGCAGTTCTTTGTTCTTGTGTGATCTGTTGCCACTTTGTATTGCTCTTTATTTCTGCTAATTCTTTTTTTAACCCTATATGTATTTTGACTCATTAATAAAACCATACTAGCTTTCTCAGTTTACAGAATAGATTGGTTTCTAGTGTACTTTTAAATCTAGTCTGACAGTTTCTAATCTTTAAATTGTTCTCCTTCCTTCTCTTGGCCTTATTTTTCCTCCTCAACCTTATCCCAGGGGTTGAACTGAGGGCCTGGTGCATTTTAGGTGAGCTCTCTTTTATTGAGCTATTTTTCTTCATTGTTATTATTAATCTAATTGTGTAGCCAGAATTTATGTTACTTGTCACGCAGAGGCAGAAATTAAATCCTTAAGCAATGCATATTCATTGAGCTGGCAATCTGGGAAGACAGAAAAGAAAAGTCTGAACCAGACATGGGAGTTCATTTAATCTCAGCATGCTCTGGAGACAGAGGCAGGCAGAGACAGAAGGATTTCTATGAGTTTGAAGCTGGTCTACATAGTGAGCTTTAAGCCAACCAGGGGTACATAGTGAGACTCTTTCTCAAAAACAAACAAAAATCTCTTTTCCTCTTCTCATCTTCAGAAAGCTAATTTACAGGGAGCAGGAAATAGAGCTGTCAGTCACTGCAAAGGTCTTGGCCCGTTGGCCACAGACTCAGCCTAGCCTCCGAGACTTGGGGTGCTTTTCTGGGTATTCTGCAGAATTTTCCTCTTTATAAGCTCTCCGTGGGTTTGGGGAGAGGAAGACCAGAGTATGATGCCTGGCTGTGTGGCTGTGTGGCTGTGAGGCTGTGAGGTTGTATGGGTATGAGGCTGTGTGGGTGTGTGGGTATGTAGCTGTGTGGGTGTGGGTGTGTAGCTGTGTGGGTGTGTGGCTGTGTGGGTGTGAGGCTGTGTGGCTGTGAGGCTGTGGTGGCTGTGAGGCTGTGTGTGTGTGTGTGTGTGGCTGTGTGTGTGTGTGGCTGTGTGGGTGTGAGGCTGTGTGTGGGGGTGTGTGTGTGGCTGTGTGGGTGTGTTGCTGTGTGGGTGTGAGGCTGTGTGTGTGTGTGTGGCTGTGTGGCTGTGAGGCTGTGTGGCTGTGTGGCTGTGAGGCTGTGTGGCTGTGAGGCTGTGTGGCTGTGAGGCCTGCCCTGTTGAAGCAGAGAGGGACTACAAGGCTGAGAGGATGAAGAGGAAGGGCTGACTTCGGACTTGTTGAAGTGTATGTTTTGGTGAAGTCTCGGAGATGGCTGGCAGTCAGCCAGAGAAACTGGCCATGAGGCAGCGTGCCTTTCCAGCTTGGAGGGCCAGCCCATGAAGCTGTGACAGCAGTGACATCTTTCTGTGTTTCTTTTGTTTTCTCTAAGTTCTTGGTAAGCCTTTGGTAATCTTACTTCGCTTAAATTCCATTTTTCTGCCTTAAAAACACATTTTTTTTTATTGCTTTATAGACGAACAGACTGAACATCATAGCTAAAAATGTTTCCACACTCTGTTGGCCTAACATCTTGGCAATATGCTTGTTGAACTACAGATTACCTCGGGTGAATGGTAACTGCCTCAGAATGCTGTGCCATGCCACTAGCAACAGGCAGCAGAGGAGCTTAGTTGTAGATGCTTGTGAGGACCAGGCCTGCCTGGCAAGCAGGGCTTTGAGGCCCTCACGTAGCCTCAAACCCATGTGCTTAGTGCTCACACAGCCCCGCCTGCCTGGCAGGAGCAGGTGTTTTGATCTGTCTTGTGTTGTGTGTTTATCGGCTCTGATCTTTGTGGTTTGTAGAAAGATAAGTTTTTATTACATTTATTTTTGTATGTACCTGTGTCTCTGTGTGGGTGTGGATCGACATACGCCATAGCATTCATGTAGTGGTCAGAGGACAACTTGTAGGAGTCAGTTCTCTCCTTCCACCTTACAGGTCCTGGGGATTGAACTCAGGATGTGAGCCTTTGTGGCAAATGTCTTTACCTATTAGGCCATCTTGCTGGGCCCAAAAGATACACTTTATGAGAGAGGATGGTAAAAATAGCCCACAGTCCTCCTGTGACAGATGTTTCATTGGCAGCTGGGGAGAGAGGAAGGAAACTAGAGTCTATTAAGCCCTCCTCAGCCGTGGGACTCATACTCTTCTAGGAAGAACACAAAGCCTTGGCTTGATTTCTCCAAGGCTGTTGAGCTGGTAAGGGGCCCGACCACGGTACAGATTCAGAGTCAGTCTACAGTGACTGGCCCAGGCTTGCTGTGTACTGTGGCACTAGGCTGTTGCCTGTGTTAACTTACTGAGTTACCAGAGTTCTTGGGAAAACATTTCTGTGTTGTTCCCACTTTTCAGGCCAGAAACTGAATAACATGGAGACTCAGTTGCTTGGTTTTCGACTTCATAAGTAGTTAGTCCAGGAGGGCTGGGAGCGAGTTGTTCTGGCTTCAGAATCTCCCATTTTCACACTGCTCAAAACCAACGGAATGGAATTGAGCCCGACCCCTGTTCTTTTCACTTCCGGAGTCATCAGCGTGAGCTGAACTTTGACAGTCGCAAGCAGCGTTTGCCAAAGCCTCCCGTTGCTGTTGTGTGCATGGAGGTGACCGTGGCACTTCTTTTTCAGCTCCCTCCAACATGCAGGGCAGCACGAGAAGAGCAGGAGTCATGACGGATGTCCACCGGCGCTTCCTTCAGCTGCTGATGACTCATGGCGTGCTGGAGGAGTGGGAAGTGAGGCGCCTGCAGAACCACTGCTACAAGGTCCATGACCGTAAGTGTTGTCCATGCTCCAGAAGCCATGGTGCTGCATTGATCAGAGCACAGAGGTTGGGATAACAGCACTAGAAAGGTCATCGGGTAGTCCTGACCCAACCATCCTTCTCCACCTCTCTGAAGTGACTCTGGTGTTTAGTGTGACGGACAGAATCTTGGACTCTGAGGGCGTGAAGCTACAGTTCACACCAAGGCTCCAGTATGTGCTCCAGCCCTGGTGTCCATGTCTTCAAGGTGGGGAGAGTGACTGTAACTCACGGCGTTCCTGGGAGTTGAGGACTGGCTCAAGCTCCTGGGAAGAGTGCTCAGGTGGCTGTTGTTAGAAAGAGGGCAGCTTAGCACATGGGCAGGACACAGCGTTAGACCCAGCCAGCCTAGAGCAAGTGCCAGCTCTGTGCCCTGTGCTAGCCTTATGCATTTGGAGCACCTCCTCTGCAGGTCACTGGGAGGTGTAAGAAGGTACTTGGGGACGAGGCTTGGCATGCTCTGACGCCTCTGGTCATTGGAAGGACAGTAGAAACAATAAGGTCAGTCATGGAAGTTCCCCGAAATCACAGAAAGCCAAGTGTGTTCAGTGTCCATATGGGCAGAATTAGTAAATGAAAAGGAAAGTCGATGCTACTTTATGATATTACTTGCTAGGTTCTGGGAAAGGGCGAAATGATTTTCTTTGCATAGGAAAGTACCAGAGTGGACTGGAGGACTCTGCTGTGTGCCGCAGAGGTGGTGGCTTTTGCATGGCAGGGTGTAGAGGAGGATGATCAGTAGGAACCGGATGCTTCATCTTACGCTGTGTTCCTTTATAAAAGAAAGAAAACTGGAAGTGAACATATTATAGCGTTGGTGTATTCTATTTTCTGTGGGATGTTTGAGACTGGGTTTCTCTGTATAGCCTGGGCTGTCCTGGAGCTCACTCTGTCGAGCAGCTAGCCTCAAACTCAGAAATCCACTTTGCCTCCTGAGTGCTGGGATTAAAGACCTGTGCCAGCAGGCCTGGCTGTATTAGTGTATTCTTGGTGGTTTCATCATGGCAATAGAAGTGTTTGCTTTTGTTCTGCATTCCTGTTTCCCTCCCTGTATTTCCAATTTTTAACAGCAACAACAGCAACAGCAGCAAAATGGCTTTAAAAAAAAAAAAAGCAAGCTCAGGCAGAAGGCGTGAAGAAAGGGGTGGGGATTGAGGGCTTGCAGGAGTGGAGACAAGGAAAGCGTGCAGTTAGCGCTCTATAGAGGTGAGGTCGAGCCCATGGAGATAGAGGTGAGTGTGCTGGGTTCTGGGAGGCAGAACCCAGAAATGGAGTTCCACAAGATATGTAATGGGGGAAAAGGAAAGAAGGCAGCATGAAGCCTGTTCTCCAAAGCAGCGGGTCATCCCGGGAGCAGGCTGCTGCACAGGAGCAAGCCCAGGCTGAAGGCCTTGTGTAGGGTGGCCTCCTGAAGTGTGCTCTACCCTGGAGCTAAGCAGTTCTGGCTGGCCCCAACAGGACAGTTGTTTCCAGATGATGAAGAGCCCTGCACGCAGTGCAGACCTCCGTGAGGAGTTGAAGCACGCAAGTGTGATTAGTGTCTACTTGGAAACTGTCCTCTAGGAGGTCTGTGAGCGGTAGTTGCCTGAACAGCATGGAAGGGAAACTTCGTTGAGGGACTCTCAACTGAGCCATGGTCTTAGACCTTCCTCCCTGCTTCAAGCCCCACAGGACTTCATGTCCACCCCTCAGCATCCTCCAGAGATGGCCTGGCTATGAGGTCGTCTCTTATGCTTTTTTCTGTGTGTGTGTGTGTGTGTGTGTGTGTGTGTGTGAGAAAGAGAGAGAAAGAGACAGAGAGATAGAGAGAAACACACACACAGAATATGAATGCATTTGTATATGTGGAAGTCAGGGACAACCCTGGATGTTGGTCCTCACCTTCCCCTTTGTTTAAGACAGGGTCTCTTGCCCCAGGTTCCAGGGATTCTCCTGTCTCTGCCCCATCTCCCCATATGAGTACTGGGATTACAGACATGCACTTCGACACCTGGTTGCTGGGGATTTGAACCCAGGCCTCATGCTTGCACAGCTAACATTTTCCCAGCTGAGACACATCTCCCTAGCACAAGAGCATCTGTTCACTACAGGGCAGTTCTTTTGCTTCTTCCTTTTGGTTTCTTGTTGACAGGACAGTTTTGTGCTGTGCTGGAGCCATATGATACCTGAGTGCTCGGAATGAAAGGGGTTTTGCCTTTATTTGACCTCTGAGTTGCTATGACCTAATTTAGGAAAGTCCTGTAGAGCGTGTCCAAGGAATTGAGTTATAGCAGTATCCCTCATCTGCTGGGATGTGTTCCAAGGCTCTCCAGTGCATGCCTGAAATTAGAGCTGGTACTAAACTGCTTCTTTCTGCCTGTACACTCCTGCAGTAAAATCCAATGTATGTATTAAGCGCAACAGGAGACTACCGCAATGACTGAGCAGAAGCTTTACAGCAGTGAGAAAAGTCAAGTGAGTGAGTGCTCTTGTCTTCATGCCACTGTACTGTCCTATAATGGCTTGATTGTGGCTGACATCTGATGAATAAAGCTCCAGAAACCAGCTCCTTGGCTAGGGAGGACTCTGCAACTGTGTGCATGCTTTTCTTTCTGTTTTTCTTTCGGTTGCTTGAGACCGGGCCTCTCAATGTAGTCCAGTCCTGGAACTCACTATGTACACCAGGCTGGCCTTGAACTCACAGAGATCTGCCTGTTTCTAACTCCAGAGCACTGGGATTAAAGGTGTGCGCCGCCTGTGCCTGCGTGATGCTGAGGTGAGCAGAGTATAGCCAGGCTGTCATTCCCTGTCTGCTATTAAAGAAAGAAAAGGGCCACTTCCTAAGAATTGTTACTAGAGAGACTGTAAAATAACTGATGATGGAGATAAATGATGTAAAATCAAACATACTCATAAGACCCCGTATTATTTCTATGTTTTGAAGCAGTGCCCAGGAAGGTCCCTTGTACAGTGAGAAACCATTGTAAGAGAAGTGCAGTACAGAGTAGCAACTGACCAGTAGGTCGATGCCCTGCCAGCGCCTCATTTATGCATATCAGATGCACCCTTGACCCGACCTCTCTTACTGCCCTTAGGGGGTGTTTATTTCTCATTTCCCTTGCCAGGCAAGAGGGAGATGTTGTCCTGCAGTCCTGCTGCAGAGCCGTCTGGCTCCACAGAAAGAACCTGGAGACTTGTCGGTGTTGTTAGAACACCTTGGAAGTGATTCAGGGCTTATATCCATTGCATGCACATTGATCCAGCAACACTGCCTGAGACTGTCAGCCCAGCTCTGTGTTAGGGACTGATGACCTTGAGTCTCATGAGTCACATCATGTCTGTAGAAGACCTTTGCTGGCCATGGGCACAGAAGTTTAGAGAACAGAGATTAGGACCTAAGTGGAGGATTTCCAAATTGGGTCTAAGTGGAGTCAAGAGACAGAATGTCAGCGAAAGGCAGTGAGCTCCTGAGATACTGACTGGGGTTCCTGCCCCATACTAGACACATGCTGTTTGTTTATTCTCCAGAGAGTGGCTGGTGTCCAGAAATTCACTGAGTCTGACACTGTCTTCATGAGATTAGCATCGGATTCCACAAGGTAAAGGGTGATGGTCCCACACACTGTCCCAATTTTAGGTGCTAGTTGCCAAGTCTCAGGTCACCTGCACTTCAAGAGTTTTCCTGACCCATTGTCCTGTTAGATAATTTGCTAGGCTGACTCAGCACTCAGGAAAATACTTTATGTACATTTGCTGGTTGATTAAGAAATTAGGTCTCTAAAAGTTTCTGAGGTTCCGCTACTGTTCAGGGGTTTTATGAGGGGCTCATTACATAGGCCTAATTGATTAGAGCTTGCCTATCTATAAACTGACTCAGTCTCTAGTCCTTCCTCTTCCTAGAGTTTGGGGGATTCTGATACTGACACCATCTTTCTGGTGACCAGCCCCTACCTTGAAACTACCTAGAATTTCCTCATTATAACAAAAGGTGCCCCTATCACCTTTGGCACGCTGGGAAATCCAGGGCTTTTGGGAGTTCTGTGCTAGTTGCTGGAGGCAGAGGCTGGGTGGTGTTTCATGTATGACAGGCAGCAACGGGGGAATTGCAGCTGTCCCAGCGCTTAGCTGGGCATTCAGCCATGGCAGCCTGCCCAGGCCGGGCTGGAGGCACATCTGGAGTGCTTCCGAGATTCCCAGTATATCAGGAGAGTCTCCTGTCACCAGAGGAATGACCACTTGAAGGCTAGAGTTAGGCGGCTTCTGGGAAGACTGGGATTCCTTCTTCTTAGCCCAAGAACCCTCTGCCATAAACTTAAGTGAGAAATATAGGCTGACAGCCAGCTGGTGGGGTGGCTTAGTGGGTAAAGGTGCTGTCTACAAAGCCTGATGACCTGAGTTCAGTCCCCAGGACGTACATAGTGGAAGGAGAAAACCAACTTTCTGGCCCTTGCAAAAATAAACGAATGTAAAAGGAAAATAAAATAAAATAAATACAGATTAAGCATTTCTAAATCAAGTGTTCCACAACCTGGAGCCTTTCAAGCACCAGCCTGACACAGCAGAAGACGCCGCCCTCAGTCTTTCATTTCGTAGTATTCTTTAAGCTGTTACAGAAAATCATCTTTAGCCCGTCATCAGACGTTTAGGAATCCTGAGTGAATTTCATATTTAGACTGGGGCCTTATCCCAAAAAATCTTGTCATGTAAAGTCAGGTGTTCCAAAGTCTGAGAAAGGTCTGAAATGCTTCTCTATACTACTGCTCCTGCCCTGGCCCTGAGTGTGCCGTGACAAGAAGGGACCACCTCTCCTCATATGTTATGAGGTCTGCATCATTGTCGTGCCAAAGGTGTTGCAAGGAAAGAGATCACAGACCTGTGGTTGCCGAGTCTAACCCAACGATATATAAGAAGGATGACACAAGAGTGTTGGGTTAGCATTTGTCTTAGTTTGGGTTTTATGGCTGTGTAGAGACACCGTGACCACAGCAGCTCTTATAAAGGAAAACCTTTAATTTGGGGCTGGCTCACAGTTTTAGTCCATTATTGTCATGGGGAACATGGCACCGTGCAAGGAGACATGATGCTAGAGAAGGAGCTGAGAGGTCTGTATCTTGGTCCATAAACAGCAGAAGGAGACTCTGTCTCACACTGGGCATAGCTTGAGCATATAAGACCTCAAAGCCCGCCCCCACAGTGACACACTTCCTCCTACAACCTTCTAATAGTGCCACTCCCTATGGCCAAACATTCAGACACATGAATCTATGGGGGCCATTCCTATTCAGACCACCACAGTATTTGAAAAGTCAGCCAGTGAGGTCATGTAGCTTAGTTGGTAGAGTGCTATCGTAGGATGCATGAAGCCCCGTGTTCTAGCCCTGTATTGCATGAACTGGGTATGGGGGTGCACCCTTGTAATCCCAGCACTTAGGAGGTTGATGCTGGAAGATCAGAAGTTCATTCTTGGCCACAGAAACGGTTCAAGGCCGGCCTGGGATAGAAAAGAAAATCAGTCCATATAATTATGTAATTCAGCCTGTTAACAAACTGAGTTCCAGGCATAGCAGTATACACTCATACAAGGTTACTTAAGAAACACTTTGCATATTTAAAAATGCTGTAGCTGTGGACTTCAGTGTGTAATTTTACACATAGAGCAAATCAGTTTGGGGGGGCCACAGCTGAAGTGCTCAGCAGCTGCATGAGATAACAGTAGAGAGCTCTTCAGCTTCTGTTGTCTGAAGCCTCCTCCTGCTTAGATCCAGACTGCACACACTTGCAGGAGTGTGTGCCTCGTGGGGAGATGCTCTAAGACGCGCTTTCTCATACTGTGCATGTGTGGGGAGTGTAGGGCCACCCTCCAGGGTGTGCTTGCCGAGGTGGAGGGCTGCGTCTGGGGAGTCTGTGGTGTCCTCCCACCTTTACCTGGGTTCTAGGGGCTGAACTGTCCCCTGTCCAGAGCTGCTGTTTTAGCAGCTGCTTTGATATTTAAATCTCAGCGCAAAGACTGGCTTTACCAGGCCTTCTCTAAGTCAGGGAAGAATTTGCAAGTCCATCGCCTTTTGTTTTGTGACAGCAGGTGGGAGAGCTTGTCAAAACCACACCTCTTGTTTCAACCTCCTTGTGATTTTAACTCATTGTGTTGAGCTGTTTAAAATAAAGCAAGGCTGCTGGCTGGGGCGCCTGGCTGACTAGTTGGTCCTGACTGTCAAGATCCTCTTGGAAAGGTCCCATGTGTTGTGTGTAGTTTATTAATATTAATCCTCACTCCCGACTCAAGAACCGTTCGACTCTGCTGGCAGGCCCCGACATTGAACTCAGGTTCTCCTCCTTCCGTGGCAGTGCTTGGTCAGCTGTATCCCTGAAGCCCGAGAGGCATTCAGAGACAAGGTAGATGTCCAGGTTGACCCCACGGCTCACCGTCCACCAGCGTTTCTCCGGAACTTTCCCCAGGCGCTGTAAGTGCCGCTGACACTCTGCAACTGATTTTGCTGTTAAGTTTCATGTTAATTTTTAGTCAAGTTTAAAAATTAAGGTTGGGCTTGGTGGTGCATACCATCAGTCCCATCACTCAGGAGGCAGAGACAGGCAGATCTCTGAGTTCGAGGCCAGCCTGGTCTACAGAGTGAGTTCCAGGGCAGCCAGGGCCACACAGAGAAACCCTGTCTTGAAAAACAACCCAACCAATTAACCAGCCAATCAGAGGACCTAGGACTTCAGTTCCCAGGACCCACGTTGTGGCTCACAACCATTTGTAACTTCAGGAATCCAATTCCCTTTTCTGATCTCTAGCACATGTGGTGCCCAGACATGCATGTAGGCAAAATACCCATAGACAATAAATAATAGTAAGCTTTGAAAACTTTGCAGTAAGTGTAACGACAAATACCTGAAACCTGTGTGAAGAGCTTGGTGAGCCCGCTTTACCACTGAACATGGGAGGCTTCCCAGTGTTCTTAAGCCTTTCCCCGCCTCACCCAGGTGAGGCTGTAGCAAGCTGCTGACACTCCTGCACCCCGTTCCTTGTTCTCGTGGTGAGTCACAGGGATGCTGACATATCAGCTGTGTTCCATGCTGTCACACTGGGTACCCACCTCTTCCCAGCGAGGACTTAGTGGTAATCAGAAGCTGGCTCCAAATGCAATGCACTTGTGCTTTACTGAGTTCGTTTTTTGGCTGTGATTAACAGTCAACAAGCTCACCTGAGTCTGGGCGTGCTACCCCTTGGAAGGAGTTCTGAAAGGGGAGGAGCTCTGTGGGTGAGGCGTGGCCACTCACGGAGCTCATCCGAGAGACTGAAGGGAGAGGGGGTCCGGTTAAGAGATCACCCTGGAGGTGGAACATGGCATCTGGCTCCAGTCAGGCTACATATGGCGGGGCCATTCCACTGCCCGAGTGCAAGCTGCAGGGGCTCAAATGAAGGTGAACTGGTGGTGTGCAGAGTGCGAACCTGGAGGCGTTACGCCAGCACGCGCCTGCACGCACATCTAGCCCCCAGGGTTGGCGCTGTTCCTCAGGCCTGCAGGATAAAGTATTGATAGACTAGAGCTGGGCTGCAGAGCGGCTCGCTGCGAGCCTGTGCTGCACGTGGAGTGCTGCTCCTCAGGAGGAGGAGTGCAGAGGCCTTACGATGGGCCACTGCAGGCTGCTGGCCTGGGGAAGCTGAACGCAGCCAGATCTGTAGGGGTGCACACTGTAGTTGAAGCAGGGAAGCTTTCAGGTGTTAACCCTGTCTTGGCCATTCTGAGCCTGTTAGCTCTGGAGAGGTGCTTTGTTCCCTGGGCTGGTTGGTAGAGTTGTGATCTGACTTACCACAAGTCGGCTTAAGGAGCCGGCTTCCTGAGCTAGGTCTGTGGCTTTAGGGTGGCTGCCTGGGCTGCTGGCTCACAGTTAAGCTTTCATGTACAGTTAGCCACTGCCTGTCTGTCCAGTGTCTGGAGAAAAGTGTTCACCATCTTGCCTTAGTCAGAAACTTACGCTCCTTATCAGACATCCAGGGAAGAAGGTGGACCCTGTTAAGTCTCCTCACAGGAGAGTTCCAGTCCACACCAGAGTTTGAAACTGTAGAGTCCTGTGGTATACACTGCCCTACAGTGGTCTAAGTCAGTCACCATATTTTTGTGTGTTTGCTTGTTTTTAATAAAAACCTAGCTGAGTGCGCAGTTGCCGTAGCCTGCCAGCGGACAGTGTCAGCCAGCTTTGCTCTCATGAAACCTGAGAAGAAAGTTCCACATCAGAGACACAGCAAGGTGAGGGGCTCTGCTCCCAGCCGGGCCTCTCCTGCTGCACCTGGAAGCAGGCAGGAGGCCTGTGGCCCAGAGCTGTCACAGTCGTAAAGGGTAGATGGACACCTGCTTTCAGCAAGAGTAGGTACAGTGGGATCTGTACTAGCAAGGTCAACAGTAAGATTCTGCTGAAGGTGGTTTGCATCCGTGGCGATTCACGTTGCTGCTCAGAACTCAACCGTGATGGCAAAGTGGCAGTGTGGAGCAGTGGATCCCTGGGCAGAGGGATGTCCTTGCACCGATATATGGTGCACATGGGTGGCTCATAGACATTCAGCCCGGAGGCTGGACTGCTAGGCGCTACGTGGTGAGCACACCGTCCTGTCCTGTTCCGGTGCGGCTGAGTGGGCTTGCTCGCTAGAATGTCTTCATTTGTTAAGCAGTGGTGGCAGCATGCTTGGAAATGGGCCTCTGACCAAGGCATCTGAAACCCAAGCTAGTACGCCGGATCTAGCGGCCCATGCAAAGGCTGACATAGGAGGACCGTAAGTCTGTTGAGGCCAGCCAAACCCTGTCTCAAAACCTAAATGAGAACCAAACCAAAATGGCCACATCCATTTGTTAGTTTTATGTCAACTTGACAAAAGCTGGAGTCATTTGGGAAGAGGGACCATCATAAGAGCCAGGCTGGCGACTTTTTTTCTTTCTTGACTTGACTCCTGAAAATGGAGGAGTCGTTAGATGGGGGTAAGCCCAGGGATTTTTTTAAAGCATTGTTGCATGGAAGAACAACCACAGGAGAAGGAGGAAACAGTGCGGAGGTCCTCATCACTGATCCAAAGGGCGGCTGGAGTCAGAGAGACAGCTCTGCCCGGCACTTGGATCTGCGGCAGTCCAGGCCTGCTGGCGCAATTAGCCTTCTTGCTGAGGGTGGCAAGGACTTCTTGCTGTCACAGGGCATGTTGGCTCACAATGGTTTGGCCCCAAGGGGCTAATTTTTAGTCTTATTTTTCTCTGCCTAAAAATAGCATTTTCTATCTTTGGTGCCTCATTTAGAACAAAAATACTTGTTGGCCAGAGGTGAGGGGCAGCAGACTTCCTGACCGCTTACTGTTAGGGCACGGTGTGCAGTGAACTGTGAGCCCCACACGCTGTGGAAGCAGGCTGTGATTTAGCAGGAAGTTTCCGCTGTATAATTTACTCAATTATAAAAATGGGAAAAAATACATCGAAGCCAGAGAAAAGTGGGCTGAACTCTTGAGTCGGAGAAGCCTGTTCTGTCTAGCGTGAGGCCAGGCCCCAGGTTCTAATTGCTTCTCTGTCAGGCACGTCCTAGTGGAGGAGCAGCAGAGCCGCCCCTCATGGGTCTCTATGGGTCTTCGCCTTTCTGCAGCCCATCCTAGGATGGGTCCAGACAAGGACTGTATCGAGGCCAGGCATGCCAACATCAGCCACTTGGCTTCTAGCACATCATCTCTGACGTCAGCAGCCCCTTGGGAGACTTCACTCACGGTACTATGGTTTCTGTGCTCCCCGAACCCCTCTCGCCCCTGGCAGAGCCCCTTCTGTGACTGAATGCTGTGATGCCACTGGGGTCTGGTGCAGGAAGGCCCTCAGGTTTTATCTACTGAGGGTACATGGCTTAGTGCCCGGGCTGAGGAGCTGGAATCTGGCAGGCCAGCTGCATGTCCAAGTTAGGGAAACTCTGAGCGAGTTGTTTACTCTCTTTAGGCAACCAGTGTATAAAGAGAACGTTAACAGTGCACCTGGCAGGGTGTCTGTAATGACGAATGCACACGGCAGTGCCCAGTGCCCAGCAGGCCGGAAGGTGCATCACAGTGACATGATCACAGCCTAGAAGAAAAGCAGGTGCCTGTGTGACAAGGAAGGAAACAGATCCTGGCTAGGGCCAGAGCCTGCTCCCCTTGTAGCCAGGCGCCCCACCCTGCCAGCTGCAGGCTGCCAGGGAAGCAGCCTCCGACTGGCTTGCCTGACCGTTGGTGTTTGAAGTACGTGCCATTTTCTCAGTAGGTTCAAGATTCCTAAGAGAGGTTTGGTGTGAGTAATGGTAACTAACTCTCTTGCATCCTTCACAGTAAGATTTCATGACTGGAAATAGTTAACTTAGTTACATGGTACAGTCTGTGTTACCCCCGTGGGCTCAGAATATGGGGGCACATATTTTATCCCTGTGGCCCTGCAGGTTTGTAGCTTCTTGACCAAGAGCTCCTGGCGCAATAGAGGAAGAACAGTGACCACTCACTGTTCAAAGACTACAGGGAAGGAAGCGCCGCCATGTGTAATCTTAACACTGAGTTAGAGCATTCTCAGTCTTGGTAGCACAAGAGACCTGAATGCTGACCAGCTTAGAATGGAGTGTGTTAGGAGGCTTCTGGGGAGGAGATGGGGCTGCTTGGCCTCTGGGGCCAGGCTTGGGACTAGGCACAAAGCACATGCCAGAGTGGTCTTCCTTTCCCTAGCAGCTGCTGGGCTGGCAGCATTGCCAGCTGGCCTTTGTCCTAGCACATATCCATAGGCTGTTGGATGGGCTGGCCTGGGTTCTGGGCCCCCTCCCGGCTGACTTGAGCTCTTAGCTTCTCAGGGGCTTCCTATGTCTGCTTCTCTGAATAGAAGTCCCTAGAATTACTCCCACCCAAGCTGCATGATAGGGAAAGACCACTTGAAGAGGAGGCTGTGGTCTTGGTAGGCAGGGCACTGGCTGTGAGGTAGCCAGGCATTATCAGCTGGCTCCTAGGTGGGTGGCCAGATGTGCTAAGCGGTGACGGTGATGAGGTTGCTGCTTGAGAACCGTGGAGGGCTGGGAACTGTGGCTAGCTTGTCAGGAGGAGCCTGGCTGTGAGAGTAGAGGGTGCTGTTGAGAGCTGTGTGGCCATCTGGAGTGGCTAAGAGAGGTACGGGAAGACAGGCTCACAGAGAAGCAGGTCTTTGCTGCTGGCCCTGTTGCCACCAATAGCAAAGCCAGTTTGGTGACAGTGAGGGTGTGGGGTCTGTTGAGGACAAGGTCATCAGTAGAGGCAGCCACGTGGATATGGCCCTCCTGGAGGATTGTGTGAAAAGAGGGTTGGGTCTCATCTCACCCCTGGAGTACTTGGAAAGTACAGTTTGTTAGAGAGCCTTTGATCTGCCCACAGAGTACACTTTTCTGAATGACACTTGAGGTACCTCTCTGGTGGAAAATGTGAATTGTCCCTCTCAGAGGGAGGTGAGACTTGTTTCTTGTGTCACTTTGGGGTGAACAGGGCTGATCCTGTTTACAAGGGTAGTATTAACTAGGTAATGTCACTTATCCACTGAGAGGTGGTGATGCAGAAGGAACTTAAGATAATAAAACTTGATGTTATAAAGGACTCAGCAATGATAGATTTGCTTAGGCCTTAAGTCACACAAATGGAATTTACCTAAAGGATAGCTGCCTCCAAAACCCCAAAGGTAAATAGTCTGCTAACCAGGACTTCTGGAGATAATCAAAATTTAGGATGTAAATTTTCACTCACTAGGAGTGAATATTTATCCTAGGATGTAAATGTTTATTCACTAGGAGTGCCTAGCCATTAGGTTCCATTCCTGTAACAAAGGAGACAGCACTGGCTTAGAACCAGCCAGGAGGC
This sequence comes from Pachyuromys duprasi, assembly GCA_028658305.1. Taxonomy (NCBI): domain Eukaryota; kingdom Metazoa; phylum Chordata; class Mammalia; order Rodentia; family Muridae; genus Pachyuromys; species Pachyuromys duprasi. The sequence goes on from CM053758.1 coordinate 13,380,464, forward strand.
CCATCTCCAAAGACAGCTAAAGTGGACAGTACAGGGTCATAACCATCTATAGTCCTGTTAGCCATTAAGTCCCCTGTGTTCTTATCAGAAAGAGCACTAGTCTGCCAGGTGGCAAGATAGACCTAGGTAATAATAATTCTAAAAGAACAACACTGGCATACATAAGAGATGTTTCTGGCAATGTCTTTGCTGTATAAGTCTCCTATCCACCCAAGTGGACAGACTTGCACCCTCCTGTCTCTTCAAATTGTTCAAAGTGTGACTTGGGGCTGGGACCTAAGAGAGATTTAAAGATGACAGCATATGTAAAATGCATAAACCTATGGTATGTATAAGTTAGTAGAATCTTCTGCTCAAGGCCAGCTCATCCTTGGGCACTAGCCAGAGCTGGACACACTCTTCCTTCATCTCTTAGATGTGTGGAGTGATTCCTCACTGGGAAGCCATGGCATGTCTATTACAGTGGCTCTTGAGCATCCGACTCTTCTGTCAGAGCTAATGTCAGTCTTCCAAAGTTGGCACATGGGTGTCAGAATGGGTCCTCAACCTGCACCGAGCATGGGCTGTGTGGACAGCCATCTCACAAGGCCAGGAGAGTGCCTCAAGGGAAAGGCCTTTTGCATTGGAGGTAATGACAGGAGGCAGCAGTGGGAGGTGTGAATGTCAGTTCTGAGTCCTAGCTTCCTTCCACAGCATTGTTTTCCGCTTGTTAGCTACTATTGATTTTTCATCTATTGAATTTATTAAAAAGAAAGGAAAAAAACCCAACACAGACACATGTATGTTACTATTACAGTGGTGCTCTGTCACTTGCCCTGTTCCTTTGGTGAACCTGGGAGCTGGGTCTTCGTATACCCTGAATATGCAGCGTGTCTTCCCCCTGCCGCCAGCATGACCTTTTGCCTTTAAGGATGTTTTTACTTTCATTGCACAAGATTGGAAATGCCCCCTTTCGGTAGGAAGCCAAAGTCACAGCTCAGGTTCCTGATGCCCTTTACATGTGTCTCCTTCCTAGTAATAGCTTTAGTCATCTGCATGGAGCAGAAAGTGACCTAGTCTTTCTCCTGTGGACGATTTTGTTGTTTCTGTTATGGTTTTAGACACAAATGGTACCATGTTTTCTGTTTTTGTATTTTTTTTTTCTTCAGTTCTTTCCCCCTGCCTCAGAGTGAGTTTTTTTTTTTTAATTAAAAAAATTTTTTTGGCTTGTTCATTTTGAAACAGGGTTTCTCTGTACAGCCCTGGGTGTCCTGAAACTCATACTGTAGACGAGGCTGGCCTTGATCCGCCTGCCTCTGCCTCCTGAGTGCTGGGATTAAAGGCGTGCACCACCACCACCTGGCTTCCCAAAGTAATTTTAAAGCCTAAATCTTTTGAAATTATTTCAATAAATGAAAACAGTGATAGTCTTGTCTTGAAAGTATCACATTATGGACGGGTAGTTCTAGCATGTGAGGCTGGCCATATGCCTTCTCTGTGTTAAAGAAGGGTCCGCTGCCTACAGAAGGGCTTCATCTCCAAGCCAGGACGATGGAAAGTGTGTCCTTTCCCTTCGCAGCCTCACCTGTCCCGTCCCACCAGCTGGTTAGTATCAGTCCCCTGCGGTACTGGCTCTGGATTTACTCCCCTCCTCTGCCTTGCGGCTCTGGCTCTTGAAAGGTTTCTGTCCGTGGCCTCCGAAGCACAGCTTGAGCCAGCCTCCCAGCTCACACCAGCTCACACCAGGTCCAGAGGGCTCCTGGGGCCTGGAGGGCTCAGTGGGAGGAGGCGTGGGCAATGACTGCATGGAATATGCTCAAAACAGGACCTCTCCTGCCGTGAGCGCCTCTGTGAGCCTCTCTTAACCTGCTGTGGCTCCTAGGTCTAGGCTGGCCCAGAGCCGGCAGGTGTGTCCTGGATGGCTTCCTGGGAGGTGCCCACTGGCCAGAGGAAGGAAGGCTATTGTCTCAGTGGTCTGAGGCCACGCTCTTAGGGGCCCTTCTACCTCACTACATCCTCTCTGTCTCAGCTTATCTTTTAGCACTCCGGGAAGAAAGAAACCACACAGTACTGGCATCGGTCCAAGAGAGCCCAAACATACCTGGCTAGGCTGCCAGTGTGGTCAGGCTGTGTGTGCTTTTCTGACGAATCCATCCCCCTCCCCACCTGCTTACTTCCAGGAAATGCTACTGTAGATAAGCTGGAGGACTTCATCAACAATATCAACAGTGTCTTGGAGTCCTTGTATATCGAGATAAAAAAAGGAGTCACGGAAGACGATGGGAGACCCATTTATGCCCTGGTATGTGTGAGGCAGCGCCCTCTAGTGGAGCTTTGGGAAACTGGCGCAGAGGCCTTTCTTGACCCACTCTTTGAGAGAGGGAGGAGAAAGGCAGCAGTGATCAACTGTGTGGTGGAGACACGGCCTGATCCCTATGTGATTTACTTTCAGGTGAATCTTGCTACAACGTCAGTTTCCAAAATGGCCACGGATTTTGCAGAGAACGAGCTGGATCTGTTTAGAAAGGCTGTGAGTACAGTGCACTCACTGCTGCCATGGGCTGTGCTTCTAGTGGGAGCAAATAGAAACTGAATTGTGGAGGTCACTGTCATACCCCTGGCTTCCTGGGTCACACAGGGAGTGACAGGCCTTAGGACACTTACCAAACAAGTCACTGAGAACTTGCTGGAGTGCGTGGGTCCTAGTCCCTGCCCCAGAATGCTGAACCCAAGCTTTAATGAGGTGCTCACTGAATGGTTGACATGCTAGGGCCCTGTTCTTCCAAGCTTTGGAGCCGTTTGCTCAGCCCATCTGTCACTCACCTGGCTAAGACGGCGACTCAGTCCTGGAAGCACACATTATTTGAAAGGTAGGAAAGGAATGCCCCTCTCCAGTTTCACCCTAACCGAGACCTTCAGGACAGGTAGACATTCTAGTTTATGGTTTCACGGTGTTCCTGGGCTGTCAGCGGTGTCGTGGACAACAAGGCCACACCCCTGTGCTTACACAGGACGCCTGACACCTGTCCTGCCACAGATGGAAGTCTTAGGAAATATGTCTGCTGCAGCCCATGCAGCCTCCTGACCCACACTGGCTTTGCTCCTTTGCCTCTAAGTGAGGAGAGTACTGCCTCATACCTGCAGCCATTCATTTTTCTCCTTCTTCTGGGAGATGGAGGGAGGGCAGAAGTGCTACTCTGGGATGTGTGACAGGAGTAGTCATCTTGTCATTTGGACTGGACATATCTACTGATTATATTACAAATCTCTTCCTGAAGGGCTGTTTGTGGTGGTTTGCCTGTACTGGGGCCATTTTAGCCCATCCCTGCAAGGGCTGCCTGGTGGCTCAGGTGCTGTTTGTTCTTCAAATAGATGAATAGGCACCCCTTTCTCTTGCAGTTGGAACTAATCGTTGACTCAGAAACTGGCTTTGCTTCTTCTACAAACATTTTGAACCTGGTTGATCAACTCAAAGGCAAAAAGATGAGGAAGAAGGAGGCAGAGCAGGTGCTGCAGAAGTTTGTGCAGAGCAAGTGGCTGATTGAGGTACCCTGATGGCCCCATTCACTTGGAAGTGTGCAACAGTTTTCTTCTGAACCTGTGTTTATATCAGTTGAGCCAGGCCCATCTGTGGTCCCTTCCCTGCTGTAAGCTTTCAGTGACCTATGAGGGGTGTCTGTGTCTCCTGACACTCACATGGTCCGTCTCGGGTGCTGCAGCCACAAGTGGAAGAGGCTGGAATCAATGAAAGGTTCATCCGAGCTCTGGCGCAGATAGAAGTATCGTGTGGCGGTGGGAATTAAAATGGCCCCACAAGCTCAAGTTTGAATACTGGTCCCCAGTTAGTAGAACTGTTTGGAAAGGGGTCGGAGGTGTGGTCTTGTTAGAGGAGATGTGTCTGGAGGGTGGGCTTTGAGGCTTCAGAATACTCCCATCATCCCCAGTGTGCTCTCTGCTTCCTGACACAAGCTGTGGGCGACTGCCCCAGCACCAAGCCTGTCTGCCTGTCTGCCTGCTGCCATGTTCCCTGCCATGATGGTCATGGTCTCTAACCTCAGAACTGGGAGCCCCAACTAAAATACTTTCTTCTATAAGTTGCCTCAGTCACAGCGCTGAACATGGCCCTAACCCTAACGCCTGCCTGGGGCTGATCCCTGGTGCAGGTGGCTGGTCTTTCATTCCCGTCCCTGGGGCGAAATGAAGCCTGGCCGGGGAGGGGCAGTGGGGAAGTGTGAAGTGCCTTGCTGGGCCACCTGCCGTAGGAGGCCTCTCTGTTTGTTGTGAGCTGTTGTCAACACCATGTCACAGAGGGCCAGTGCCCTTTGCCCTTCCACACATGACACTCACCCGGGAGGTGCAGTGAGGTCCTGCAGACACAGTGAGTCTGGAAGAGGAGCAGGCCGGGGAAGCCTCCTGGCTGGGAGTTTCCCCATAAAAGGCACTGCTGTTTCCGTAAGGCCAGACCTGGGCTCAGGTTGGCCATGTTGGTCACAGCTCTGCCCCTGAGGGCCCCAGCTTACCGCCAGCCGTGCTACCCTGCGTCCAGCTTCCTCTGTGGGTAGTCAGTGCACGGCCCGAGGCTGCTTTCTGTGGCCTGATTTGCCCTTCACTCTCTGGGAACCTTGCTAGATCCTAATCCTGGGTATCTTCCGGGAAGAGAGAGACGGGTTGCCATGGGGAGTGATGGCCAGCTCACACATGGTGCGTGTCCTGTGTAGGCATGTTGATCCTCACAGCTTGGTTGTTTTTTTTATGTTGACACCCTGCCAGCATGGAGCCCAGTTAACAAGCCTGGTTAGGAGCCTGCAGCACACATCAGCGACTCTCACAGTTGCTTGTCCTCTCTGGGTGGGTTTGTCAGTTTAGACAGTTCTTGATATGCTCTCTCTGGGGGAGACTTTTGGAGAACAGGGCTTTGGCTTCACTGCCCTGTTGCAGTACCCTGTTGCCTGACCTGAGGTGTTCAGTAAGCACTTGCTGAGTGGGTGACTGGGCCAGCAGATGCAGTTCAGAGACTTGAAACTTAGTAGTAGAAAGGTTTGCTCACTGTGGACAGTTCCTTTGCCCATCTCTTTGCTGCTGGCAGGCTGGCCACAGAGAGAAAGGTTCCTACCTCAGCATCTTGAGGCCTACCATGGTGTCCATGGCATCCAGGCCCCTGTCCTTCTGGTGCATTCCTTTCAGAATGGAGATGCTGGCTCTGCCTTCTGCAGAGATGGCTCCGAGCTGTTGGCAAGGGCTTAATGAAGAATTCTCTGAGCTGCAGTGGAGGAGAGCATGGAGTACCTCCACCTTGACCCCTGACAGCCCCTCAGTGTCCTCAGCCCTGCCACTGGGCATCTCCTGAGTTCTTGTTCACCATGTATCTGCAGGAAGGCACAGGCTCAGGCAGCAGGGGCCGTGGTTGGGAGGGTACCTCCGGGCTCCTCCGCTGTTCCTGGCTGTGTTTCCTGGCCTGGACAGCCTGAGCAGGGCTGCTGTGAGTTCTGTGGGGGACCCACTGAAGGACTGTTGACTGGGTTGCTGGCTGGTCCCTGCCTAGCCTTCCTGACCAGCTGGTACCTTGAGCAGAGGGACTGGGTTTTAGAGTCATCTTTAGCCTCACCTTTGGCCTGCCTCTGCTAAGGTTACCCACAGGGTTGTATCTTTCAAGGGCATTTTCCTTCCTGGGGCCTCTGGCTTGGCTCTGAGTTACTATGAAGCTGTGTGGTTCACCAGGAGACTGTGGACTGGAAGGTGGTAAGTGCCTGGTCACCATCAGAGCCTGGTCACCACTGACTAGCCTCATCTCCTGCATTCCAGGTTGGCTCCCTCTGGTGGGGCCCAGCCTCAAGAGCAGGGGAAGGAAAGTCAGGAAGCTGGGTGACTAGTGGGTCTCCACAATGGGTCTGGTCTCTTTGAGAGGTACCACCCACAGGACTGGGATAGCTTGAGCCAGCCATGCTCTCATACCTGCCTACGCAGCAATAACCACTGCTCAGTATACTAGTGCTTTGTGCACAAAGGCCTTTCGATTTCTGGGCTCCTTTCCCACTGCCCCTCTTGCTAGCCCCACTTTCACTTGCTTCTTTGGTCACTAGGCCCTTCATAAATGGCCCCCACCCCCGCTTCTGCCTTGGAAAGGAGCCCAGCTTCCATAAGTACCCCTCCCCCCACTGTGTGGTGGGTGGGGAGGGAGCTCAGGTGTGTAACTGTCCCAAACTCAACTCTTGCTTGTGACAGCAGGAGGACTGTCCGGGCTATCTCCTCAGCCTCCCTCTGCTACAGTGCCTCCTTTTTATGTGGTCTGAGCTGTCAGCTTCCCTCTGCCCACCTCACATGCCCAGGACCACAGAGACTCCATGCTGCCTCTTTTAGCTTCCTGTCAAACAAGCAGGGACCGTGACTGAGTCCACATTGCTCATTGTTGACTGTGATGAAACACCCCAGTGTTTCTCACCTCTGCTCATAGGTCGTGGCGTTTGCCACAGTTACATAACCGCATAGCTCATGTTTCCCAGCCTTCCTAGGGTGTGGACTGTACGCAGACATGGAGACCAGGGGCCTGGCTTCCTTTGGAGGCTGTGCCAGGCACACTTCAGCTCCATTCGTGAACTGGCAGGGCTGGCGGTGACGTCAGAGCACTGGTGGGTCATGGTGGAGAAGTGGGCGCCTGGCTGGGGTTGCCTTGGGTCACCAGTCGGAAGACTGCCTCTCTTACCTGGCCTCCGTCTTCCCTTGGTGAAGACACTGACCGTGACTGGCCCGTGGGGCTGGGGTGGCTGTGAAGATGGGTTATGGCGTCTGTGAAGGCAAGAGAGGACGAGAGGACTCTCACCTCTATTGTCCTTTTGGTCTTTAGTTTCCCTTTCTTGAGCTTTGGCTAAGGGGACGTTGCTGACATTGGCTGGCTGTGATTAGTGACAGCCTGCAGTGACTAGGGCATCCAGTGTCCTCCTGCACTCTGGGCTGTGGGAGTCAGTGCTGAGCTAGCGTGTGAGTGTGTTGTGTCCCCGCAGAAGGAGGGGGAGTTCACCTTGCACGGCCGGGCCATCTTGGAGATGGAGCAGTTCATCCGAGAGACCTACCCGGATGCAGTGAAGATATGCAACATCTGCCATAGCCTCCTCATCCAGGTACTGCAGGCAGTGGTGGGAGGGGGGCCCGAGGCCCACAGGGCCTCTGCCACTTTAGCCCTCAGGAGTAGGCACCTTCTGGGTAGGCCATTATACATGATCCCCTACCCACAGGGCACCCACAGTGCTCGCCCTGGCCTTTCCGTTTTGTCCCAAGGGTGCCTCTGGCTGATAACTTTTCTGTAGAAAGGGTCCAAGCAATGATGGCTGCGTGGCACCCGTCTCTCTGTACCCACCACTCTACGTCTCAGCTGCAGCTCTGCAGGCTTTTCCTCCATTCAACCAGGCTGGGTGCCCGTGTTTGCTTCTTTTTGATTATCAGGCCCCACGCTGAGCTTCTGTGTGCTGGTGCCTATCATATTTCCATGGTTGACTCTTGGAGGTGGGGTCTCTGGCCTATATCATGCTCGTCTTGATCTTAGAGCACGTGATACACGTATCCACCCAACCTACCGCAAAGCTGTATACCTGTATCTCCCACCAGGGGCTCTTTGGGCGGGAGCCTGAGCTTGGAGTTACAGGGGCTTGGCAGGGACTGAGGTTTTCAGCTTCTCCCATCTGTGTCCCCTTGTTCAAACGTCTGTACTGAAGGCCGTAGTCTTGGCTTGGGATTATTACCAGCATTGAGTTGGGGCCTGAAACTTTAAACCTTTCAGTCTACTAGGCATTTTCTTGCAGCTTTCTGAAGGTTTGTAAAGTTGAGAGACATATTCCATGGTCACCTGCCTTTCTTGTTTCAGGGTCAAAGCTGCGAGACGTGTGGCATTCGGATGCATCTGCCCTGTGTGGCCAAGTACTTCCAGTCCACCTCTGAGCCACGCTGCCCCCACTGTAACGACTACTGGCCCCATGACATACCAGGTACCTGGCCCCCAGAGGGATGGGGTGGGGTGGGCTTGTGATGGGCTGTCTGTGGGACCTCTGTTTTGAGTCAGGGCCCCAAAAGCACCCTTGGAGGGAGGGCTGAGGAAGACTCTGAGCATGAAGGTCAGTACTGGTGAAAACTGCCTGCTCCCCTTATTCTAAACGGCTCTAGAATCCACTAGAAACCCCAAGGCTTATGAGGGCCTCCAACAAGGCTCTCCTCATAGCCATCCAGGGACAGGGACGGGAAAGCCACTTCCCAGCTCCCTCAGTGAGCTGTGCTGCTTGGCTTGCAGTGCTGGGGAGGAGCACTAGCAGTGGATGTTACAGACAGGATGTGTCCCCTGCAGGTGAAATAGCTATAGACATAAGCTGTGTTTTGTGTGATCAGTCCATTCACTGTGCTGCTCACTGTGTTTCCCTGCTGTTTTATACCCAGAAGTCTTCGACCCTGAGAAGGAGAGGGAGGCTGGCATCTCCAAGTCGAGCAGAAAGGCCTTGCGGACCCGGCAGCATTAGCTGGTCTTGTATCATTCCGGCTCTTGGTGGGCTGACCCTCACAGCCCATTTAGAACTGCCTCCCTTGTTGATATTTGCTCTTAACATATTGTTAGTAAATACTTCCTGATGGTTGCTGTGCTCTGCAATCTAGAGCGTGTGGGGGGCTGGGTTCCCCATGGTGAGCTGAGTGGACTGATCCTGAACGGCAGCACTGGGTCAGAGCCGCCGCCAGCCCTGGGCATGTGTCTGTGTTTGTCTCTGGGTGGTTTTGCTTTTGTTGCAGTTTTGATCCATGACATTGGCCTTGGTGTCCACAGCTACAATAGAACCTTACTCTGGCCCCAAGTGCAGCAGCCTCTGCAGGCTGGGCTGTACTAGATTTGTGCTGTTCCCATGGGCCTTTTATTGACCATCAGCCCACCAGTTATTTCAGCAAGTAGCCTGAGGGTCAATCCAGGTTCTTTATCGCTGGCGTCGGCATCAGGTTGTCCTCAAATCCTGTTCATCTCCTGCCATTTGGCCCCACAGCTGTCCAGACCAAGTTCCACCCCTCATCCCCAGCTGTAGTGTCCCTGGCTCCATTCCGCCTGGACAGCATACCCCGCCAAGATTTTGCTTTCCGGTGACTGGGTTGAGTTAGGACTCATGATGAGGGTTCTCACCTGCTCACCTCAGCCTGCCTTCCTTTCTCAGCGCCTCCCCTTTGTTCCCTGGGCTCACCACTACAGTACTCAGTGCCCTTCCTTGATCAATACTTGTCACCCTGTGGTTCCCTGCCTGCTTCTATTTGCCCCAACATTATCAGGACCCATACTGGCCCAAATGAGGAAGGGTGTGGCCACAGTTTCCTTCTGGAAGGGCTTTGGCTGGTGGTCTCAGTGTTGCCGCCAGGTCACCCCATTTTTTGCCTCTGTCAAACTCTGGCAGGAAGGCAGAACCCATCTAGAAAAGCTAGATCTTGGAGTTAGGGGGTCTGGTTTGGCAGCATGAGTCCCTGGTCTGAGAATCCTCTGTGTCCCCACAGCCTTCAAGGTGAAGCTCAGGGGCAGTCCCTAGACCGCTGCTCTCAGGACTGCACTGGGCAAGGTGGCTCTCCATTGCCTGCTTCTGGATTGCTGCCTCCATGTATGTCCTGTGCTGCAGGGCACAGCTCAGGCCATCCCTGAAGGTGACCAAGGAGCTCTGGAGATGGCAGCCCTCCTGCCAATGATCGGCCATCCCAGGCCACAGGGCTGCCCTCGGCCTGGCCACCAGCATTCTTATGACGACTCTTGGTTTGAACTGAACGGTCAAGATGTGGGGATGGAGATGGAGTCAGAGCTGATCTCCTCCCTCTTCCAGAAAAGGGAAAACAGTGAAACCAAGTGGAGACCAGAGAGGGGAGGAGGGGAAGCAGGGAACAGAGGAGTGCTGTAGGAACCCACTGGCCTTACAGAAGCTAGTTCAAGATGGGTTTTTATCACTGACAAGCCAGGCCCACCAACTGGAAGCTGGGCCTTCACCTTAGTTACAGCCTCCACCCACCGTGCAGGCTCCTAGGCCTTAAGACTCAGCTCCTGCCTGGCTGTGCTCTGCTCCTGGCTTCTCTGAGGCAGCTTCCTTTGTGAGACACTTGTGGCTCTCCTTCCTCAGCACTTCTCACCGAGAGTCCATGGGTGGGGGCGTTTCCTTTCCCTTCTAGGGTCCATGTTCCTACTTTCCCTTTCCCAATGCCTTTTTGTTGCCTGCCCTACTCATAGGCAGCAGAGAGATCGGAATTTGGTTGAAGAAATGTTTTTTTTTTAACTAAGAAAAAATATTTTTATTTGTCTTATTGAAAAAAAATTTAAGTTACAAAGGAAAAAAAAGAAGCATCCATAGTCTAGATGGCCTAGGAACACACAGCAGCTCTGCTATACCCATGTATCTTACAGACACTGGCTGGGGAAGCAGGGCTGCTGGAGTCTAGCAGCATCCTTGGCCCACACCTTCACTGGGCTCACTGCCTTTGGGTGAGGTGTCTGCCTAGAGAGTCTTTTCCTCTCTGGCCCCACTACGACCACCAGAAGCTGACAGAGAAACTCAGGTCCAGGGCACGCACGTAATGCCAGTACTTAGCAGGGATAAAGAGGGTCTCTCCTGGGGACAGGATGCAGGACAGGAACGGGGCCTCGGTGAACTTGGGGAACTTCTCGACATCGGGGTTCTCCACGTCAACCTGCAGAAAGCAAGAAGTCATTTGCTGGTCTCTGGGGACAGCAGGCACCATGTCACCCTGATTCCCGTGTGCCCACCTGGCTGGTGTTATGAAGAATGTGCGTTTCATGAGGGTACACTGCCTCAGACTCTTGTGGGGAATACAGCCGGATGTATTTCCTTCCTAAGACCTGGGAGAGAAGGGACTCATCAGCGTTGGGTGGTGAGCTTCGGGACCGCAAGGCTGCCCCACTGACTGACTACAGGCCTTTCTGTGGTCTGTGTCCTGCTGCCTTGCCTCACCACAGGCTCTGATGTATTGAGAGTGCTTACCTTTAGGTACCTTACAGGTCAGTGTTCTGCATTAACTCAGCCCAGCACTGAGTGTTGGCCTAGCTTAATCTCAGAGAGCTCTCCTCTTCACCTCGGCTGTGCAGATTTGAGGCAAAGAGGTAAAGTGAATTGCCCAAGTTTACTGAGGTGACAACTGGAACCATGCCAGGAAGTGGGCTCCTGGGCCCCGGCTCTTAGCTGCTACTGAGCTGCCCAGCAGGGCTGGCCCAGTACTCTGCAAGAATGTTCTCATTTACTAAGTTTCTAGTGACTGAGTCTATGACAAGGTCTTAGAGCAGTGAGTTCATGCTGCTTTCCTTGTGACAAACCCAGCTGAGTCTCTGGAAGCATCTATCAGTGGCTGTCAGGCTGGTTCCATCAGCCCTTACAAGTGCAAGCTAACAGTGTGAGTGAGGAAGGCTGGCAGGTGACAGGGTGCTGAGGCTGCCAGAACATGTTAGGTCCCCCACCCAAGAGCTTTCCTATCTGGCCCCAGAGAAATCCTACTTGGTGCAACCTTGACCTGGGAGAAGCCCTAACCCAGGGCCTCAGAACTTTTTTGGTTTTCTGTCTACATTCCTTTCACTCCTTGTTGTAGGCGATAAATGAGTGTTGGGCTAAATAATGTTAGTTATTATATGCCCTATAATTCAGCAGTATTATCTAAACCACTATCACAAATAATAAAACACAGACACCTGTTAGATTTTATAATTGCCTTATTACCTTGGGCTGGGCAGATATTTCTACCTAGACCATCTCCATAACCTCACCATCCATCTCCCAGCCCCCATCCAATGCCATCCATTTTAATCATTTCTATTTGGGCTACCTGCCATCCATAATTCCAAGGTACTTGTTTGTATTTGTCATCTGGGCCTTTTCATACCGTTATTGGAGTCCTTCCTCCTAGCCACACGGTTTCTTCTCCACACTAACCCATTGTGGCATCCTCTCTCCTCCTCTGTTTTCCTTGATTCTCTTGAACCTGAAGCCCGGGAATCTTAGCCATGCCTGCCCTATTCTGCCCTGCCCAGGTATAGGCCATTTACCAACCAATCAAGTATAATGTCTTAGGCAGGTTTACACATCAAAGATAGATGTATCCTGGACAGTAACCAGATCTTGAGGGCCAGTAACTAACATCAATATACAAGCATCAGACCAACCCCAAACAACTCTTTGCTTCCCCTCTCCTTCTCCCCAACTTTGAGACTCTGTTTCATGTAGCCCAGGTTAGTCTTGAACCCCCCAAGTGCTAGGATTATGTTTATTTACCACCACAAGCTCCTTACTCAGCCACTGTCTGGCAGCAGCTCCTACCTGGACCAGGAAGTTCTGCTGGGGATCCTGATGCAGTGGGGAGATGGTTCCTTGGGGACCAAACCAAGCATTGATCGTGATCTCTTCCTCTTCTCCTTGGCCCAGGCAACAGTAATCAGGGATGCTGATGTCCTGTTTCAACTCTGGGACCTGAGGATAGTGGCAGAAAGCAGAGGCCAGAGCTAGGTATGCCACCTAGGACCCAGCTGATGCCCGACTGCTTAACAGCCAAATACACATGCTCCTAGGTGCGTTTTTGTTTTGTTTTTGAGACAGCCTTTCTATTTCTCATCCTTTTCCCTCAGCCTCCCAAGTGCAGGTATTACATGTAGGTGCCATATTCTATGAATAAAAATCATAAGATAGAAATAATACATAAGAATTAGAATCTTGTTTCATATTTGTTTCTATGTCATGGAGATCCTTTTAAGAAACCAGGTATTGTTGCTTTATACTTTTTGTTTTATTCAGCATCCTGTCTAGCATCATAATGTCTTTTGCTGTGTTTTGTTTTTGGGGTGAGCTCACTTTGTAGCCCTGGCTGGTAGATTAGGATGGCCTTGAACTCCCGAACTCCAGCTGCCTCTGCTGGCATTGAAGGCACTGAGTCCCACACCAGGAAAGAGGTAAGTTTGAAACAACAGAGAACAACCACAGGTATCATGCTTGTTGGTGCATACCTGCAGTTCCAGCATTTGGAAGGCTAAGGCAAGAGCATGACAAGCATGACCCAGGAGGTCAACCTCGATGACATAGTGAGACCTTGTTTCAAAAACAAAAATTCCCCAAAAGTCAAATGTGCTGGAAATTTATCAGACCTCTGGAGGGGATGATTTTCAAAGTTACTACCAGGGAAGAAATCACCACTGGTGTATTTTAAATTGATTACTACAAAGATCAGCAAAGTAGGCTGCATTCTAAACTCACTCTGGGAAGGAAGGCGTTACTGAAGAGTGTTCAGAAGCCAGAAGAGAGCTTTAGGACCAAGTGCACACACTTCCCAGTCGCCAGGGACTAAAGCAGGCACTTAGAAGTGAGTTAGTGAGGAAGGGTTTGTGTCTAACTAGCGAGCTGAACATTGGTCATTGGTCAGCATTCCCTACTAATGACATCAGCAAAGGCTGAAGACATGATCTGGTGCAATGGGGATGTGACAGGCTGCTGGACCCTGATCCAGACAGCAACCTGGTAACCAGTACAAGACGTCAGGAGCACCAAGGGCTGACCCACTGGAAGGGGACACACACTGAATTCCTGTGGTGACTCCTCAAGGGGGCGGTGGCCTCAGTCACCTCCAGGAGTAGCAGTGATAAATGGTACACTAACACCAGGTGGCATTGTAAAATGCCTCCATGATGCTCCTTTGCTTCTGTCCCCACTCCCCTCCGCTGCCTACTACACCCTGTTTGAACAGTTTACATTCTGATCCCCCTGGGATGGCGCATCTGTAACAATGGCATGAATTTTTCTTGGCTTCTGGTTTCTCACAGCCCAGGTGTAAACTATGGGACTTGTTTTCTGGAAGGATGGCATTGGGCAAAGAAACCACCTAATGAGACACGTCTGAGAAGGCACAATGTGGTGATACACAAAGCTTCTGGGATAACCTCTGCCAGGGAATAACGACACTGTCAGGTTCTGTGTGGGACTCAAATACGCTGGCCTGGCCTCTGAGAAGAGCTGTGGCCTTGGCATGAAGAAACTACTTTTGGGGAAGCCCCCAAGTGGGCCCTTTGCGACTTTGATCTGAGCCCAGGGGTGCAGGCACAGCCCCTAGCACCAGGCAGCTTGATGCCTCAGGACCTAGGGATACTTTTCAACCTTGAGATGAATGGAAACAGATGCCACAACACTCAAGAGCCCTTCAGAGAGCATGTCTTCCTTGCCACTCCTTCAGTGACCTTACTACAACCTGTTGCAAGTCAGAAAACAAAAGGCCATTCCCCAAGCCCCTGGGAAGCCCGAATGTTCTTTCAGGAAGGCAGAACTAGCTACTTCTCTCTATCACGCGTGGCCAGTGCTGTCATATAGATTGGGCATTGGAGGGCTTAGTTTTGCAGGGGTCCTTGGATAAGTCCTACAACTCCCAACGTGGCTAGAACCCCAGGCTCCTAACATACCAAATGACTACTTTGATTGAATGATACCAGGCCTTGCCACAGGATGCTGAGCATAACTCTGGTTTCTGATGATGCCATCAGGACTTTTGAAGGGTGATTGGTTTACAGGATCTCATCATCAAAATAACTGACCAAGGATTCAGAGACTTCCCCCACCCCTAGAGAGAACACATGCTTTGAAGATGTGACTATCAACAATCCCAAGGCAGTGGCCAGAGGCTTCAAAGACAACACTCTGGGAGGAAGGCCAGTGTAAGGGTCCTGGCAAGAACTTGTCCGTAGCCAGAGGTCCTAGAAAACAGCCTGTGCTCTGAGAAAACAGTCTGTGCTCTGTTCCCAGGATGCATGGATGCTCAGAACCCTCCTTGAGGTACTCTGAACAGCAGAAGAAAACTAGGGAGCTATGGAACAGACAGCAGGATCTGGCCTAAGCAGCCTACATAGTTCTGACTCACCTTAAAGATTACAGCAGGTCTGCCTTCTAGCCCCGGATTTAGAGTTACTTAGAGTGAGTGAGTGAGGGTGTGTGTGTGTGTTTCCGGAGAGGTTTAGGGTGGAAGGATCCACCTTGAATGCAGGTAGTGCTGTCCTGAATAAAAAGGACAAAGGCACCCGGGCACCAGAGTTCATCTCTACCTTTTGACAGTGAATACAGTGTGACCAGCTGGCTGCCATGCCTTTCCCATGATGGACTGTGTCCCCTCCAGTCAGAAGCCCAAGAAAACCCGTAAGTAGCTTGAGCTAACTCACTGGCTGAGCCCCAGGCCAAGCTGAGGTCACTCCTGGACTTTCCATGTTCATCTGTCAAGGGTTTAGTTGAGACTGAATATGCTTCCTCTACTACTCCTTTCCTTCACCCTACAGGTCTGCTGAGTCCAGGAGCCCACAGCTCCCGTACAGCCTGAGCTGCCCCACGTCTAGGCCGCCAGTTCTCTGGTTCTGGCAGCAGCCTCCTCCACTTACCTGCCTCTTGTGATGATGGCCCTGGCAAGTCACAGCCCTCCCAGAGGTCCTAGCCTTCCACTGACCATACCATCTGAGAGCCTCTTCTGCCGAACACCTATAAGGTTCCCTTCTGCTTCCTTTGAGTCTACCGGCATCAGAATACTGAGGTTGAGAAGTGCTCTTTCCTGTCCCCAAGTCCTCTGGGACTGGCACTGGGCTTGGAACAGGGAAGGGCTCACAGAGCATCCCCCACTGAACAAGGAGTTCCCACTGTGCACCTTGGCCAAGGCCCCAGAGAGGCAGGTAGGGCCGGCAGGAATGAAACCAGATTAAATCTCCAAGATGAGCCCTCTGCCATTGTTTCAGTATGTTAACCAGATAGTGTGGAAGGATTCTCTATGCAGCTCAGGTTGGCCTTGAACTTGGGAATTCTCTTGCTGCAACCTTCCAAGTGCTAAGATTTCAGGTGTGTGCACCACACCCAACTAGAAGCAGCTCTGAAAATGGCAGTCTAGCTGCTGGTGCACACAGAGTCTGTTTTCCCACAGTGATGGTCAAACATGCAGATGATGTGGGAGCTACGGGCAGGGGAAAACCAGGCTGTCTTCTGCCTTCTACTTGCTCTGTTGAAGTTAAATTCTGGTTGAAAACTAATTACCTCATGACAGTACTAAGAGGGAAGAGGGACATTTAGGAGGTGACTTGGTCATGAGGGTTCCGCCTTATGGACGGACAGATGCCATTATTCTGTGAATATATTATGTAGCACAGGAACAGGCTTGCTTTTATAAAACCAAGTCCCTTTCCTCTTGTTACATAGTGTCCTTTGTTGGCCCACTGATGTGCTACATCACCCTCATTGTGTGGCCCTTTGACCTTCCCAGACCACAGAACTAGATGACCACAGAACTAGATAAACTCCTATTGTTTATAACTTAGCCTGGTAGTATTTGTTACAGTAGCGCTCAGAGCAAATCTGTATCCTGATTTTTCTTTCTTCACTCCCAACCAGGCAGCTGAGTTACCGGCTATCTGCTCTCTCCTCCACTCCAGCTCTTCACATCGTAGTGCTGCGGAGGCATGCCTGCTCTGCTAGCCTCCGGCTGAGCCTGCCACTGCCTTCTAGAGGCTCCTGGGCAGCCAGTGCTGCCTAGTCATCTGCTCTTTAAGAGCCTGCTCTCGGGCTCCCTGCAGAAAACAAGCATTTCTCTCTTACAGGGCCCGGGATCTCCAGGGAAGCCAGCCTCATCAGGGGCCTCCAGCATTCCACCATATCCAGGTTAAATCCAGATTATGGCCTGACCTTCAAGGCCTCTACCACCTGGCTCTCCAGCTCTGGTGAATAACTTCCTGGCTGGGGACCTCTGCACTCTGCTTGTGCTCTGACGCTGGGGTCCCTCTCAATGGGAATATGCTCCCGCCTGACCTCTCTCCAGCTCAGCCAAGCTCCACCTTCAGGCTCCGACCAGTCATCCAGGGGATCCAAACTGGGCCTCAGACCCAGCACGCTCGACTTCAACTGGCCTCACTGCTGCCTGTGGTAACCCGGGAGACCGCTTGCTCCAGAGTGCAGCACCAGAAGATAGCCATTGGAGGAGAGGAGCAGGTGAGAGGGACAGGGCAGGAACATGGTCTCAGACTCACCTGGTCAAACAGCTGGTGCTGAGCAAGGTACCCGATGTCCTTTGCCTGACCCAGAGGAGGAAAGCAGAAATGACCACTTGTTAGTTTGTGTCAGCCACTTTTCTTTTCTTTAGATTTATTATTTATACAGTATTCTACCTGCATGTGTGCCTTCAGGCCAGAGGAGGGCACCAGATCTCACTATAGATGGTTATGAGCTACCATGTGGTTGCTAGGAATTGAACTCAGGACCTTTGGAAGAACAGCCAGTGCTCTTAACCTCTGAGCCATCTTTCCAGCCCGTCAGGCACTTCTTGATGGCCCTGTTGCTTAGCTGGATGTTGAGCCCCTGCCCTAGTCCCACCCACCACTGTCCTATGTAGCCGCTTCTCAACCTAGGGTCTGATGTGATCAGTGACTTCCCAGGCAGGACTAGCGCTGAAGGGCAGGGGCCTCCCTGTAGCTCTGCTCTTTCTGAGGCCTCAGCCCCTGCAGCTTCTCCCTTAAGTAAACAGTGCAGGTGGAGTGCATAGCTAAGGGCTGCCGCTTGTCATTGCACATTGTTTTAAAAATCGTGGTGAGATGTACATGACAAGAAATTTTGCCTGTAAGTTCAGTGGTGTTAAGTTCCAGTCACACTGTCCATCTGTTAAACAGTAATTCGCATATACCTCGCTCAGGATGTATTTGTGGATGAACTCATTGACGGTCATGAGGGTCTGGGACCAGTCTTCATCTGTGTACCTCGAACCCACTTCCACGGGGACAGTGCGGCAGCCAGCAATCTCCTGGATGTACTGCAGACTACAAAAACAGGCACTGGCTTCATCACCATAGTTGTCAGCACGCATCATTGCTACTGGTTTCTTCATACTCACAAAACCTCATGAGGTGAACAACAATGTTGCCCTCACTCTCCTCACAGTGCTCTCACCACAAAGGGGTGAGGCTATCTGCCCAAGACCACACAGCTGACAGGGCTTTGCATATGGATCTAGGTGGCTGCCCACACCATGCCCAACCCTCAGGCTCAGCCTCAGTCACATAGACTGTACACTGACCACCTCTACTGCCCAGGATCCTGCTAACTGCACTGATGTCATTGCCACTGATCTGAGAAAGCTCGGGACAAACGGAAGGCAGTATGGGGGATAGTAAGTGCTGGCCCTGAGCTCTGATAGCCTGGGGTGGGTCAGGGATCCTTTAGTGAGCTTTCCGAGTCCCTGGCCCCATCTGTTAAAGGAGGAGATGCTGGTACCAGCCCCATTTGCAGCATGACTGCTATGCTGTGTCTCCTACAGAATTCTTCCTCCTGGAGTCTCAGGGCTACTTCCTCCACAGACAGACAACAGGCCAACTTGACTCTACCCACTCCCTTGAGCTACAGTTGCCTCGGAGAGTGCCCAGGGTATGCTTACATGACCCCTGTGGATGCTGAAATCTCAGGATTCTCCAGGCTTTACAGGAAACATCAGTGTTTGCAAAGGACCCAAGAGCTCCCCCTGTGTCTGAAGCCATATCCTGACCACTCATGCTGCCCACTGTACTGCCAATGCCATAGAAAGAGAAAGAGCTGTTCCACTTGGGTAGCTTGGGAATAACGAGAGAGCAGGGTTGCGCCCGGGCACCCCACATCCTCACTCACAGCCCACACTGTGTTTCTAATTTATAATGAGCTGCATCGGAGGATGTGGAAGAGGGAGGCCACTGAACCCCTCATTCCCAAACCTACGCTTAACGCAGATTTGACCTCTCACTCTGAATCCAAGCAGGCGCCATCTCCTGGGTGATTCCAGCCATGGCCTTGTGGACTGGAGAAGGAAAAGCTGTGGGATTCCTAAGATCCCACACCTAACAGGTTTCTGAGCCCGTTACTAAGGCACTCCTAAGGATTTGCTCAGGGTAAGTACATGTCAGTGAGCAGCTTAGACCCCTGCAGAAACTCAGGATGTCCATGTGCTGGGAGGTGCAATGCCACTGTGTCATGTGCAGGGTCCAGAAGATAAACTACCTGTGTAGGTCCTAGGGCACGAACCCAGGCCATTAGGCTTTTGCAGCCCTTTTGCCAGCCCTACAGTACCCCACTTTAAAGTCTTCATTAAACCCCTGCAATCAATCTGGGGCAGTGGCTTATGAGTAGCCAGAAGAGACCTTCAAGTAGTCCTGGGGACACACAAGTAGGAGGAAGGACCTCAGTTCCCCACAGTGGCTACTCACCTCCACTTCTTCATGCACGGCCAATGGTCAGCCACACCTTCCAAGATCACAGGCCTCCCAGGAACTAGAAAGTGCTTCCTGAAGTACTGCAGGGCTGGACAGCGAAGCCTGGGTACTACCCGCTCTAACACCACATCGGGAGCTGAGTTGCAGTCAGGCTTTGCCTTCTGTTTAGAATCCAAACAAAGCAAGATGGCAGCTGTCTCCAGGAATTGCATCAGTGGCAGGATGTCTTAGGTGTCGTTAACAGCAGCAGACAGCATTTCTGTCTTGTTCTGATCTGTGTGTGCAGATGTGTGTGGGAAAGGACAACCTCAGGTGTTATTCCTTATCATGCATGCACTGTCCGCCTTATTGAAGTGGGATTTCCTCCCTGGCCTAGGACTCACTAATTCAGCTAGGCTGGCTAGCAAGCTGCTAGGATCTACCTGTCTCCACCTCCCCAGATCTGGGATGACAAGTACATATCACCATGTTCAGTCTTTTACATGGCTCTAGGAATCAAACTCCAGTGCTCCAACTTGTGTGGTAAGCTTCTGACTGAGCTATGTTGTAGTTAATTTAAAGGAATGGTCTAATAATGTTTATTATTAGCACAATAATTATTGTGGTGTTATCTAACCTGATATCACAATCAATAAGACACAGACACCTGGTAGATTTTAGAATAGCCTTATTTCACCTGGGGCATGACAGATATTACCTCCTAAGCTGCCTTCACCTGCCAAACCCCACCCCACACCATCTGCTCTAATAATTTCTGTTTGGGCTGCCTCTCATCCGTAATTCTATAAATACTGCTGTTTTCTCATCTGGGCCACTTCCTCTATCCATGCCAATCCAGCCATGTGCTCCTCTTCATGCTAACCTATCGAGCTCTCTCTTCTGGTCCCTGTGTTCCTCACTTTCCTGTGATCCTCCTATCCTCAAAGTCCGAGAACTTTGGCCACACCTACCCAATTCTGTCCTGCTCAGGTGTAGGCCTTTTAATCAACCAATCAGGAATAATTTCTCAGGTAAGGTTACAAATGTCATTTTGAGGTGAGTGTCTGCTCATAAAAGACAGCAGGCAGACCTCGGGGAACAAATTAATAATAAAATACAAAGCACCAGACCATCCTGTTACAGAGCTATCTGCCCAGTCCCAAGTTTTGTTTTGTTTTGGAGACAGGGTCTCTGCATGGAGCCCTAGTGGGTCTCACACTCACAGATGTCACCTGCCTCTGCCTCCCAAGTGTAAAGGGTAAAGGTGTTCACCACTACACAGAGCTATGCTTTGTGTTTTCGAGGCAGGTCTCACTAGGAAGGCCAACATGACCTTGAACCCAGAATCCTCCTGCCTCAGATTCCAGAGTGCATGCTGCACCCACAGTAAATAAGATTTCTACACCATTTGCTTCCATGAGCTCAAGGTCCCTTTTTGCTTAGCCATCTCAATCTTAGAGCACAGCCGGCGCAGCAGTCCTGGTGAGTGACTAGCTCTGCCTTGCATCCAAGCACTGTATCCTAGGCAGTTTCCACGCTGCCACTGAGTCCTCGAGATGTCACACAAATGGCTGCACCATGCTTTCCCTATCCATTTCCCTTGGGGAAGCTGAGCAGGGCAGCACACCTGAGACCCCATTTCCTCATCTGTAAACCGATGGCGACAACAGCACCCATGTTTGGTGCCAGGGTCACTGGCCTCTCCCGGCCCTGCTTCCTTTACACTGTCCCCACACTCAACATAGGCTTTTCTTGTACAGAGGCGGCCTCTGCCCCTCCTCTGGCAACAGAAGCTTCTCCAGCCTCACAGGAGTTCAGCCGCCTTATCTAGGCCACTGCAGCTGCCCCGAAAGGTTAGTAATTAGATACCTGCTTCCAGTAAGGAGCGAGGCACAGAGAGGAAGGGACCCTGTCTGATCAGATGGGGTGAGCATGGAAACTGGGCCCAGGTAGGCTGACTGAAGAGCCTGTGCTCTCTCCTCTTTGGCTGTGCATCCCGCCCACCTCACTCCAGTGAGGACCACTTTGGGTAGGAGTCCACGTTATATCCCCTTGGGACACACTGATGGGAAGATGGAGGGGTGTACCCTTAGGCCAAAGGAGACATGTTTGTCTCCTGAACTGTAGACTATCCTGCTCTCTAAAGCTAACCCACGGCCCCACAGATGCTCAGTGGCACCAAGCATCCCCTAAACTGGCTGCTGGTACTCCCCAAGGCTGTCTGCTTCTCTCTTAATTTGTAACTTATTTCTGTTATTATTTGTTCAATTTTTTTCCAGGTGAAATATCACTATACACCTGCCTGGCCTCAAACTCCATCCTGTGCCTCTGCCTCCCATGTCCTGGGATTACAAATGTGTGCTATCATGCCTAGTTTCTCTTTATTTGGTAAACAGAGACAGGCACATTTTATTAATGGCTCTATGTCTTTAGGTGTGGTTGCCTGTCCAGGGCTCAGCTTTTCCCTTCCGACCCCTCCAACTTCTGACACGGAAGGTTCCACCCTGCCTTTCTTCCTGGCTTGTGTTTCTTCCCACTGTGGTCACACTCACATGCCAATGATATCCATCAGATCTTTCTTATACATAAGTCACACTCAATAGGACATTCTAAAACTGCAGGAAAGCACTGAGCACTGAGAAACAGTAAAGAATCCCATGGCTGGCATCCAACACAGCCCCTGCCTTTCCTCTCTGGGGCTCAGGACCTATCTGACAATCTATGGATGAGGACAGTGAGATCCAAAGGAGATGGTTTCCGGCTCACTCAGTGGAAGCTGAGTGAGATCTATGTGTCTGCAGCCTTTGCATAAACTGTGCTCCAGGCTTAGAAGGAACTCTGGGATACTTAAACACCATGACCAACCTCCACCAGGGCTTTCTGAACCTCAGTCGGCTAGCCATGGTATCTCTCCCAGACTAGGCGGTGCGAAGGCATGCTGGATTTCCTTCAGAGCTGCAGCAGGCTGGCTCTGCCTAGTTCCTGTGAGCTGCGCCCCCACTCCACGATTAAGAGGGCACTGCCTATGCAGAGACATACGGGTCCAGCTGCTGAGTCCCCAAATTTACATGATGCTCTTTTTAGCAGAGATGCTGCCTGTGTGACAGTGTACCCCAGGGGAGTACTGGGTTCTTCTAGAAGATGGTTTGGGCTGCTGGACGGTTCACATGGACAGCGACCCACTCCCCATACCTTGGTAGCAGGCTGGTCCTGGTGGGGGCCACAAGCCGGCTGCTTTCTTGGGAGGTGTGCCTGCAGTACTGTGACAACTTTGAGAAGGATGTCCCCAAGGATGGCTGCCCCCATCAACAGCCCCATGTCGCACACCCGCAGTGCTTCGGCCACAGCAGTGGCCCTCTGTGGTGCCTGACACAGGCACAGGGCCTTCAGGAGGCAGCCGAAGGAGTACACGCGGCGCCATTCCTTGTCCACATCTCTCCAGGGCCCAGTGTTGAGCTTTTCCCAGGAGTAATCCAGGATGGCCTCGCTGGCCTGCAGGCACTCCTGCCAATGGCCTGCATAGAACAGCCCCACAGCCCGCGGTAGCAGCATGGCCGTGCTCCTGTCCACCTTCTCACCGAGGTCCAGCTTCAGCTCCTCCTCTGTATCAGGCAGGAGCACCCTGAGGTCCTTCCAGAGGGTGCCGGACCCCACCGAGGGCTCTGCAGTGTCCTCTGTAGACATGATCAGTACCTGAGAGGAACAAGACAGGAATCAGAGACCACCCACAGCCCCTGTAGCTCACACCAGCACTTTTCACAAGGTCTTTGCCACTGGCTGCCACACTAGTGCAGGGCTTTCTTTGGGGGTCTCTGCTCTATTTTCAGGGCCTTGCACAATGCCTACCGATTAGTGAACACCAGGCAGATAAAGGTTTTGAAAGAGATGAGTGCTGTCCTCATCTGGAAAGACTGCAGCATGCCTCCTCTGCCTGGCAAATCCTACCCAACTTTTCAGGCCCATCCTAAATGATCTATGTGAAGTCTGAGGAAACTCTCCTCTGTGTTTATTTCCACAGCCACAAAGTACTTCTACAAGTGTATATATGTGTATATGTGTGTGATATGCCTCTCCAAGTCTGTGCCATGGCATGTGCCATTTTGGTATTCCCTAGAGCCTAAGGCTACAGGTACAGAAGGAAGTGCTCTGCTTAGGTGTCCCCAAAGGCCTATGTGTTGAGGGCTTGGTCCCCAGCCTGTTGTGGTACTGGGGGATGGTGTAGACCTTTTAGAGTTGGAGGCTAGTGGGAGAAACTATGGTTATGGAGACATGCCCTTACCGTTGGACACATCAGGATCCCAGCCTTGCTTCTTGGTCACCGTAAGGTAAAGCGGCATCCTTTGATGTATTGAGCTGCCACAGGGTTTTCTGTGTAGCCTTGGCTGTGACTTGATTTGAAGACCAGGCTGGCCTCGAACTCACAGAGATCTGCCTGCCTCTGCCTCCTGAGTGCTGGGATTAAAGGCATGTACCCTCCCCCCCCCCCCCAGCTAATCTTTCTTCATTGTAATTTATCCCAGGTGTTTGTTACAGAAACAGAAAGCTAACAAACACAAAAACCAATGGAGAAGAAAATGCTCAGCACTGGGGTGTGGCGGCTCAGTCCGACTGTCATGTGTGGATCGCTATACTAACACTGACAGGATCTGCCGCCCGCGGGCGCCCCGGCCTCTCTGTTCTCAGCACTATCCTCGTGGCATCTGCTGTGTTGGATGTGATGTATCCCTAAATGTTCATGGGTTTAGAGTTTGGCCCTCAGTAGGGAATATTTAAAAGATGGGGCCCAGATGTGATTAGGTCATTGCAGGCACAGCTGTGAGGGGTCAATCCCCATCTCACAAGAGTTGGCCTAGCTACTACAAGGTGGTTGTTATAACGTGAGGTCTCCCTCATTTGCATGTGTCTGTGCTCCCCCCCCCCCGCCACGTGGGTGGTCCTGACCAGATGTGTGTATCAAGCTTTCTGGACTGGGCACCCATCAGAATTATGAGCCAAGGAGGCCACCCCTCTTTATAAACCTCCAGTATGTGTCAGACAGTCTGTTACAGCCAGAGAGAGTAGGAGGACACATACTCTGCCTCCCATGAGTTTGAGTGACGGGACATTTTTTTTTTTTTTTTGGACAAAAATGAAACATCAGGCTTTGTTGGCCACACAGTCACAGCTGCCACTACTCTGCCATCATGAATCAGAATAAACACTTAGGGGTGGCTGTGTTCCATTAAAGCTTTATTTATAAAAACAGTGGGTGCCAGATGCAGTCTGCCAGCTCTTGTTCTTTGTGTACTGGAGTTTTACTCCCGGGGTTTCATCTCTGGCTTGAGGTAAAAGAAAAGAACGGAAAAGAAAAGATACCCTTTTTTATTTTTATTTTTCTTCCAGACAGGGTCTCACTATGTAGACCAGGCTGGCCTTGAACTCAGAAATCTGCCGGCCTCTACCTCACGAGTGCTAGTTTTAAAAGCGTGTGCCACCGCCAGCAGGTAGAAAAGATACCCTTTATCTTCTTCCTGGCCCAATCAAACAGTCTTCCTACGTAATTCACTGAGGCAGCAGTGACTGATGTCTGGCCACAGACACCTCCCATAGGTCCCCTAGAAGGTGAAGTGGAGGAGGGCTCTCAGGCTCCAGGGAATAAAAGTTCCAGGTGGTAGGAAGCTGCCACAAGGAAAAGGGAATTGTGGGAAGGCCATTGAGCCTAGAAGAGCCACGTGGGAATGGTCTGAGCAAAAAACAGGCACACTTAGCTGGTTAGCAGACTGCGGCTGGCGCTTCTTACAGCAGTTAGTCTGTGCTGACGGGCAGATGACAGCACTACAGATGTTCAGATCCTAACTTTGATGACTCGGTCACCTAATGGGACAAAGGGGACGCTGCATGTGTGACTGAGACTAGAACCTGACATGGAAGATTATCCTGGGTTATCTGGACAGGCTCACGGATTACATTAATGAAAGAAACAGATTCTTTCCTGGGGCTTTGGGATAGGAAGGCAGTCCTGCTGTGCCCTTGATTTCAGCCCACAGATCTGCAAGGTAGCAAGGCTAGTGTTTACTGCCACCATGCTCACGACAAAGTAAGATAAGATATGTACGATAAAAAGAAACCAGGATAGTGGGAAGTGACAGGGTGCTGCTTCTGTGGCTGGGCACACAAGCCTGGAGCTTGTGACTGTATACCGTATACTGGAGGAGTAGAGCGACTCTACACTGACCAGCCAGCTAGCATGCGTTGGCTCATGCCACCATGTTGAAAAGCTACATGGCAAAGAGATGAAGGGAGCCTATACTAACAGAGAGCAAGGAACAGAGGCTCTGTGTGCAGTAGCTGCCCACACCCATATGGAGTTCTACCAACAGAACCTGGGGCATAGGTCTATAAAAGCAGCCACTTACCTTTTCCTCCCCTCTGCAGCCGAGTCTGCGTGAGAGCCCAGACCAGTCCATAGCCTTGTAAGGGATTCTAACACAGGACCTGGCTAAACCACGCACACCACTTAGCTCAGAAAACCAGGTCCTGAAGGGGCTCTGGCCAGCTTAAGTATGGTGAGCATGGCTTGGGCAAGCCTTGCCCTTCTCTCCAATTCCCTCTGCCTTGCAATATAAACTGTTATATTCCATATCTAAAGCTGCACCAAAAGCTAGCTGTTCCCTTATTTGGCCACTTTTTCCTCCTGAGGTTGACTACCAACATACAGCTATCAAAGTGTTGAAGTCCAGCAATCAAAAGCCCCCTTGGTTCACCTAATTAACATGCCCAATCAAAATATACCAGCACATCCTAGCCCATTCTAACAGCCCTCCCCTTGTTCTCTTCCTAAGTTACACCTGCAAGGTCATTTGCTGCTGTTTTTCTGCCTGAGTCACAAAGCAGCCACTTTAACTTTTCTTCCCCACTTAATAAAGGATCTCTCTGTGAGAACAGGTGTTTGTGTGTGGCTTGTGCCTAATCTGGGTCCAGGAGAGGGGCCCTGCTGTGTGGGTGTCTCCTTCAGGTCCTGTGTAAGCCACTGCATTTATGGTCCACCATGCAGTGGCTCATCTAACTCACACTGCATCTTGACTTCAGGGACACCTGGACTTCTGTTATATGCCCAGCAAGGGAATTTCTGTTACTCAAGCTAAGTAATTGGGTATTCGGAGGAATAAAGATTTCCCTGGCTCACAGATCTGAAGGCTGGAAGTCCAAGGGTACTTTGCATACATTTTCTTTCTAGCACTGGGGATCACATAGTGGGTAGAGGCTTTGAACCCAGCCACTGGCCTGCAGAACCCATGACTGTACAGAGGAGGGAACCAAGCCACAGTCTGGAATGAGCAAGTGATGAAGCAGAGGAGCCGAGTTATCAAGATGCTCTATGGAATTACTCCTTCCACGTTATTCCTCCTTTCACAAGGGGCAAGCTGTTCCCATGCCCCTTACCCGGGACTTTGCTGGTCTCTTTAACTCTTTCTGTGTGTGGATCCCCAGTTTCTCAAGCACAGCACATGCCCATAAGGACCCTCTGCTCTCCCCCGTCTCACCAGGCTCTATAGGCCATCTTAAACATGCCCTTCCACATCCGGATGGGCAGGCAGCAGGAAGAGAGAGAATGACACTGGGTCTGGCTTGAGCTTCTGAAACCTCAAAGAAGCCCACCGCTAGTGACACACTTCCTCCAACAAGGCCACACTTCCTAATGCTACTCCCTAAGCACTCAAATATAAGAGTCTCTGACGGCCAATCTTATTCAAACCACCACAGATGGTTAGCTAATGGCAAAGACCTCCCTCCAAAGGCCACCCTCTACCTGGAGGTAAAGGCTGTGGACATCTTTGTCTCCATCCATACCTTGGATCCATGGGGCATCTCAAACTCTCTCCCCTCAGAAAAACCAAGCCAGCCAAACCCCATCCAAGCTCTTTGATTTGAGGGCTCCCTTCCTTAAAATGCCTGTCTTCAGAATGGCAGCCACCAAATGTCCTCTAAACTTCAGCTTAACCTCAGAAAGGACTGTTGGATCTGTCTGAGGGCAAGGCAAGTTACAAAGTTTGGCACAGGTTTAACCAACGACTCCACATCCAAGCCCTGTCTTTGGGCCGCACCTGTACAAGCCCTGGGTATAGCTGACTGTGTGGCCCCATCCCAACTGCTCCAGGCTAATCCCCAACTTGAGAGCTCCCAATGACACCTATTTTACACACCCCACAGCCTCTTCTCTTGCCAACCCTCATTACCCTGTGTGCCAGTTTGTACACTTAGTTCCTTATCTTACAGTTATTGTGGGCATATAATAAATTATCAGCCTACCCCTATCTAAACCAAAAAGTGTGTCATATTACTTGCATTCCTACTGGAAGTGACCATGGCACGGCCTATGGGTTTGTGGGGAATGGCAATTGAACTCCAACAAGTACAACACAGCCAACTTGCTCAACAAATCAAGGCACTGACACTGGTACAGGACAACACTGAAAAACTCCAGACTCAGTTGGACCTGGCAGCCATGGTATTACAAAACAGACTGGGATCTGATCTCATCATGACAGAGAAAGAAGGAATCTGGGCTGTTAGGGGAGAAATGTTGCTTCTACATGAATTTCTCAGGTGTCTGGAGGAGAATGCCAGGTAGCTAAAAGAAAGAAAAGCATCACAAGCCAGATGCCCACATCTGGGGGACAGGCTTATGGGATACTTGGGGAACATGGATATCTCCCTGTATTGGGACCCCTATCATGATCATTCTAGCTCTTATCTTCAATCCTTTTGTTTTAAGATTCCTCATTAAAAATCTGTTACAGCAAAGAGTACAAGCCCTGATCTCCTCAACATTGCTCAACTCTTCCTGACCAAGGACTGCCTCAGAGTCCTGGAATCACATGAGCCCCAAAGAGCCAATATCCAGGCTCATGGAACAGAAATACATCTGAAGTCATGACCCTGAAGACCACTGTTTTCTTTTATCTCCCCTTACAAGGATCCCACTCAGCATGAAGCAAGGGACGATGCCTCTGTACCCAACTCCAGGGTCTAGAATGACAGAGTGCAGTAGTTGTTTAAATTATGTGGCCCAGATTAAAGGTGGGTCTTTCCACTTAAGATCAAGTGTAGAAAAATTCCTCAGAAGTGTACCCAGTCACTGGGGGTTTAATTAATTCCAGACGTAGTCAAGTTGACAAACAAAAATAGACAGGAATGTTTGTAGAGACAGCTTGTCTTCGACGATAATCTGTCCTGCTTGAAACAGAATTCCAGGAAAGAGGGGCTGCAGACTCACAAGTGCAACAATGTCCTCATTCCTAAGCCAGCGCCCTGCCCCGATAAAGGGTTCCAGCCGGCTTTTTCTCCTACAGGCACCCCCTTTCCCACAGGAGAGTGTCTGTCCTTCACTGTTTGAAATAAATAGCCCATCTATTGACACCAGGCTCTGGTCTCTTTCTGCCTTCTGTCTCTAGAAACCTAACATTTATAAACTGCTACTTCCAATGGCCTTGAAGATTAGGACCCCATGTTGTAGAGGCTACATGAAAGAGCATTCCGGGAGAGGGCCTCACACTGGCTGTGGTAAACCATCCTCTCTCAGCCCCATGAGCTGGTCTTAGTAATTATAAGCAATTTAAATTGTGTTTGTGTGTGTGTGCATACACCTGGGAACGGAGCTCGCACCACGGTGTATGCGTGGAGAGCAGATGATAACTTCAGGGCTGCTTTCCTCCTCCCACCATGTGGGTGCTGGGAACCGAGCTCAAGCTGACAAGCGTGGCAGCAAGCGTCTCCACTCCCTGAGTCCCAACTTGGTAATATTTGTTTTGTTTTAACTCAGGGCTCCTCAGTGAAGGTCTGACGCAGCGGACAGTAAAAGACAGGCTACCATTCATGAGCGGTTCAGTTAGGTCTCTAAATCTCAGTCCTGTAATGGCTGTCAGACTGCCTTGGGGGCTGCTTGAAGTGGCTTCTGACAGGACGACTAAAACACAAGTTTCCCACAGGGTCTGATGCTGACAGCATGAGGAAACTGCAGAGTGAGTGGCCTCACAGCGGCTCCCACAGCCTCTCTCAGAACCCCTCCTGACTTGGCCCTTTAAACAGCCACTGTCCTTGTATTATGCAACAGATGTCCATCCGAAATTACTTAGTCGGGTGTGGTGGCACACACTTTTAATCCCAGCACTCTGGAGGCAGAGGCAGGCAGATCTCTGTGAGTTCTAGGCCAGCCTGGTCTACAAAACGAGTCTAGGACAGCCAAGGCTCTGCTACAAAGAGAAACGCTATCTAGAAAAAAAAAAACAACACACATTATAGATTTCTGAGGGCCATGTTTATGTTTTGGTGGTGCAATATTATGTGAATATCTCTTATATTCTAAACAACTGGAACTTAAAAATGATTTACCCCCAACAAGCGGAACTTGTGCTGGACTCCCTACCCCAGCCACAGTTAACAATACAATCTGAGCTCTACTGTGTACTTGAACTGTTTGTTTAACCTGCCTTTAAGAGAACACTATATCAATCAACTTTTACAACCTAAGCTAATGCATAGCTCTAATACTAAGTAATGTACATTTCCATGCCCCTGAACCAGACAATGCAGTTGAGTCATTCGCTGAAAGCAGCAATTACAGAAGCTGAAAGCAATTTTCTAAAATCTACCAACAAAATTGAAAGCAACGTTTATGGATATTGGTTTATAAACAATGATGCTTATGTCAATGGAGCCAGTCAGTAACTTCAGCCCTTATAAATTTCTGTTAAAGATGCCTGTAAAGTATCCCATTCCTTCCCCTTGTGACGCTTCTGTGTTGTAAATACAGAGTGAAGCCCTTTGTAAGGGACAATCACACAACACACAGAGAGACACAGACAGTCACATAAGACAGACACACATAGAGCACACAGACATAGGGACAAACAGTTCACAAGACAGCCTTCATGCAGGCCCAGACTCAGACTCATGCAATAGACAGACAGATGACAGAAGACATGAGGATCATGAAGTGAAGGATTCAAATCCGGACTCACTCTTGGCTAAATGACTCTGTGGGGAAATGCTTTGTGGTAGTTTGGCCCCCATAGATTCATGTGTTTGAATGTTTGGCCCATAAAGAGTGGCACCATTAGCGAGTGTGACCTTGTTGGAGTAGGTGTGTCACTGCGGGCAGGCTTTGAGGTCCCCTATGCTCAAGCTTCATCCAGGTGGCACACAGTCTCCTTCTGCTGCCTGCACATCAAGATGTAGAACTCTCAGCACCATGTCTGCTGCACACTGCCACGTCTCCCACCGTGACAAGACTGTAAGCCTCTGAGACTGTAAGCCAGCCCCAATGAAATGTTTTCCTTTATAAGAGTTGCTTTGTTTACGGTGTCTCTTCACAACAATGAAACCCTAACAAAGACAAGCTTTTCTTTCCTTAACATGACACTGATACGTTATTGGTAACTCAGAGATACTAGCTAATAGGTATAATCCACACACCAGGCGAAGCCACATTTTGCCTTGATTTTATAACCAATTTTTCAAGGTTTCCTTATAAGAGCGCCAGGATTCAGCAACTGTCCCTTCCGTGGGCTCCTAAGCTCCATGACTGTCTGCAGAGTTGCTGGCCTAGTGGGGGCCTGAAGAAACAGCCTTCACAGAACAGGCCAGCCAGTGTAGACTCCCTAGATTTCCTTTCTCGATGGCCTCAAGTCAGGCTTCAACACCCCCAGCCCTCAGTGCTTCCACACACCCTAGCCTGGTACCGATGGGACCAGCCTGAGTGACCCCATGATCTGGCTTCCTATAACCTCACACTGAATTGCCTCTTAGAAAAGGCAGCAAGTATTAACCAAAAGCCCCACCACATTTGGTATATAAACCAGTCTCTCAGTGTGCGAAGACTAGCCTTTAAATCAGCTTCCCAGAGTACCATGTAAGAGTTTATTTTGACTTTTATAAATAGGCCTCCAACAGCCAGGTACAGATAGGCTAACTATGGAACTTGCCATCTAAACCAGAATGCTATAAAGTGCCTAGACAACCAAAAGCGAGTATTATTCCTGGTAAAATGATACCCATAAATCACCCAAACAGGGGCCACATGTTCCAGTCTCAATAGCCTCACATGACAACTTTCTCTCCATGTCCATGTGTCAGACCACGGCACTGCTTTCCGGTAAAGGCCAGAAGCAGCTTGCACAAAACAACTTTTCTCTTTAATTCCAAAATGTCTTTAAATAAAGGCCCATTTGTTGGTGTACAAAATGACCCTAATGGGAAAGGGTGTCAGCTAAAGGGTGCAGGATCTAATCTAAGGTGGTTCTGTTTGGGCTTCATAATTGAACCAACCAACCTAGCAGGAGCTAAGGCCTCCTGCTGCTCACATCAAAAACAAAGGAGCATGGAACAGGCCCGATAACTCAAGCCTCGCTTTCTAAATGCACTTTTTAGGGCTCACTGTAGAATTTGGTCTTGGTTGCCGGCAGCCTTAGCATGAACAAACTTCTAGGAAAGCACGCGCAGTTCTTCTCTCAAAGTACTGGCGGAAAAAACATCTGCTCATGCTCCTCTGCATAGTTTGGGGAAGGGCGTGCTAAAGGCCTAGGCAGAAGACGCCCCAATTCCCAGGAAGTCTCAGGTGGGAGGCGCTGGCCTCGGTCCGCTTTTGGGAAACAAGCGGGTTAGAGGGTGGAGCTTGGAGACAGGCCTTTTCCAGCAGTGGCTGCGCCTTCCGGACAGATGGCGCGGGTCTGTCCCCTACAACTGACCCTTTAACGCAACCCAGGCAGGACAGAGTAAGCGCTCGGCAGGTTCACGCATGCGCCATTTGACGCCCCGGGAAGCTTACGTCCCGCGTGGGCCCCTTTCAGACAGCTACGACGCCTGCGGCTTCTCGAGCGGCTCCCAGGCCTCCCAAGGCGCTTGCGCGAAGCTGTCCGGGCGCTCGCCCACGCCGGGTTGGTAGTATGGCGCCTGCGCAGTCGGTCCTCCACGGCCAGCTGCGTGTCTAAGCAGCCTGAGCCGCCTGCGCGCCGCGGGGCTCCTACTAACCTCTCTGGCGCTTGGGCCGAGCTGTGTCCCTCGTTGCTGGCGTCCACAGGTGCCGTCGGGGCGAAGATTCCACGGCTGGCCTCTTCGTTGTCACGGATTACACCGAGGGCATCGATCACTCCCGACTCGGCTGATCGCGACCCGTGCCCTGAGGAGCGCCGAGCGATCAATGCCCGGCCCCGCCCTCTCCGGGTCAAAGACTCAGCGGCTTGGGCGCTTTCTTCCGGGTCATACCTTGCAAAGCAGCTTCTTACCCAAGATTTTACCATTCTTCCAACTTAGGCGGTTAGTTCTCCGCATTTTACAGGGTAGGAAATCTAGGTGGAAGGAAAATAGCCACGTAGTTTCGGAAATCGCGTGTATAATTTGAACACACAAGTTAACGGCATCCAGGGCCGGTCCCGGGGAGTTGGCTTCGGAGTTCCGTGCAGACAGGCGGGTGCAGGGTGGTCTGGGAGTCACCTCGAGTTTTGTGTTTTCGAGCGTTCTCTCCCGGTGGACTCTATATAGAGTTGCCTGGTTTTGCAGCAGCAACCGATGCCCAGCAAAGGCCCACGGGACTTGGGTTTGGAGTGTGACTAGAAAAGCGTAGGGGATTCGTTTGCTGCTCAGCCGAGATGACTCAGGGTGCCGCGCTCCTTGGTTTTCATCTCGGCAATCCTGCTAAATAGAGATGAAGGGAGTCGGGGATTTTTCTCTAGGTCACTGCAACGGATCATCGTGTGGTAATGATAGTCTAGAGGTCTTTACCCGTTTTTTTTTTTATTATTCCAGTTAAAGAATTGAAAGGAGAAAAAAAATATTCCCGAGCTCAACAGGTAGCAGAGGAGAAATCCGAAACACCATAAACATCAG
Organism: Pachyuromys duprasi; assembly: GCA_028658305.1. NCBI lineage: Eukaryota > Metazoa > Chordata > Mammalia > Rodentia > Muridae > Pachyuromys > Pachyuromys duprasi. The sequence goes on from CM053758.1 coordinate 13,413,507, forward strand.
CAGACACACAGAAAACAAAACTTGTGCGAAGCAGGGATGAGGGGTGGGGAGGTGGAAAGATGAAAGGAAGGACGTTTGAATGTCCTGCAGCTGTTGTGTGATCTGGCTTTGAACTTTGTTGAGGCAATCCATTACTAGGAGTTCTGCTATTTGGAGATAGAGCCTACAAGGCTAATGTTTAAAGCTGCCAGACTTTTGTCAAGGGTGAGAGAAAAGTCTTGGAAATGTGATACCTTATTAGGTAGCCTTGGCCTTGGCTCCTCTGTCTGCCTACATATACTTTGAAAACGTTAAAACCATAGCTGTTGCTGCTGTCAGCGTCCCCAGCTAGGGAGGGAGGGAGGAAATACAGAACAAAAGGCTGCCATAACCACTGAGCCTACTTACCTTACCTCCACCAAGTAGTGAGTTCTGAATTTTACCTGAGCACAGTACCCCTGGAAAACAGTGAAGAAACACATCTCCTCCTCCCTCCAAATTGCAGCAATCAGCTTACTGCAGAGAAACATCCTTCCCATAGGAGTTAGGTAAACACTAGAATACCACCTCATTCCCAGTGACAGGCCAGACAGTCCCACCAAACTACTTGTCCCCATTTACCAACAAAATGTTGGAAAGCCACATTAGGTCCCTGAATTTCACTACCCACAGGCTGACCACAGGGTGCAGTATCTCTGACCTGCTGTGTCAACAGGCCACCCTTTCATTTCACTTGGAAGTTTTCTAGCTTTGGGGATTTCCTCCCTGTGAAAGAAAAACTCAGACTGAGAAGCTGATCAGTCAGTTAAATGCTTGCTCTGCAAGTGTGAAGACCTGGGTTCAAATCCTCAGTAGCCACGTAAAAAGTCAAGTGTAGGGTTTAGCACCTACAGTTCAGGACCGGGGAGGCAGAGACAGGAGGATTCCCAGGGCTTGCTGTTCTGTCAGTCCAGCAGAATCAGTGAGGTCTGGGTTCAGAAGTAAGATGGAAATGAAGTTGGGAAGATACCTAACATGATCTCTGGCTCTCATTTTCACATATTCTTTCCCCCACCTCTTTCTGTGCTCTTCTTGTCTAACTTTCAGGGTATTTGCAGACTTTCTGGCCACACACTTGATAGACCTGAAACAGCAACAAGTTGAAGTATATAGATGCAGGTTCATATACTGTAGGAAGCAGCTCTTGGCCGCATTGCAGGGAGAGGGGCCAGGAACCAAAATATCTGGATTACATAGTGAAGGAGGGGAAGCCCCTGCTCCTGAGCTTGAAAGTGTGGAATAGGGCGGGGTATGCCAGCCATACCCCACAGCAGGTAGGGACTGGGGCATGCCGGGAGAAGCCCAACAAAGCTCTCTAGTACAGTGATAAGTTGTAGTCTTTTTCCTCCTTTAATCTTTCAAAAACAAAACAACAAAAAGCTCTCTTTACGTCAGTAGTTAGTGGATGAGAGGTTGCTACAGAGGAACTGTTGCAGGGTGGATGCTAGTTTCTGAGTTGTCCAAACTGTTCCCACAACAATCACCAAAGGAGTCTTGAACCCAGAGCCTGCAATTCCCAACGCCATCTTGCACAGTGTTCCAGAATGGGATTCTGGCAGCAGTATGTGGCCTGGAGTGCTGCCAACCAGAGAGACAAACACTCCTTTGTCAGCTTGATCATGTCTTTCGTTTAGTGCTGGGGATAAAATCCAGGGTCTCACACAGGGTCTGAACTCCACCCCCCAGCCTTGTTTGTGTATTCAAAACTGGCTTGTTATGATGAATTATAGGCACAAAGGAAATGTTTTCTTAAAAGAACTGTAATTTTCACCGCTGTAGGGGTTTTATTTCCTGTCATCTCTTTGCCCGTCCCCACTCAATTCCCAGAAGCTTTGGAATTGGCCATTAAGCTGGCAGACCCATTTGAGAGCCATGAAAGGCACCAAACAAACAAAAGAATCATTTGAGCCCATGTGTGTGATTTTTCTCCATTAGATTAGAAGGCTGTAATTTAAATATGTCCAAGTGCTTTGGGAACATTTGTGGCTTAATTATGAAATTTATTTAAAATATATCAACAAGACTGTAAACTCAAAAATAACATTTAGTGTGGCTGTAGGAGAGACATTTAATTGCTCAAAGAGAAGAGTGGCTCCCAGTTCCTGGCTCTTGCTTCGTGTGTGATGGGGGGCTGGTCACTTATGCTGTACCTTTACTCCAATTACATCATTGCCTTAGCAATGAGCTGGTGAGCAAGCCTACAATAACCTCAGCAAGGAGCTAGGATTTCCAAACAGAAGTTGCTTTGGGTGTAAGAACAATAAAAGCCCACACACAGTTAGGCTGGCAGAGGGCTTTACAGTCATCTTCCTCCTCCATGGAATGGACATAATAATCTGTCTCCAAGAAAAGACTGCTGGATATCCCAAGCTATATCTCCTGTACAGCCTGTCTCAGAACCCATGTATTCTAACGCCTCCTAGTAATGGTGGGTCATCATTCCTGGTGCCAGACTGAGGTTCTGGGTGGCACTTCCCTCTGAACCGAAATACTCCATCCTGGTTAGGATTCAAGAAATTTCTAAAGAAGGACTCCTTAAGACTCAGGAAGTCCCAGAAAGTTACCAGATGCACAAAGTCCCTCCCTCCCTATGGTTACATAAGCAGTAAGGACTGCTGAATGGTGGAGGCTTGCCAACATTCCCAGCTGTCTACAAGTGGTGCAGAGAGCTCCAGGGTCCCACCTTCCTGATCTCCCAGGGATTATTACTACTTATCAGGTTTGAAACTTAGATGTCCTCCAACAGTTCATTTGTGGACAGCTTGGTCCCCACCTGATGGTGCTTTTAGGAGATAATTTTGGGTTCTAAGTTTATTATTATTATTATTATTATTATTATTATTTTTGAGAAATGTAAAAGTATCTTAGTCGCCTGATTTAGTTGTCATCTCTGAGGCTTTCTGCCTTCACCTATTAACCTAGGCCTAGTCCTGGAAGTTTCTAGCCTCCATAGAGTCTAATCTAGGCCTGGGCTGTTTTCAGCCACTGAGACTGCTGAATAAGCTCACTCTAGCACATTCTGAACTCTTGACTGGCTGGTTCAACTCAGCTGTTTTGGCTCAAACTCCTTTCCAAGCTGACCAATTCATTCTGGTTTTCTCTTGGCTTCTGACTGAATTGGGCTGCTTGGCCTCAGACTAACTCTGGCAGTCAATTCTAATCTGGCCCTTTCTCATTCTCTGGCTGATTCTGTCTTCACCTGTGTTTAGCTTGTTCTCTCGTCAACGTCTCCGTCAAACTCTCCCAGTAAACACTGCCTCTGAATTCCATGAGCTGAGCTGCCACGATCTCAACTCCACTGTACCGCCTGTCAGCTCCCTGACTCAACTGAACTGCCTGAGCAGAACTCCAAAGCTCTGCAGGCTTCTGCCTCCTGAGTGCTAGGATTAAAGGCACGCACCATAGCTGGACCTAAATTTTTCTTTACCTGAAACTTGCTGTATACAAGTTTGAACTCAGAGATCTGCTTGCGGCAGTCTTCTGGGATTAAAGGCATGTTTGTATTCCAGCCAGGGTAGTCATGCTGCTGGACTAAAGTTCCTCTGCAGAGAAAGTAGCTTATTAGAATCTCTGAAGGAAACACTAGGACCCTAGTTGCTTCTCTTATCCTTTTTGTTTGCTTTCCAGCTACCAGGAAGTGGACAGCTTTGCTCCGCTATAGGCTTCTGCTGTGATGCTCTGCCTCAGCACAGACCCAGAGTGACTAGGCCAAATGACCATGGACTGAAACCTCTAAAGCTACGAGGAACATATACCTCATGCTCATAGACCTTCTCTGCTTCGAGGTTGATTTTCTCAGGTATTCGTCACAGTGTGGGGAGGCCACCTCATGCACTACTTTGAGCCTGTGAAGGATAAAGGTCTTGTTGGGTTGTCTTTCTTTCCCTTTTGTATTAGTTGCTTTTCTCACTACTGTGACAGAATATCTGACAGAACCTAATGAAGGGTCTATTTTGACTTCCACTTTGAGAGGACAGTCCAAAGGGGAAGGTGTGCTGGCCAGAGCATGAAGCAGTCGGTCACATTGCTTGAGTTACCAGGAAGCAAAGCAGGGGACGCTGGTACCCAGATTTCCTTTTTACTCAGTCCTAGAACCCAGTCAATGGAATAGTGTTGCCCACAGTTGGAAGACAGAGACGCACATTGCATCTTAGGCCTCCTGGAGGGTCACGTCCACCTCGACCAGCAAGGAAAGACACGGCACACGAGTACTTCTTCAAGCAGTTTATTCAGAAATTTTGAACAATCTTCTTCTTCCTCTTCTTCCCCGAGGAGAGCCTGTCCCAGGAATAAGTACCCCTGAGCCAGCCAACCCCGGGTAGCCACATGGGAAGTGCGGATCATCAGACACAGCACAGCCAAATAAGGAGTTATTTATCACAAGAGCACTTGCCCTCTGGATGGCGGAAGGCGGAAACCGGCACCATCTTTAAGGCGCGGCACACGCAGCTCTCTACACTGGAGCCTACCATTGACAGGAATAAGAAAGATAAAGATATAAATTTTACCATGTGCATAGTCATGAGCTTATGTTATGAAACACAGAAATCCAACTCAGATCTCAGATCCCACTAAGTAGGCCTGAGGATAGAACTGGTGAAAGAATACTCTCTGATCATGCACAAGGCCCTGCTTTCCATCCCAGTACCGACAACAGCAACAACAAAGACAAACATTGCAAGTCGTATCTCAGCTCCTCCTATAACGTCTACTTGCCTCTGAATAGACATTATTCCCAGGCAGCTTCTTCTGTGGTGTCCCTGGAGCCTGTGTGTGTGCTCAACATCTCAGAATAGAGGGCCTCTTTTCCAAGAGCTCTAGCAAAACTCCTCGAGAAGGTGGTCATTGCCTTGACATAAGGGACACATGTCACAGTGGTTATGTTGTGCCTGGCTGAGACACTACCTATGGAGACGCTTTAGTAACTGGCAGTGAAGGCTGGATGGTTCCATGGGAGAGAATTTTGGGACTCCTGCTTAGCAAGAGAGCAGGTGTTAAGGTTAAGTGTACTGTTACATTACAATAATAAAATACCTGAAAAAATTAAAAGAAGAAAGGCCAAGTTGATGAGGTGGCTGGGTTGGTAATGGTGCTTGCCATCAAGCCTGATGGCCTAGGTTTAGGCCTCAGAAGTCACATGGAGGAAGGAGAGCCAGTTCCTCCAAGTTGACATCACCCTACACAGACATGCTCTGGAGTGAGTGCGCAAATAAATGTATTACTTTTTTTTTAAGAGGAAAGTTTGCTTCATGTTCCTGAAAGTTCCAGTCAATAGCTTAGTTGATTCATTATTTGGGCCTGCAATGTGAGAGTGTAAAATCCACTCACCTCATGGCCAGGAAGAGCAAGACCAGGAGGGAGAGGCTGGGGTTTCCATTGCCACTGCCAGCACCAGCAGAGGGCACAGCCCAACAAGCCCTCTTTCTCACACTAGGGCCCACCTCTGAAGGGTTCTACCTTCACCCTGAGGCCAAACCTTCAGCACATGGGCCTTTGGGGAGGCACATTTTCACAACCCTACTAGAGCACCCACACGTGTCTATAAAACCAGCCTTGGGACACAAGAGTGTGCTCTCAATACCTTCTTTTGTAGCTAGGGAAACTGAACAGACCTCTCAGGTCCCATCTCTGTCATTTGGTCATTTCAATGAAAGCAGTCTGATCATTTCTCTGGCTGGACTCAGCCTCTATCACTAAAATGGCTATAGTGAGAGCATCTCAGAGTTCACTGGGAGGCCAGATCACTGAAAGAAAAACAGAGTAACACACAAAGGCCACTGCAAATAATGGCCCATCTTTCTGTCCTAACCCTGCACAGGCGGGGCATCCTTAACCCAAATCCCTAAATCCCAAATCTTCCCTGCTGGGAAACTCTTGAGCATTGATATGATGCACAGTTTCATTCACAATATTGTGAAAAAGAAACAAATGTGTAAAATTACCTACAAATTAGGTGGATAGGGTGCATTTCATATTGAGATTGGGTCTAGCCTCAACGTTTCTTATTATGCATATGCAACTATTCAGAAATCTAAATGTATACCCAACAGGAAATCCCAGTGGTCCCAAGCTTCTTGGCTAAGGGATGCCTCACCTGTGCTGTCAGCCTTTTGCTCCTGCTTTCCTGCTCCTCCTGGGCTGGGATGTTTGCCCTCCAGCTCAGGAGCCACATGCTGGGAATGTTGGCTGCCCAGCACCCAGTGGTCAATGCACATGTGTAGTGGACATCAACCAGTCACTGGGGTGAGCCTTTGAAACCAGCTGCTTCTTTGTAATGCTGTGGAATGATTCCTTAAGCCAGTGCTTGGAAGCCCGTTAGGCATTTCTGAGCACGACCTGGTAGGGACAGGTTGTGTTTTACTTGGGGACAGTAGAAACCCAGAGGCTGAAGACGAAAAGTTTCCTCACACATCTGGCACCTGGGCTGGGAAGCAGCAAGCAGATGTAGGTGGGGCCCTGGGAGTTTCTCAGCATCCCTGCCTCCATGTCATCTTTCTCCACCATCTCTTTGACATGTGAGCCTCCAGAAGCTGGACTTATACCTCAAGCCACCAAGATGGGTGTCCCAAGAAAGGCATGTATGTAACAGGAGCTATATGATTTACAATTTACAAACAACTACACTTTAATTTGGGGCCAGGATGGCACTCAGGATTTCATGCATGCTAAACACACTCTCTGCCTCTAAACTACAAGCTCATTTCAAAATTAAATTTTAGAATACTTCCAGATTCACGAAAAAGTTGAAAAGATAGTTCGGAGTTTCCATATACCCCCAGCTCACTGTACGTTTTTCACAATTACTGCACAATGTGGATAGGTGCTTGTGATTAAAGTCCATGCTTGTCCTTGGATGCCTGACACTCCTGTCTTTCCAGGATCCCCTGACACACCTCATTCCCACATCTGCCTCCTGGCTTTGGCAGTCTCTCAAATCCCCTTGTTTCACCAACATTCCTAATTTTGAGGGTATCCTTTTGTATTCTGTAGAGTTAGTTAGTGGATGATCCTTTCCCTCGATGCTTCTGATGTTTTTCTCAGAACTTAGCCGGGGTTATGGGTTCAGGGAGAAGACTACATAGCTATGTCCTCACTCTACCACCCAGGCCCACTCTGGCCATTCTCATTGAACCCAAGCACTTGAGCGAGGGATGTGCTTATCAGAGCTCTCTCGAGCCAGATTCCTCATCTCTCTATTCTTGTGTTCTTGGAGGTCACTGCCATAGCTCATTCTTCTTCCTCTCTGCCTGTCCCTCTCCCCCTCCTCCTTACTGCCTTTTTTTCTGAAAATTTTTTACTTATTTTTGAGAAAGGGTTATGCATCTCAGGCTAGGCTTGAGCCCACTGTGGATGAGAGGTGGCCTTGAACTCCTGATCCTCCTCTTTCCTTATGCCTGGGTGCTGGGGTCACAGGTGTGTACCATCATGTCCAGTTAACTTTTTTCTTGCATTTTATTTATTTTTTTGAATGTGTTCATGTATATGTGTGTGGGCATTCGCGTGGGCAGAGGACAACTTGCAGGGCTTAGTTCTCTCCTTCTACCATGTGGAAGGGTTCTGGGGATTAAACCCAGGCTTTCAAAGCTGGTGGCTGGCACCATTACCCACTGAGCCATCTCGAAAGCCCACTGTTGAACTACTGATGTGTGTGTGTGCACATGTGGAGGTCAACCTCAGGTGTTGATTCCCAGGGAATCATCCTTTTTGAGTTGGAGTTCCTCATCTGGCCTGGAACTTGTTAATTAGGCTGGCTGGCCATTGAGTTCTGGGGGGCCAATGTATCTTTGCCTCTAGTACCGGGACTACAAATATATACTCCCACACATGGTTCCCTCTCTCTCTCTCTCTCTCTCGCTCTCTCTCGCTCTCTCTCTCTCTCTCTCTCCGTGTGTGTGTGTGTGTGTGTGTGTGTGTGTGTGTGTGTGTGTGTGTGTGTGTGTGTGTGTGAAGTGGGGGCATACATGCCATGGTACACATGATGAGACCAGAGGATAACTTGAAAGTAGTAAGTTCTGGTTTTTGAACTCATGGCTTCTCACGTCTTCCTGTTCATGGGTGCTCTTTACGGAGCAGCAAGTGAGAAGTGACACAGAATTAGAGGCCACCAGAACACAGCCACTAAGAGGCAGGGGATGAACAGCCCAGTGCATCAAAGCCAGGCACATGCTCATTAGCCAGTGTCTTAGGGTTTCTATTGCTGTGATGAAACTTCATGACCAAAAGCAAGTTGGAAAGGAAAGGATTTATTTGGTTTACACTTCCCCTCATAGTCACCTCTAAAGGAATTCAGGACAGGAGCTCACACAGGGCAAGAACCTGGAGGCAGGAGCTGATGCAGAGGCCACATAGGGGTGCTGCTTATACAGGCTTGCTCCTCATGGCTTGCTCAGCTTGCTTTCTTAAAGAACCCAGGACCAACCCACAATGGGCTGGGCCCTCCCCCATCAATCACTAATTTAAAAATTCCCTACAGGCTTGCCTGCAGCCTGATCTTATTGAGGCATCTTCTCAACTGAGGCTCCCTCCTTTCAGATGACTGTAGTTTGTGTCAAGTTGACAGAAAACTAGCTAGTACAACCAACCAGTAACTGAGTCTTGGCACAGTGGTCTGCATGCTAAAATATTCATTGTCCTGATCATATCCCTTCCAGTTAGGTGTCATAAATGAGAATTTGGGTGGCCATATGTTTTACTTCCAGGTAATGGGTTCAACCTTTACTGAGTGTGTGAGCATACATCCGTGAATGTGTATGTGTGTGAGTGAAAGTGTGTATGTGTGTGTACTTGAAGTTCTCTGCCTTTTTTCAGTCCTCTTCCCTTCTTTCCTTATCCTTCCTCTCTTGAACAAGTAGATTCATCCCTCTAAGCCCCAGTTTCCTCATTTGCAAACCAAGGGTACTGTACTTAGTAGGCGAGGAGTCTCATGAGCAGGAAGCACTCAGCACTATGCTTTGTACACCGCAAGTGCTCAGTAGGTAGACATTATCAACACTTGCTGCACAATGGAGTGCTTGACTTCCCTAACCTCATATGAAAAACAGGCCTGGAGGGGTGGATGGCTTCGTGGGTTAGAGCACTTGCTGCTCTCCAAGGGAGCCTTGGCTTGAGTCCCTTCATCAATTTGGCAGCTCACAAGCAGTCTCCAGCCCCAGGGGAGCTGATGTCTTCCTCTAGCCTCTGTGGGCGCTATACGCATGTGACACACAGGCATACACCAAGCAAAGTACACATAAAATAAAGAAAAATTTAAAAAGACAGAAAGGCCCATACTAGCCCTTCTGTCTGGTTGATTAGATATCTGAAGATCATTAGTCATCCTTTTGCCTTGTACTCAGCGAGTGGGTGATGAAGAAAATGGACGAATGAATTCTGGAACTCTTGGCATCCTAGAGTCCCTTCAGTAACAAAGTTCCTCTGAACTCAGAGGGACTTTCCCCTTCCACCACATTCTGATGTCGAGGGACTCACACTTTCTTAGGATGGCCTGCCTCCCGTGGAGAACTCGGGGTTCTTTTACTGGAAGATGGGGACAGAGCCTGCCAGGCCTGCTGATTGTCACCTCTGCGTCCATTCCCTCAGTCTTTCAGTGAATTGCTGAGCGTATGAGGGCTGAGAGATGTATCTAGCTGCATGCCTGGGACAGCATGGGGAAACTGCGTCACATTTTCCTGGATTTTAGCCCCTAGAAACCAAGAAGCCAATAAAATCTTAACTGCTTCTGAGAGTGAGTCTGACTAGAAGCCATAGCAGGGAGGGGGAGGATTAGAGAAGAGAGGGGACAGTGCCTAGGACAGGAGCCTCTCTTCTACCCAGGGGTGATGTCACAGCTGCCATCCCTGTCTTCTCTCCTTCTTCCTCATTTGATTGCCCTCTGGAACCTGTCCTCAAGCTCTGCCATCGTTTGCCTGATTCTCATTAAAATGCCACTGAGACAGGGCTCTGCAGTCGCCACTTCAGTCCTAAGTGGGGCATTTCTGCTGGATGGATCAATTTTTTTAAATGACAGCATCTGCTTGCTTGTACACATTTATTTATAATTCTTCCCTTGGTGATTAGATCGGGGGAGTCGGCAAGCAGGAAACAGCTGCTTGCATTAGTGGGAAGGGAGGGTGCTGATTTGATCAGTAGAGTTTCAAAGCCCTGGACAGAAGCAATAAAAAGGGAACAGATTTTTCTCAAACACACAGTCCCGGAGAGGAACCCATAACTCAGATGCTGCCAGCCCCAGGGAGGGGCTGGAGAGTTGGTGAGTGGGGGAGAGCCTGGGCTTGTTTGGCTCAGGGAAGCCTGTGATGGAAACATTTATAGAGCGCTTACTGTATGCTCTTCTCCTCTTACCTCCTTCCCTGGGCCTTCACTCTCAAATCTGTGTTCACAGGTTATTGCTTAGACCTTCCTGTTTAGCCCTGAGACCAGACCCCTGCTCTCTCACCTCAGATCTCTCAGGCCTCTCTCCTCCTCCCTGTCTTTTACCTTTTTTCCTTTAATATTCGTAGTCTTTCTAATGTAAAACTTTTTGCTAATAGATTTTCTGTCAGTTGCATGGAATTTTCATGGGGCCTGGGCCTGGTGTGTCTCCTTCACCGCTGACCCACCCATGGCATGGAACAGATGCTCACTGTGTATAAAAGCAGTACATGGACCTTTCATGCTGGTGAACATGCTGTGAATTTTTTTCCACCCTTTCCCCTGAAATATTGGGGTCACAAAAAGCTGTTGTAGCATGGTGCTTAGTATGCAATTGTTAATTACTTGCCTCTCCTCTCAACCCCCGCAAGATCTTTACTGCTCCCCAAGCAAACCCTCCTGTGTACCAAGTGATGCTATATAACCTTGCCTCCAGATTATCCCTGACTGTCCAGTAAATGCCTACACCTGGGCAGGGAGAAGGAGAGGTAGGCAGGGCTAAGGTTGGAGGGCTTGGAGAGCAGAAGTATCTTGGGAAAGAGAGGTGCAGGAGAGGAGGAAGGAAGGAGAAAGGAACAGGTTGCCATGGGTTATTGTGAACAAGAAACACATGGCAGGGAAGAGCATGTGCTGAGGGTTGGCACGATGGAGAGAAGTGACCCAGATGGAGCATGCGCAAGTATTTATGGGAATTCTGAATGGGAGATAATCTGCAGGGTAGCTTAAGGGTTTAAGATCTGCCCAGCCCTAGTGTTTAAGGCATATTAAAAATCTAATAGTTGCTGGTCGTGATGGTACACACCTTTATTCCCAGCACTCAAAACCAGAGGACATTTTGTACTCTTTTCTTTTCTGCACCCACCACTACTAGGCGAAGACAACAGCACTTCTAGGGCATGCCTTCCCTGCACACAAGCCCTGCCTCTACCTCCTCTTTGGAAGCCAGCCACCATCACCTTCCTTCAGTTCCTACAAGGTTTTGGGTGTCCCCTTTGGGCCCCCACACTTTGATCTCTACACAAACCGATCTCATAAAACTGCCAATCAGATTGTCTTAGGGTTTTATTGCTGTGAAGAGACACCATGATCTTGACAATTCTAATATGGGAAAACATTTAATTGGGGCTGGCTTAGAGTTTCAGAGGTTCAGTCTGTTACTGTCGTGGTGGGAAGCATGGCATCGTGCAGGCAGACATGGTGCTGCTGAAGGAGCTGAGAGTTCTCCATCTTGATCTGAAGGCAGCAGGAGGAGACTGTGCACCACAACTAGGAATGGCCTGAGCATAGGAGACCTCAAAGCCTGGCCCCACAGTGACACACTTCCTCCAACAAGGCCACACCTACTCCAACAAGTGCCACTCCCTACGGACAGAGCATTCAAACACACAAATCTTTGTGGGCCATACCTATTCAAGCTACCACACGGATCAAGTTCATCCTAATTAGCTCTCAAGATAAATCCCCACACCTGCCTACCGTCTTCATCACAACCTGGTCTGGTTTACCTGCCCTCATCCTCCTCTTCACTGGGCTTGGCCTTGCTGATCGCCTTGCTTCCTCTGACCCTGCGCCAGGCCTTTTGTACTTGCTGCTTCCACTTCCAGGACAATTTTCTCCATGACAGGTTTCATGAGTGACTTTTTTGCCCTTCAGGTATCACTTTTCAATTTGACCTCCTTAGGGAGGCCTTCCCTGACCACTCCATCTAAACCAGTGACCTATGAGGAAAGGTAGGAGGCAACGGATGAGCTCCATCCAGACAGAATCAGACCTCTCCATGGCCTCCCTTTGGCCTTTGTGCATAAAGCTGTGTGTTTTGACACATTCTTTATATCTTTTGTCCTGCTTCCTCTGTCCCTCTTTTTATTCTGATCACAGTAGATATTGCCTTGGAGGAAAGGCTAGAGCAGAAAGGAAGAGCCCATGTAGTTTTGGGGTTCTTCTCTTGTAGGAGAACCCAAAGAGTCCCCACCAGGGGCTTCGAGCTATGTGAGATCAGGACTCCCTTCTGAAGACTGCAAGAGACCTTCTTGTTTGGGGAAGGAGGGGAGGGAGCAGTGGGCGTGGGCAGTGAGCCAGATGGGTTTTCTGCGTCCCCTGCACCTCACTGGGGCAGTTTCAAGGACCCGCAGAAGCAGCTTTGTAGAAGTCCTGAGTCCTGGGTCACACTTGCTTTGGCCCGCACAGAATTCAAATTAATAATATAGGATAATCATACTAAAATCTGTACACCGAAAGAAGCTAAGCAAGAAGGAGGACCCTGGGGAAGATGATCAGTCCTTATTCAGAAAGGCAAATGGGATGGGCATGAGAAGAGGGAGAAAACAGGGAACAGGACAGGAACCTACCACAGAGAGCCTCTGAAAGACTCTTCCCAGCAGGGTATCGAAGCAGATGCAGAGACTCATAGCCAAACTTTGGGTAGAGTGCTGGGAATCTTATGAAAGAAGGGGGAGATAGAAAGACCTGGAGAGGACAGGAGCACCACAAGGAGAGCAACAGGGCCAAAAAAATCTAGGCACAGGGCTCTTTTCTGAGATTGATACTCCAACCAAAGACCATTCATGGAGTTAACCTAGAACCTCTGCACAGACGTAGCCCATGGCAGCTCAGTGTCCAAGTGGGTACCCTAGTAAGGGGAACAGGGACTGTCTCTGACATGAACTCAGTGGCTGGCTTTTTGATCACCTCCCCCTAAGGAGGGGGCAGCCTTAGCAGGCCACAGAGGAAAACAGTGCAGCCAGTCCTGATGAGACTTGATAAGCTAGGGTCAGATGGAAGGGGAGGAGGACCTCCCTTTTCAGTGGACTGGAGGAGGGGCATGGGAGGAGAAGAGGGAGGGAGGATGGGATTGGGAGGAGATGAGGGAGGGGGCTACAGCTGGGATACAAATGGAATAAATTGTAATAAATAAAAAAAGAAGAGGCAAAAGAAGAAGGAGGAGAAGAATCGTCAGCAGCTGAGGAGATGACTCAGCTGGTAAAGGTGATTGCCACTGAGCATATTGATCAGAATTTTGTATCCAGGACCCGCATGGTGGAAGTGGGGGGGGGCGGTTCTCCTAAGATGTTCTCTGAATAAACAAACGCAAATTTAAAAAATTGTGGTTGACGTTTATAAGATTGGATATTTTAATTTCTCTTGGAAATTCAGCCTCCAATATGCGCTTTGCCTAGGAAAAGAGACCATGTGGCAATGAGCTGTCTTGAGGGTTCACTGGGGACCTGGCAAGAACTCAACACTCATAGTTCCCACCTCTGCCTGCCAGGTCATACCCTGCTCAGCCTGGCCCTCAGGCAGGTGTATGTGTGTGCATGTGTTTGCACACGTGCAAGAGTGTCTGTGCATGTGCGTGTGTGTGTGTGTGTGTGTGTGGTGGGGATGTAGGTTTCTTGATTTCTCCGGCTCTGGATACTTGGGCCAGAGGCAGCTTCAGTGTTGGTTCTGGGATTCTCTGTGTGCTCCAAGAGATACAAAGGGCTTCTGTTTTGGAAGAGGTCACATGGTCAGGAATGGTGGGGCTCCTAATGGTCACCACATTCATAGTGTGCACACACTCTGGCCACGCCCACTGCACCTGTAGCATTGACCCCCAGCTCCAACATCCAGCCTCACAAGGGAGGAAAGCTCAGAGAATACTAAACTGCACTAGGCCAGCAGGGTAGAATGGAAGCTAAGAGTCATGAGCCAGTGGGCCATGGGCTTTTAAATTGCTTTATTATTTATTCTGCTGGCCATTGGACCTGGGACCTTGAACATGATAGTTACATGCTTTACCTAACTGGGCTGTGCCCCCAACAGCACAAGTGCTTAGGGAGAGACCCATTGCCTTAGCAGGTTTGGTGATAAGCTGGAAGCCTGCCACTCATTCTTCAGGGTCCAACTCGTCCCTGTCAATGACAAATAACTCATTTGCCGCAGGGGGTGTATGTGTCCGGTGGCTAATGCCAACCTTCAGCCTTCACACAGACTGCTGGGCCCAGCCCCAAGGGAATGACAGGCAGGTGTGGACTGGCCCCTAATTTTTCTCACAGTGGGTGCACGTTGCAGAGGCTGGCCACATCAGAGTGGGTTAGGAAGCAGAGGGAAGGAGGGAGGCAGGGCAAAGGCCAGCGGCATAATCTTCAAAGCCAACAGCCACCCACCCCTCAGCCCCCACCCCCACCCCCCGCCACCGGAGGCCCCACCTCCTAAAAAGGTTCCACAGCTTCCAATAGTGTCACCAGTCAGGGAGTAAGTGTTCCATACACTAGCACCCCTCCCCCCCAAGGGGGCACTTCCTAGCCTAACAGCAGTCCCTTTATGCACCCCCTGCCCAGGTCGTTGTCAGGTACAGCCGGGCTATGACTTGCTGCTATCAGTGGAAATGCACTAGTTAGTAGCTCTGTCTTTGGTCAGAAGTGGGATGATGCAGGCTCTCTAGTGTGCAGGTGGGTACAGCAGAGGGTTGACCTTGACCTCCTTCCTGGGTCACCTCTGCTTCAAGGGGCAGGAGCTGAGAGAGCTGAGAGAGAGCGATAAGCGCAGGTGCCACACTGAGCCAGGCTCACTGGAGCCTGCAGCAGGAAGGCCCGGTGCACTCCACTGGAACCTCATGACAAAGCCTACAGAGGGAAGGCTGCCCCCTCGTCAGCCTGCTGGGTCCTGGGCTTCTCTCGCACGTCTGTCGTCTGTTCTACCGAGAGTGGCAGGTGCCAACTCTTACAACCAGCCCCGAAGCGTAGGTCCATGTAGAACATGGAAGCACCTTAATTTCTGGGCTGTTACCAGGTGGAACAACTTTCAATCAGCTAAGGTGACACTCGAGTGCGCGAGGCAGCTGACATTTGGACAGCTCTCTTTGCAGGAGTGCCAACAGCCAGTAATGCCACTTCGGGCTGTTACTTAAAGGGAAGGAAAAAAAACCCCACACACTTGTGACCTTGGTTGTTCACATCCTATTTCCCAGGAGGCTGGTGCCTGCAGTCACAGGAGGCAGGGAAGCCAGCCATTCACATATTTAACATTCATGGATGCCAGGCACGTTTCTAGGTGGTCTATGGATTTTAATCCAATTAAGTTTGTGCCACAACCCTAGGATCTCGGCACCCTCATCGTTATATTACAGAAAGGAAAACTGAGGCACAGAAGACTAGGAATCTCTCAAGATTCCATAGCTGGTCAGTGGCAGGGCAGGGATTTGGGCAGGGGTTGGCCTCAGGGTCACTGTCTGGCACCAAGGATGATCACCAGTCTGCTGCTTCCACTCACATCCACCGAGAGAGTATGAGGCTCACAGATGCCATGTGTGACACTGTGCTTCCTAGATGTAACCCAAGCCAACGCTACGTCCAGTGACACCTTCTGTCTCCTGCCTCGGGATCTATCTCTTTCTAGGCATCCAGAAGCTCAGGATTGCACCATGCTGTGGACTCCTTGGGGTTCTATGCTGGAGTCTGGTGGCTGGGGGACCCAGACAATGATCTCTAATGAGTGGGCCACTTGCCTAGATGGAGGAGCCACACTCGGCAAATAAAAGGGAGAAATAAGGGCGGCAGCGAGGTTTGGGTTTGGTCTGAACTCAAGGCTTTTTGTGAAGCCTTTGTCATTTGCATCTCTGCCCCAGGGCTGAGAGTCATTGCTTGTTTGTATCATTCCCCCGGATGCTGTGTGTGCTGGCTCTATGGACATGGCATCCTTCCTGTCCCACGAAGAGCAGGAGGTTTTGACACTCTACGGAAGTAGCAGATCATGGCTGAGGAAGCTTCTGGCTACTGCCGTGTCAATAACATTTTCTTAGGGAGCAGCTGTCTTTGGTGAACGTGCTGTCTTTGAGTCATTTGTGCTACAATTGCAAGAGTTCAATGTGACAAAGGCCACATGACACCAACCAAATGCCCTTTCATGGCAAACGGCTCTGGAAGTTGGCAGAGCCCCATCTGGGTAGAGTCAGGCTGGCTGGATGCCAGAAATCCCCACCCTGGAATTCCTAGGAGCAAGAAATATGTGCCTTATTGGGTAAAACACCATTATTCTTGAGGTCGGTTTGTCACAGAGCTCAGATTGCTTGTACTACCACACAGCGCCTGGCACTGTAACCACGGTGTCCTCTTTCAGTTGGAGAACTAAGACAAAAAGCAGCTTGGGGACTTCTTTGGCTTAAAATTCCAGGTTACAAAAAAAAAAAAAATCCAGGTTACAGTGCATCATTATGGGAAATGCAAGACAGGGGCCCGAAGCAGCTACTTACTTATCATCCAGGAGCAGAGAGCCTGAATGTACACCGGCCCACTGCTCAGCAAGCTGGGTTGACTCATACAGTTTGGGACCCAGACAATCAAATGATACTGCCCACATTGAGAGTGGCCCTTTCCACGCCAGTTAACCCAATTAAAAATCCCTCAGAGACAAGCCCACAGGCCAACCTGATTTAGACAGTCACTCATTGAGACTCTCTTCCCATGTGACTCTAGATCAAGGCAAGGCGACATTGAAACTAACTGTTCCGTGAGTCAATGATGGTCTTCTCCCGTGATTGACTTTTTCAGAACCTCTGCATATTATGGTTGTGCTAGCCAGTTTCCATTGCTGTAAAAAGATAGCCAAGACAGTCAAGTTAGGAAAGAGGAAAATAATTGTAAGAGATGGATGCAGTAAAGTAACCATGGAGATGGGCACTCCATGGTTTGGGGGAGGCTCTTATCGTAGATAAGAGATTGAGACTAGCCAGAGATGTTTGGGGGAGCCTGCCATGGCTACCTCTTGAGACACAGAGAGGAGCAGAGAGAAAAGGCAGGGAGATGAGCAGACTGGCAGTTGTCAGGGCTATGGGAGCAGAGAAGATGGCAGAAATGGTGGGAGAGTCCTGCCGGTTATGAGGGGTTATGCTGCAGCAGAAGGAGGTGAGGTAACCGGGATAGTCTGTGAAATAGCGTGGGGTTCTGATCTTGTTAGAGGCTTGAGTTAATAGGGAACCACCTGCACTCTCTGGAGTTTGGGGGTGGGTGGGTTGTAGGAAAAAGAAAGCAGTGACTTTTTTTTTAAGCAACCATAAACCCACTTTACAAGGTTACAATGCTGAGTGTTTACCAGGCCGGGCCAGAGTCCAGCCTCAGCCGAGCCTAGCCTGCCATCTTGGGGGAGTGGGACCTGACAGTTATTCTGTGTGAGTGGCGTCATGTGACTACTATGGTATGCGAGGTGGTTTTTGGAGCTTGAAGAACTGTCTCTTGGCTTAAAGCTAAAGATGAGAAAATCTGCTTCTTGTTGCCAACGTTATGAAGGTCCCCTGGAAAGCTTCTGTCTCTTGGGGACTGGTTGTGGATTCTGAGGAAAACATATGTCCGCCCAACTGGACTTCAGAGAGGAAAGAGGAGCCAAGGTCAGAGCCTGTCCACAGATGGCAGGCCAAAAGGTGGTGGCTCTCACCCATTTCAAGAGCCTGGTGGGTGGGCAGGACACATGTGTGTCTCTGCTGTGTCCTCTCCTTTCCTGTGTTCTCATCTACTCTGTGCCTTCCTGTGTGAGGTGAACAACTTAGTTGACTCTCTGTGTCTTGGTTTCCCCACCTATAAAATAGAGACAATGATGCCATCTCCTCCTGTTGTACTGAGAGCATGAGCTCTGCCAAGTCACCTGACCCAGAGTGACAGCTTGACTGCCAGGTCTCTCTAAGTAATCCTGACACTATCAAAACACACACACATGCTACTAGTGACAGTTAGGTTCTAAGGTGAGGATGCAGTGGGCCTGTGGTCACATTAACAGCTAGTGAGTTATTAATCTCCTCATTGCAGTTTCCACATTCAGAGGCTCTCATAGCCAGGCTGCAGCTTTCCTGGAAGGGCTTGACAGAGGCGGCAGGCGGGGGAGGGGTGTCCAAATCTTCATTCTGTTACTTCCTTGCTGCGTGACTTTGGGCCAGCCCCTTAACCTCTCTATTCTTCAGGAGTTATAAAATGGGAATAGTCACATGACCACGTGCTTGGCACAAGGTTAGGGTGAAGGTGCTGTTTCCTGTTTACGTTACCATTCCGTGGGGCGGCTGGGCAAACACACCCGTCGGTCCAGCAGATTCTGAGAGGATTCAGGCATGTTGGGGTCTGACAGGAAATCTGGTGGGGAAGCAGGACCAGGAATAGGAAGGAGGGAGATATCCAGGAAACAGCTCTTAAGGAGGCCCTTCTGCTCAGCAGCTACCCTGCAGATTCACAGACCTGAGAGTGAGGGCTTCCTTCAGCTCATGTGCTGGGCAGCGCCTCCCTTGATTCCTCTTTCCAGGCTTGGAAAGAAGCGATGCCCACCGGTGCCCAGTGGTTAGATTCGGAGGCAGCCGCCACCAGCAGCAGAGTGCTTGTGAAGAGAACTCAACACTGCCAGGCTCTGCGATGCATCTCTTTGAATTAATTTTTGTATAGCATCTAAGTGTGCCGAGCCTAGTCCCTCCAGGCTCCTTCTCCCTCCCCTTCTCACCCCTCCTCCCTCCTTGAGTCCTCTCTGTCCCCCTGGGAAGTTTTACTCTTACTCTCTCTCTCGTCATATGTGTTTATACAAAAATCTAGCCACCGCAAGTGAGAACATGATGACATTTGTCTTTCCGAGACCGTCTTAATTTGCTTTCTATGACAGGTTCAGTGGAGTCTATTTTCTAACAAATGATAGAATCTTGTTCCTTCATGGCTAAGAGAACTCCTTTGTGACTCCTGGGAGAGTCTCCTTCCGGTGGACCTTTCGGCCCAGCGAGCTGAGCAGCTGACCTTGCAGCTGGTAGGACTGAGCTCCCAGCTGGTGGATTGACAAGGGTCTGGCATGTGTCCCGGGGCCTGGCTTGAGTGGCAGCCATGGCCTTTGCTGTAATATTCCTACAGTCTAATCTGAGCGCTGTCCCTGGGGCCCTGGCTCGCATTGACAGGTCTGTACATCATGGAGGTTAGGCGCAATTATTACCTTCAGTGTTTCTGTGTGGAGAGAGTCTTACTATGTCTTACTCCTGAGGGCTGGGATTACAGATCTGTGTCACCACGCCCAGTTCGCCTGAGCCTTAAGAGAGGGTTAAGGCTAGTACGCCATGGCACATGGGAGCTTCTACAAGCAGCTCTCTCCACCCTACCTCCTGCTTTGACGATCCGTCATGGCCTGTGTGTTTTCTCAGTTCTAGAAATAGACTCTTCATCTCCAGGCATAGCAGCAAGAACAAGCTGGACACCAGACATCACAATGGCCAGCTCTCGTGTGTGCACGGAGAGAGGAGAGTTGGGTCTTATAAATAGCCCTGCTGGGTCTCCTCCCTTGGGCAGTTTCCAACGAGTGAGAATTCACTGGGAGCCAGGGTTCCAAGGGTCTCCGGTAGTAAACAAAACAAGACAACACACAAATAAGAACCTGCTGCTGGAGCCAAGGAACGCACAGAGGAGTTCCGTGGGGCTTGTCCAGGGGGAGTCTTAGGGCAGCTCAGAGAGGGCTGCAGGAAAAGGACTGTGAACTCCAAACCTGGGAAGTAAAGGCCAGAGAACTGCAAGTCTGAGGTCAGACTGGGCTGCATTTGTGAGACCCTGTTGGAGTGTGGAGGGGGGTGGGAATAAAACCCCCCATCTCTGGGACACACCATGCTGATATGAGGCACTGTAACAACACACACACACACACACACACACACACAGGATACTTTCTGGAATGTAGGCTCTTATGAAGAAGAATCCCTGCTCCACTGAATAAAGAGACTCTCATATGGGTCTTGCCTATGTCACAGGAAGCGATGCATGTGCCCCAAGGGCACAGATGTCTTCCTATCCACACATCTCCTGTGAACTGGGAATGGGAAGGCATGGTGGTGACTCCTAAGAGCAGCTGCCCCCAAACCTCTCCTGGTCCTGGTGTCTGCCTCCAGCCCAGCCCTGTCTTCTCTGGATACCCACAGACATCAGCGCCTTTTCCCACCTCTGCTTTTCATGGTCAGACTCCCTGCTTTTCCTTTATCTTTCGCACATCCGTGGCGGTCCACACTTTCCTCCAGGCCACCCTCAGGCATCCTCTGTAGCAGATGCTGGAGGATGCTTACTCGGCATCCATCCTGCTTCTCAGATAGGATGAGGCTGAGGATGGGCTTAAGCTGGGCATCTAGCCAATGCCTTCCCAAGCTTCCTTTTGGGGAGAGTGATCATGTGACATAGAAGCATGGTTCCCCTCTCTCTGGTCACACACATACAGATAACTACAGAAGCTGTCCAGAGAGGTAGCAGTCACCTCTAGAGGGAGAGAGGACATTTGGTCCGGAGTTCTCAAACTCCTAACAGGTGGTTCGATGGCTACATTCCTACATCGCTTCCCGGCTATGTGACCCCAGTCTGAGCCCCAGCTTCCTCATCTTAGAATAGCAGTGATACAGGCTTCTCTCTTGGAGACACCTAGAAAAGCTGTCAATTTCCCAGGGCAGAACATACTTATCTTGCTCCTGTCTTGGTTGGTTTCTGTCAACTTGACGCAGACTAGAGTCGTCTGGGAGGAGTAACCTCAATTGAGAAAGTGCCTCCACCGGAGTGTCTGTGGGCAAGCCTGTGGTGCGTTTTCTTGATCAATGACTAAACCGGAGGGTCCAACTCACCATGGGCCACCTCTGGGCAGTGGTCCCGGCTGAGCAGGCTGAGCAAGCCACGAGGAGCAAGCCGGGAAGCAGCATTCCTCCACGGCCTCTGTTTCAGTTCCTGCTTCCGGGTTTCTGCCCTGAGTTCCTGTCCTGACTTTCCTTCAATGATGGACTACAACTGTCAGCTGAAGTAGATCCTTTCTTCCCCATGTTGCTTTTGCTCATGTACTTAACAGATCTGTGTGGAGTGAGGGCATGAAAGCAGGTCTTAGTACTTGGGGCTTGGGTTCCTATGGGAGTTGTGGGCCACAGCAGGGGAAGGAGGGTTAGCTGTGAGTTCTAACCCATAAGCAGATGGCTTTTTTTGAAATTTATGCAAGGTTTTCATTTCCGGAGCCAGCATGACTTCAGACGCTATTTCCCAAGGGGATAAATGGAAAGTAGGATCTGCATTATTCCAAGCTCCGAGCATAAGGAGAGCCTTTATTAATATTTTTTAAATGCCTGATTTCTGTGCCTCAGAATGCAAGTTTGCAAAATGTGGGGTGGTCAGTTTGAGGGTCTCTGACGAGACCAGGTGAGCCAGATAGCTTTTGAGGGATAAGAAGTTTCTGCTTGAGTACTAGTCCTCCATGTTTTGTGGTGGGGGCTATCAGAGGTGAGGGTAAGGGCCATGGAGAGGGCTTATTGGATAAGAGCACTTTCTGTGCAAGCATGAGGACCTGAGTTTGAATCCCCAACACCTGTGCAGCAACAGGGCCTGGATGTGCATGCTCATGTGCCTTTAGCCTCATGTGGTACAGAGACAGGAGGCTCCTGGCTGCCTGAAGGTCAGTCAGCCTGGCCCAGTGAGCTTATGGTTTAGTGAGAGATCATGTCTTAATAAGAAAGAGAGGAATAGGAGAAGTCAGAAAATGCCCCTCTACTGTCTTCACCCACGTGCATGCACCATGCACAAATGCACAGACCCCAAAGCATAGGTGGCCTAGGACTCTGCATTTTTAACAGTGACTTCAGGAGACCAGGATGTGGGTAGGTAGAATGCTGGGTGTGTGAGCTCCGTGTGTGTGTGTGTGTGTGTGTGAGTGTGTGTGTGTGAGTGTGTGTGTGTGTGTGTGTGTGTCTGGTGTAGTTACTTGTTGCTGGAACAAAATGTTTGACAGAATCAGTTTAAAAGAGGAAGGGTCCACTTTGGATTGTGGTTTCAGAGGCTTTGGTCCACAGGCAGCCCGTGCTTGGCCAGAGCATCACAGTGGTGGAGCGTGTGGTGGCAGCCTTTCTTCACTGTAGGCAGGAAGCACAGGGCCAGAAGGGCCTGCGCTTACCCAGGGAGCCACTCCCTCCAGCTGGATTTCACCTCCTGCAATACCCAGCATCTCCCAAGATAGCATCATCAGTGCAGTGGGGGGGGGGGCAAACATGAGCCTAGGGGGTCAAGGACATTCCCATCAGAGTTCCAGAGAGGGGGATTTAACTGGACAAGACAAAGATAAAGACGTGGCCCTTCTGCAAAGGACCCTCCCAGGTTGCCGCAGGAACAGACTCATTGTCCTCAAAGCTTGGGTTGCCGTGCATGGAGGCCTGCAACCACGCAGAGGACCCTTGGGGCTACCTGTCACCTTGGCAAGGACAGGTACTGATGTATACTGTCTGGTCATCTAGTCATCATGGCGACCTTGTTGGCAAGCTAAGCACCGACCAGCAACTTGCCGAGTGCCGGGTACCGCTCTCCTTTGGTTTAAGTACACCAACCCACAGGTCTCTTCATTACCCATGTTCTACAGAAAAGGACCCTGAGGCCTTTAACTGAGAAATTTAGCAACTTCCTTGAGGCCGCACAGCCAGCGAGTGGCAGAAAGAGACTTGAATTTAGTCAGAAGCTACCAAGTCTCTTCTGGTTCTGCCTTACATCATCAAAAAAGTGGGAGAATGGTAGCCCCATGGACTGAAGCCAAGTCCTGCACTAATGGGGTGTGACTTGATTCAGAAATTGTGAAGGAATTGGCAGGGATGAGACACGTCCCAGAGAGACCCCTGTGCCCTTCCCTCTGCTGTCTTTTGAGACAGTGTAACCAAGAAACGCGCATTTCCCTAGGAATCTCACGATCAGGGGAGGAAAAGGCTGTGGTGGGTGTGGCCGGAGGAGCTTGTCTGTCAGGAAGAGATTCCACACTTCTGACAACTTGTCAGAGCATCTTGCAAGAGAGACTGGAGCCCAGACTCGGATGGGCATTGAAGGGCGACCCACCCTGGCTAGGACTGTTAGCCAGGCATACCTCCTGCCCCTCCATTTGAACCCGGAAGATGAACCTAGGTCTCCGCACCTTGTCAATTCTTTGTCAACAACCCAGTGTGGCCACCTTCTCTCTTTCTCACTGTTACCTGTGGATTCTCCCATTTCAGGTGATGGCCAGTTCATGATCAAGGTGCCTACAGACCTGAGCCTAGTCAGTTAGTCCTTGGTCTTTAGCCTCAGACCCTCTGTGCCCAGTGACGACTTTGAGTGACATCTCCCTCCAATCTGCCCCGTGCTCCAGCTAGAGGTGGGACCCATTCATCAGGAGTTTCCTCTAGGAGAGGGAATACGCCTGTCACGCTTTGTCTTAGTTCCTATGCTCAGGTGCTGAGAGATAGCTTCCGGGGTCACCAGAGGAAAATGAAGGCATACACAGAAGCGGACCCAGTAGGTGTCAGGGGGGAAACTACTAAACCCCAGGAGACCTCAAGGTATTGCTCTTCCCTCCAGTCCTGCAGGCAGGACTTCCACGAGTGACATTCAGGAGAAACAGGAAGTGGGTGCATGGGGCCGTGGAGATGGGGGTGTTTATGCAAGGTCTGAGTCAGCCTTGCCGGCTGGTCCAGTTGAGACCTGCTGTGTTGATGGGAGGAAGGGGCAAAGGGCAGCCATGGGAGCCCCCTGGTGGCCAACCTGGGTAGTGTTGTCCAGGTTGGAGAGTATTGAGAAACGAGCAAACAATTGCTAAGTTGCAGTCAGGATGCAGATTTGCATATAGGAGACCACACAAATGCATATATCTGCACACAGAGAGAGAAATTCATGCACACACATGCACATGCATGAAGGCACAGCCCCATCCTGCTATAACTGACTCATTGTTTAGTAAAGGCACTGTAGAGGTGGAGGTATAAGTTCTGTTTATTAGCTGTGGTTTCTCCCTGGTCCGGAGCATGGGAGTCCCCTGATCACATTCCTTTTCACTAGGTCACAACCCTTCCATAGCTGGGGGAACAATCTTGAGGTAGCGTCCAGTTTAGATCTCAGGAAGACATCAGTTTAGGACTCTGTCAAAGGGAGCTTTAGAAGTTGGACCTCCGTTGGTTACATCCGGACTGCACTGTTACTTAGGGGAGAAGCAGGGGCAGGACACAGTTCGAAGGGCGAACTCACAGATCTGTGCCTGCCTCTGCCTCCCTAAGCGCTGGGATTGCAGGTAGATTTATTCATTTTTATATTTTGTGTATGAGTGCTTGCCTCATTCATATATGTGCACTATGTGTGCCTGGTGCTGGAGGAGGGCATCAGGTTCCCTGTGAAAGGAGTTACAGATGGTTGTGAGCTGCCACAGGTGCTGGTAGCTGCACCCAGGTCCTCTGTAAGAGCAGCAAGTGCTCTTAACTAGGGAGCCATCTCTCCGGCCTTTAGTGCATGGTTTAAATCTTAAGTGCTTTTCCCTATGTTCTTTTCAGAGGACAATTGACTGCGGTGACTGAACCCGTGGAAGGTGAAAGCCTGGAGGGGATGATCACCCCGCTCCTCTATTGTTCTCCGCCACCATTTCCGCTTTTCTCTGATTACCTGATCCAGGCACATAGGTCTCCTTGGTGTTTCTGGGTATATTTAGCCGCATTCCTGCCTCAGGACCTTTGCATGCTCCCTTCACTAGACTCACTTCAGACATCTCCATGGCTGACTTCATCCTTCCTTCAGGTCTTTACTTATTTTTTTTCCTCATGTACTTTCTCCTGTATACCTCATCTAGACTCACAGCCTCTCACTCCCCTCTCTGTTTCCCTAAAATTACCATTCTGTGAGCATTCTATTCTGATCTTGTTCATGTTTGAGACCCTCACAGGGACATGTGGTCTGGGTGTCTTCCAAGCAAGGGCTCTGAAAGCTTGTGCTGAAAGTGGGAAGAGAGTCTCCTCTTCACAGAGGAGACTGGGCCCAGACAACCAAGCCAATCATTTATGTAGCAGATGTGGGATTCAGGCTCCTGCTGACTCCAAAGTGTGTGTGTGTGTGTGGGGGGGGGTGAGGTTGCCTGGCTGAAGGGTTGGGGTCTTTCTAGGTAGGTCACTCAGTGAATTGCTCTTAGGTCTCAGGTTGCTATAGATGAGTTTGTAGACCACAGGAGCCCATGCAGAGGGAATCCCACCATCCTGTCTCCCTGCCAAGGAACTTGCAGGTAGCCACATACAGGGGAAGGTATTATGGGATAGAGGCCTCCCTGGCCATTGCTTTCTTTATTTTGTTTTAAGGGATATGAACTCACTGTACTCTTTTTTTTTTTTTCTTTTTCCCTGAGACAAGGTTTCGCCATGCAGCCCAGATTTGCATCTAACTGACTGGTAATCCTCCTGCTTCCCCAGTGCTGGGATTAGAGGCACAAAGATGTCTGAATATATAAGTCTTCAAACAAAACCCCTTCCCATGAGGGCCCTAAGGCTTATATTACAGAACCGAAGTGTGAGCTTAAAGTTTGGTCCACGCCAGGGCACTTACGTGGTTAATTGCACCAGTGTGTCCATTAGCTGACACAATCAGCGAGTGAATTAGCTTCTGCTTTTCGAGCTGTATTTTAAAGGCATTTTTTTAAATGCAGTTTTTTTTTGAGCCTGTGCACTCTTCAGAAATTAAATTTAGACTGTGATTTTATTACCCTTTTTATTTAATTTATCCTAACGGTTGCATTCAAGCTGTGAACCAGCTGTTGACTTTGAAAAAACATTGTTCAATTTGAAGGGAACATTTTAAAACTTAATGTAATGGCTGTTAGTAATCACCACAGCGATTTTACTCCCTGGCATCTCTCGGCACACACGGCTCAGGGGGGACTGGGAACAGGATCTGAGTGGGCAAGCGGCAGGGGGCATAGACCCCGGACCAGAGGGAACAACTGCCCACAGTGGCCTGTTTGGGGGCGAGGATGTGCGGAGGGTGTGAACGCAGACCCTGCTAACTCCTGACTTTGCTGACCTCTCTCTGCAGTTCTGTTCTTCTCTCTGACCATTGCCACGGGCAGAGCAATAGAAGAGGTTCTGAGGAAAGGTGGAATTCAGGGGCTCAACTTAGACAGGACCTATCAGCTGCTTCCTCCTGCCTTTGTGCCCTTTCACTACTCATTGGCTGAGCCCTGAGTCACTATGGAAGGTGGCATCTTGCAGAGTTGCAGATCTTCATAGTCTCTGAGCCCCAGGCACAAATCCTTTCTCCGTTAGGGTATCTGCCTTTGCAGTGCACCTCTCCCACGAGGAAGTGAAGCCTGGCTGCCATGCCACATTTTAAATTTTGGCTTGGCTACATGATGATCTTGGGCTGTGTGGCGGATGCCTGCAGAGACTGGAAAAGCACCCACTGAACACAAAGACAAGTCCTCTTCTGAGACCTGTAGACTCAAGTGAATGGGCTGGGCTAGCCTGTGCGATGATGAGCCAACGTCGAAGGGCAGCTTCGACAGGTTAGGGTAAACTGAGGCAGGGCATAGAGTTGACAACTGACCACTCAGCAGACTTTCCTTTGTGCGAGCAGAGCTTGATTCACTGGGGTTGATAAAGTACTCCCTATGGCTGACGAGAAATTCTTTGGCACAAAAGAAATAAGGGAGGGAGAGAATCACACACACACGCACACACACACACACACAGACACACACACACACACAGACACACACACACACACACACACACACACACACTTGGTGGGTGAAGCAAGTGTCAACAAGCTCCAACGACTTCACATTTACAAGTACATACATACATTCATTCCTACATACATACACACATATTTGGTGGATGGAGCAAAACTCCAACAACTTTACCTATACACATATTCATATTGGATGGATGGAGCAAAGCTGCGATGAACAAACTCCAACAATTTTTTCTCTCCCACAGCTTAGGTTGCTTTCATGGGTGGTGGTCAGGGCTAACAATTTGCAAGTTCTTTCTGAGGGCGGTGGGTAAATCATTAATCTGCTCCAGCAGCGATGCTTATGAAAGATCAGTCACTGTGATACTGCCCGGCGAGGGGCAGGAAGCCTCCTTTAGAATTTTCATACAACTCATAGACTGGGAGGGATGTCATGACCATGAAGGCAACAAGCAGAGCTGTGGTCCGTAGCAGCACGAAGTCCTCAGGACGCATAGTCTTTGGGGCTCGGCCTCTTTGGGACACACCCATAGTGGCTGTGCTAACCAGTGGGCTGCATTCCGTGAGTTCTAAAGCTGTTGCACTGTTCCTTCTGCACGGCCCCCGACAAGCCCACCCAATGGAACACGGTAGAACTGGTCTGGCTAATGTCCCCTGGAAGCAGCCCATTCACCCGTGTTGTAAGCCACCCCTGTGAGCCAGCCCAGCAAAGGTATTAAATCTCGAGCTAGATGAAATGGCGTTGGCTTTCTGCCACCTGTTTTGAGTGGCTCACTCTGTATTTAACAGTGAATTGAAGTTGTTGGCGGGTACTAAGCTGTGCCTGATCTATGCTAGACATTACGCTTGGCCTTGGGGATCTATAGCTCAGGGCGGGCATGAGTTTGAGTCTGGGCTATTGGTGCACCCCAGCACTGTGATCACATCTCCTTGTTGGACTGTTTCTATGTGGTTGAGCCATCCTTGCCCCCTCACTCCAATCTGTAGACCTAAATGTTCTCCGGGTCCAAGCGCCAGGTCACTTGGCCTTTCCATAGATGGGCAGTGGGTCTTGCTAAAAGAAGTAGGAAAAGTTAGTGTTTGGCCAACAAGGAGTTCAAATCCTCACTTTTGTTCTGTCGAGTTGTCCTGCTGCGATCTGCTTTCACAGAACTAAAGCAACAGAACAACTGGTTGTGCATGGAGGTCTCTAAACCAGCAGCTCTCAACCTGTGAGAACAGGTTGTGGTCTGTGTGTGTGTGTGTGTGTGTGTGTGTGTGTGTGTGAATGACCCTTTCTCAGGGGTTGCCTAGGACCATCAGGAAACACAGATGTTTATGTGAGGTCTGTGTAACCCCATTTCTAAAAGAGAAACTCCATTTTAAGGGAAAATGACCTGGGTAGTTAAAAAAAAAACAAAAAACAAAAAACAAAAAAAAAGAGTTTACCCAGGAGTTCTTTACAATAGGTTGAGTAAAACAATTACAGTTTGGCCCACCAGACACAATACATTGGGTTCTATTGCCGGATGTTTGTTAAATGTCAGTCGATTATAGAATCAGACAAACCGGAATTTCCCCAAACCTCTCGGAAACACCAATAAAAACCCTGCTGATTTGGAGCTCTGGGCCCTCAGTCCTGACCCGCTGCATCCTTGACCATTGTGAGCCCCTGCTCCAGCTTGAATAAAACGGTCCTTGAGCGTTTGCATCGGAATCGGCTCCTGGGTGGTCTTCTGGGGGCTGGGAGATCTGGGCGCAACAGTTTACACTGTGATTCATAACAGTAGCAAGATTACAGTTATGAAGTGGTATAGTCCTGGATCTCCCATGACTGCTTGTGTAGACAAGTCTGGCTTTCAGCTCACAGATAGCCTCCTGCCTCTGCCTCTGAAGAGCTGGTATTAAAGGCACATGCCGCCATGCCTAGCCTAATTTTTTTTTTCTCCATAAGTTGATTATCTCAGGTATTTGTATAACAGGGAGTTGCCTATCACTCTTGTAAATGACAACTATCATTGCTGTTTTGGGGCAGGACAGGGGACTGAACCTTGAGCCTCATCATTGCATTTTTGCTATTTATATTATACTGGCTTTTCAAGTGAATTACTAGGATAGTCTCTGAGCCAAGGCTGGTTTTCCAATCCCTGGTAATGAGCACTCTGGGGTTATCAGGTTGCCTGTCCTCCATCCTGACTGTGCAGGGTTCTCCAATGCAATGAATATGGGAGAGCAGGGAACAGAATCCCAACACCAGCTTTGAGGATGTGTTCCTCTGGTACCTCGTTTCCTTGAATTAGGTCCCATTTCCTGAAGAGCCCATCACCTTCCAGAGACCCAAAAGCTGGTAACCAAGCCTTTGGAGCCTTTTTAGATCCAAAGCATAAAAGGGGGTAATCACTAGTGTTGTTTGTTGGGTAGGGTCATGTGACTCTCTCTGACTAATGAGATGTGAGCAGAAGAGACCCTCCCAAGATCTCCCTTCTCCTTTGCAGATCCACCAAAATGCTGCTGACAGAGGTGTGCTGTTAACTTGGTCCAGCATGACCGCTCAGAGAGAGACACACAGAATCTCAACCAAGACTGCCTGGGCTGAAGTGCCCTAGACTGTTTCCCCAGAGCCTGTGCTCACAGGGAGCAGAGGACACAGGGCCAGGCAGGTGGGGAGCGGGCCTCCTAGAGAGCTCTGGAGCTGGGTAGTCTTTCTGTGATGCCCTAAGCTTAGCCTACGCTGGGCTTCTGCAGCCCCACAGCACACCCGCCATCTGTGACCAACCAACCCCAGGAAGACACAGAGGCTGTAGAGCTGCCTCCCAGCACAGTCCCAGGACAGTGATGACTGCTGGGGGCTTCAGCCTATGACCAGCAGCTGGAGAGGGTGGAGGGACTTGACCTGACTGCTCTCAGCCAGCAGGAGCTGGTTATTGTCAGTTCGGGAGGTCAATGAGCAGCCACCACTAAAAGCTAAACGGTGGCAAATTCACAGTTAACTCCATCCTTTTAAAAACAAAGGAAGCACGGTAGTGGTGTACGCTTTCAGTCGCCGCACTCAGGAGGCAGAGGTAGGCAAGTCTCTGAGTTTGAGGCCAGCCTGGTCTACAGAGAGAGTTCCAGGACAGCCAAAGGTATACAGGAGAAACTCTGTCTTGAAAACAAAACAAACAAACAAAAAGTAAAACATAACAAAACAAATAACAAACAACCCCCTAGCCAACCAACTAACCAAAAAACCCAAAGGAAACAAACACCCAAACACAACATTTCTTTCTGTATTAGTAATTTTTCACATTGTTCTGACAAAACATCTGACAGAAACACCTTAAGGGAGAGAAGGACATTTCATCCCTAATTCCTAATTGTTGTGGTCCATTTTGCCCTTTCCCAAGTCTTCGAGCGACTCAGCACTCACAGCTGTGCAGTGGAAGCTCTGTTTAACGGCGTTGTGTCATCACACAGTTCTTCCAAGCCTCATAAGCCGGATCCTCGGTAGCCAGAGAAAATGCCTGCATAAATCCACAAACACTACAAATCACAACTTTGTAATTTTTCTGACGTCTGCATTTTGGAAAGTTACAGAAAAAAACATTTCTGAGTTGTATTTGAATTGCAAGAGCTTTCTAGGAGACTCATCTGACCATGTGGCACTTAGAGTTGCAATATTTTATTACCTTCAGCTGTGCATTATGCATCCTCTGTATCAGCAAAACAATAAACACATGTCCACAAAGGCAGACACGCACACTGCTTTCCCCCTGAGATTCACCACGAAGCACTTGCAGCCGGGGGAAAGTGTTCTTCAGTTATATATTTTTTTTAACTTAGACTTTTATGTTAGTATTTTTGTGTCTGTGTGTATGTATATGCCCATGTGAGTGCATTTGCCTGCAGAGGCCAGAAGATGGCACCAGGTTCCCTGGAGTCCAAGTCACAGGCAGTTGTAAGCTGCTGAATGTGGTGCTGGGAACTGAACTCTGGTCTTCTGCAAGGGCAGCAAACACTTTTAACTGCTGAACCATCTCTCCAGTCCTGGATGTTCAGTTTTTGAAGAGTCATCTCAGTGGTGGGCAGGGCGAATGAATATGTTAATTGCACAGGAACTAATATTTTTGCCATTATTGTTGTACATCACTGAACCTGTTAGGACTGTTTGTTAACTGCTGTTTGTAACCTCACCTATACCGACTGACACCCTTAGGCACCGAAATCTCTAGGTTGCAGTTTCCTCACCATGGTAAATCTTGCAAGGTTTCGTAGAGATGCAGAGATGTTGATGTTTCCCAGTTGCCCAGCAGGCATTCAATAACAGTAGTTATTCTTATTGATAGAAAAATCTTATAATTCGTGACTTATTGGATGGAAAATGATTTTGATCTAATAAACACAAGACCTCTTTGTATAGTTGGCAGGCTAGTGTTGAGGCACTGTGGCCCCCAAAGATTTATGTACTGGACGCTTGTTCCTCAGTATGGCAGTATTGAGGGGGTGAAGCCTTTAGGATGGGGGCTTGGTGGAAGTGATTAGGTAATTGGACATGTCCTCAAAAATGAGAAAGGATCATGTTTCCTGTGAGTGGATTTGCTCTCAAGAGATCAAGTCAGAGTCCCATTCTGTGGCTACCTTTTGCTTCTTTGCCATGTGTGAGAAAGCCAAGAGGTTCTAAGAGAGATGTGAGCCTACAGTTATGGATCCTTCCTCTACCAGAATTGTGAGCCAAATAAACCTTTTTTTTTTTAAGTTACTCAGTGTCCAGTATTTTGTTATAGCAATAAAGACTAAGACAGTTAGGGAACTGAGGCACAGAGGGTGTGTATTCTTCTCTCCATCTCTCAGTTTTTAAGACAAGGTCTCACTATATCCCAGGCTAGCCTAGGACTCATTATATAATCCAGCCTATCTTAAACTTGCAATTATCTGCTGTAGCCTCCCAAATGCTGGGATTGCAGGTATTTCTTACTGTGCTTGGCCCTGCCTCTCTTTTATTTTCTCTGCTCTGTCAGTATCTGTCTCATTCTCTCCACCTATATTTTTCTGCATTCATGTGCATCCAAGAGCTTGGAAAGGAAGCCAGTTCCCCAGCTGCTTTGGCTGAAGCAGCTGCTTTTTGGGTGGATTCAAATGCAGTTCCAAGGACCAGCAGTTGAGGAGGGCCAGGTAGGTTAACTTTCCCAGAAATTTCCTGGAAGCAGTGTCACAGGCAGGCATAGCAACTTTAATATAAAATAAAACAGATAGATGCGTTACTATAAGCCCTTCACAGACTCTGGGAAGCTTAGATAGCAGTTGAGGCCAGAGAGGAGGTAGAGAGGCTGCCGCTGGACCCACGCGCTTGAGGAAACAGCCTGGCTCTCCAAACTCGATAGAGCAGGCAGGACGGAGGCTCTCATCACTGCTGTAGTGGAGAAGAGTGAGTCCCAGAGGCTGTGATGATCAGCCATGATATTTAATAACTCATGAAGGGTACCCATTAAATAAATTACGGCTTTTCCGTAACTGTTAAAAATTATGAGACAGATTTACACATACTGCTGGAGCAGAGTCTCCAATAAATAATGAGGGGGAAAGCAAGCCTGTGTGTGGTCCGTCTCTTTTGAAGGGGGACAATGAGGAGACATGGCCACATTTTCTTATGCAGACGCTCCTTGGCTTATGTGGATCACGTTCCCATAAACTCACTGTCAAGTGAGATATGCTGGTTCAAAAGGCTCCTTTAATGCACCAAACGCACTGAGGACCACAGATAGCTTCCCTCATGTACCTTAAACATGCCAACATGTTTATGTGCAACAAAGCCCATTTTGTAAGAGTGCATGGAATACACCATGTAGTGTGTTGAATATTGTATTGAAAGTGAGAGACGGGAGGGCTGCGTATGTGTGCTTCACACCTTCAAAAAGTAAAAAGATCATGAGTTCAATCATTGTTCAGCCAGTGTGTGTGTTCGTACATTTGTATGCACAGTGTTGCGGGTTGAGTATGAAATGTTCAGACACGTGGTCCTCAGCTGCTTGGTAAGGGTGTGAACCCTTAGGAGGTGGAGCCTCACAGGGAAGATGGGTCACTGGGGGCAGAGCTTGAGGTTTTATGGCCTGTTCACTTTGCTTCCTTATGCCCCTTAAATGCAACAAGACCAGCTGCCTCCTACTGCCATGTCTTCCCTGTCCTCATGGAATGTATCCCTTCACACTGTGGGTCAAAACAAAAATTTTCCTCTTTAAGGTTGCCTTTGTTGGGCAGAAGTTACTAATACAGAAAACAGATACCAAGAAAGAGGGCTGCGGCTGTGATGAGCCTGACCATGTGGTTCTTCGGCCTCTGTCACTGTCTGGAAGAAGGAATGTGGAAGAGTTGGGGACTTTGGGCTAGACTAGCCCTACAGTGCTGTGAGCCATCCTGGTGGGAGTTTGAGAGATTAGAAGGCCAAGTGAAACATGCTGGCCCATGAGGTTTCAGAGGAGGACCTGCAGGTCAACAGTGTCGCACTATGTATTTAGCTCTAGCTTTCCTGGAACTCATTATATAAACCAGGCTGGCCTTATACTCACAGAGATCTACCTGCCTCTGTCTCCCAAGTGGTGGGATTAAAGGTGTGAGCCACCACTACCCTACTGTTTCTGGCCTGCTTACTGCCAGAATTGTCAGGTGGAGGGCAGCGCGTAGGTAGGGAGTGTACCGCCTTCTCTTCCCTGCCTTCCTCACTCCGACAGGTTCTTATGCAGCCTGGGCTAGCCCCAAACTCCTGCTTCTTCTGCTTTACCCTCCAAATTCCGGGGGTGCAGGCACATTATACTGCCTGGCTATCTTAGCTTTTTAAAGTTTCTGGAGCAGGAGACAATTTGAGGGGCTCCTCCCCAGCCTTCTCCAGCAGCAGGGAAGTCACACCTTGGTCTTGCCCAGCAGGAACTAGCTCATTTGCATGCATCAGAAACAATTTTTGTGAATTTAATTAATCACAGTTTACATGTTAATAATCCTTGAAATATTTTATGGGTAAATAATGGATATTCCCTGCTGTGTGTTTGGGGGGGATTGCTGGATTCAGGTTTTGCTTTTAATTTATTTTCTGTTGAGTGGTTAGGGGGATATTTACAGTCCCAATAGGAAAGAAAGATATGATAGTCTCTGCTTGATTGGGAGGCCTGGAACAGTGGCCTCTTCCTCAGTCGGCATTTCATGTCACATGGGGCAGCAGGAGGGTCAGTCCTGTGTGACCACTTTCATTCTGAGGCCTCATTTTTTTCTTTTACCACCCCCACCATTAATCAGTACCCAAGCCAGGTTTGTAATCACCACACTAGCGCCACCGCCAGTATGACTGTCTCTGTCCGTTACCATCACCACACCTGTCACACCATCACCATCATCACCACCACCATCTCCACCATCATCACCACCATCGTCTTTACTAGCACCACCAGTTACCATCCAGCACCTCGGCCATGACCAAATCTGTCCTATAACCGTTGCCCTCACCCATGCCCATCCTCAGCACGATTACCATCATCGCCATTACTGTCACCACCACCACCATCACCACCTGTCACGATATCCCAGCACCCCCTGCTCTCAGTAACCGCCATTTTCGTCACTCCTCCCTCATCTCATATCACTAGCATGCCTTGCATTCATCTTCTCCATCTTCTTTGGGTTAGATCCTTAAAACCTCTTTTGATTTCTATCAGTGATGGAGTGTCTCTTCCTCCTCCTCCTCTTCTTTTCTTCTTTTCAGGTTTTTTGAGGCAGGGTTTCTCTGTGTAGCCATGGCTGCCCTGGAACTCACTTTGTAGACCAGGCTGGTCTCGAACTCAGAGATCTACCTACGTTGACTCCCGAGTGCTGGGATTAAAGGTGTGTGCTACCACAGCCTGGCTTGGAGTGTCTTCTTATAAGGAAGCCTGACTATGTCCCCACTGTGGTAAGACTCTTTGCCTTAGGGACATCAATGGCATTCAAACTTGAGGAGTGTGTAATAGTGGGGGATGTTTTCTTGGACACACTCACTGCACCTCCAGAAGCATGGCCTAATACGCTGGTAGGTAGTTTTTTATCAACCAAATGAGGATTGGCTCATGAGGCACGCGGTGCCTGATCTGCAGAGGCTGGCGGCAGCGAGACATTAAGTGAGCAAAAGTGCTGTCAGATGAGTGTTAGAGGCTGCAGACGTTACATGAGTGCCACTTCCGGAGCCAAAGCCTAGGAAGAATTACTTCTTAGAATCAAGGACAAGAGAAGTTCATAAAGAGCTATCAGACCGAAACAAATTAGACGCGAAGTAAATAAAAGTGCTAAGATTCAAATTAGCATTATTTATTTAATGTGATAGATGATGTTGTCCTGCTGGAGGCAAACTGCCACTTAACCGGGATGAATTATTGCCTGGCACAGCTGGCCTGGCTCAACTCTGCACACTGCCTTGGCTGGGCCGGAGGCTCCATTCCGCCTTTTTCTTCCAGCATCCCAGTGAGCCCTTACTTGTCTCAAATGTATCAGTTATGACTCAGGTACATCCCTTTAGCCTTCCCCTCTCCTCAGGAACGTGATGACACTGCAAGACCCCTAGAGTGATGGCAAGCACCAGTATCTTGAGGCCGCTTGTGCCTGAGATAGAGTAAGGTGTGGTAAACAACTGAACTCAATGGATTCTTGCTAACAGTTCAGAAATCCCTCCACACGTAAATCTGAAGATTCCCAGGATCCTTTATGATAGCTTTAGACTCCAGTCTCCATGCCAAACAGGTTGCCTTGTCTCTGGCCCTTTCCCGTTTCTCTCTGGAGCTTCAAAGGGCCCTTTGGAAGTGCCTGTGGACTCCCTCAGCTCTTGGTTCTGTGTGTCCTGTTCCTTCCAGCCCTGGTCCACACAGGAAGCTGCTCCTTGGGCTTGGGCCCTCCACAGCTCAGTGAAGGCTTCTCTGATGTGCCAGCGAGTCTGGCTCTGCCTCGACAGGGCAGAATTGGGCCCCATGGCACAGCCATTCCCTACAGCTCTCCACAGAGGGCACGGGGAGGGGGAAGCTGGCATATTTAATAAAGACCTTTCATTTTCTTGTCATGGGCAGCTCACTCGCTGCTTTTAGTCTGACTTCCCTTCTTCCTCTGGCGTACTCTGCTCTTTCCCCTCTTCTCTCCTCCTCTCTCCCTTCCTCCCCTTCCCTTTCTTGTTAGTCCTGGCCTCTCCCTCCTTCCTTCCTTCCCTCCCACATCCCTCCTGGCATCAGGTATCATCCTTTTTTTTTTTTTTTTGATACAGAATGGCCTGGACCTCACCAAATAGGCTTTGTTGTCTAACACGTGCCACCTGTCTCCTCCCCAGCACCGAGACTGCAAGCATCACCATACCTAGCTCTTCACCAGGGCACTGAGGATCAAATCCAGGTTCATAATGGCTGCACTACAAGTGCTTTGCCAACTGATCCTCTACCCTAGAATTTCCATCACACCTTTAGCCTAGTCATCTCCTGGCTGGACTCAGGTATCGAGTGCTCTTTGAGATCCTTGGAGCCATTTCCTGGGAAGAGAATAGTGGGCTCAGGGCTGTCTCAGGAGAACTGGGGCAAGGAGGAGACTCTTGCCAGCCTGCTGAGCAGGGAGTGGACTTCTGGAGGGTGTCTGTCTTTCTCTATATGCTGATTCCCTCCAGAGAATACAGCTGGGGCTGTGTCCCAGGGAAAGGCAAAATTTTACATTTTTGTGTCCTCATTTATTTCGTTAAAATGGAGCCAGGGCACTGGGGGCTTCTCAGGACTGCGGGGAGGAGTAAATGAGTCACTGTATCTGCAAGCGCTGAACATTGTACTGGAATATAGTATGTGCTCAATAAACATGTGTTTACCTGCCATTTCCTCTCTTTAAGACTGACAAGGCTTTTGTTTGTTTGTTCTTGTTTTTCGAGACAGGGTTTCTCTGTGTAGCCTTGGCTGTCCTGGACTTGCTTTGTAAACCACCAGGCTGACCTCAAACTCACAGAGGTCCACCTCCTTCTGCCTCCTTGAGTGCTGGGATTACAGGTGTGAGACACCGTGCCTGGCATAACAAGGCTTTTTTTTTTTTTTTATCATGGGAGCACTAGATGGAGAACAGGATTTCTGCGTTCTGGCCCCTGTTTCATTGTGTTATGACTTTGGTCAAATATTTGTCTGTTTTTCTGTCCCTATAACAAAATAACTGAGGTTGGGGCTTTACAAAGAAAAGAGATTTATTTCGGTCATAGTTTTGGAGGCTGAAAGTCTAAACAAATGGCCTGATACGTAACTACGTAACGGCACGGCAGGGGCGTGGCTTCACTTTATAGTGACCCACACTCAGAAGAACTACCAGGGGTCAGTTGCAATGAGAACTCTCAACCCCAGGCCAGTATAAGAGGGTTCTCATTAGAGGAAGCTGTTAATCAAAAAGGCTAACAGGCCAGCAGACAATATCTGTTCTCTCCTTTTCAGCACAATGACAAATACCCGAGGAAAACAGCTTCAAGAAGAAAGGTCTGTTTTGGCTCATGAACTTTCAGTCTTTGGCCAGCAGGATCCACTGCTTTTAGGTCTGTGGGGAGGAAGGGCATGATGGAAGAGAGGTGCTCACCTCATGGCTGCCTGGAAGCAGAGAGAGAGAGACTCTGAAGACAAGGTCTACTTGTCTGGGATGTACCTTCAGCTATCTGTTTCCTCCAAACAGGCCCCACCTGTCTGGACTCTGGTCAGGGTCCCCTGACTACATCACAGGAGGACAGAGAAATGGGAAAGAAAATAGTCTTGTGCATAGGAGACCAAGGTGGCTTTACTTCATAAATGACCCACCCCATAAGAACTAACGGGGGTCATTTTCTAGCTGTCATTACGCCATCACATTGCAAACCCATCAAGGGCTGTCGGCACTGACCAGTTAAAACCAATGGCTTCTGAAAACCCTCGCCTCTGACAGCGCATTGGCGTTCAGGATCTGTCCTACCCACATTACTGTAATCTCCAGTCACCTGTCACTTCTTCCTGCCAGTCACTCGGCGTCTAGGACGGGATCTCGGCTTACGTCTCCGCAGCCAGGCAGGATGCCAGCACCAGGCAGACACGGAGTTTTCAGAGCACTGGGGGAAACAGCATGTTCCCAGTTTCTATTTTTGCTTTCCCTCCCGTCTGCTGCACTTCTCCTTTTATTTAGGGCTGTGTTCAACGCTGTAATTACCTCCTGAAGCGCTAGCATTCCTGTCCGGGGCATGTAGCTTCCCGCCTTGGTTGGACCTGGCAACTGTAAACAAATGTGGCGCTTTGGTGGGGAGGTTCCTTCTGAAATATTGCCCGAAATAGATAAAAGGCAAATTAGATGATGGGGAATAACTTTCAATGGCATTTGAATTCGTGGAGGGAATAGTTCATCTCACATCTGGGTTAGGGACGATGGAGTTCGCGGAGCACAGTGCATTTGGAGTCAGTGCCAGGGAAGCTGATGGCATTGTTGGTAGCAGCTGGGTAGAGGAAGAAGGTAAGAAAGAGCCACCCAAGAGGAATGAAATGGGGGGAGGGGTCACAGAAGGCTTCATACACGATGGTCATTAAAATGAAGTGGGGGATGGAGAGGGGTGAATCCCAGGAGACTTTGGTAGATCTGCTGGGTCTTCCGGAGATCTGGCCCCTTCAGAGGAAAGCCGCTAGGTCAGTTACCTGGGTTCATTTAGGGGTGAGAAGTGCTGACAGGGTCCTCTCCCTCCCAGGACAGGGCTCCTGGAGGACAGGGAGACGGGGCAGTTTCCAGCTCTGGTTTCTGCAGGCAGACAGGTGACATCAGGGCCTTTCACTCTCCTCCTGAATCAGGGAGGACTGTTCCCAAGCTGAGTGGGCAGAGAGGAGGGAGAGCAATACTAGTTACCCGACTAGACGCTGTGAAAGAACAATTCATGGAAACAACGTAGAAGGGAAAGGTATATTTTGGGTCACAGTTCTAGGGCGTAGTCTGTCATGGTGGAGGAAGTCCTGACGGCAGGAGTGTGAGGCGGCTGGTCACACTGGACCTGAAGTCAGGAACAGAGGGGGACTGGTGAATGCTGGAGCTCACTTCTTCACTCAGTCCAGGACCCGAGACCATGGGATGGCACCACCCACCTTCAGCGCATCGTCTTCTCCCCTCTGTTGACTTAATCTAGACAGTCTCTGGCTGTCATGTCCAGAGATGTGTTTCCATGGTGATTTTAGTTATTAAATTTAATTAATTAATTAATTTTTTATTTTTAGAGACAGTGTTTCTCACTGTGTATCTTTGGCTGGCCTGGAATTCGCTCTGTAGAGCAGGCTGGCCTGGAACTCACAAAGCTCCGTGGTGGTTTGAAAGAAAATGGCCCCCATATGCTCATAGGGAAGGGCACTATTCGGAGGTGTGGCCTTGTTGGAGGAAGTGTGTCACTGGGGGTGGGCTTTGAGGTCTCAGATGCTCAGGCTAGGCCCAGTGTAGTAATCTTTTCCTGTTGCCTGCAGATCCAGATGTAGAACTCTCAGCTCCTCTGTAGCAGCCCTGTCTGCCTGTGTGCTTCCCACTTCCCACCGTGGCAATATGACTAACCCTCTGAACTGTAGGACAGCTCCAGTTAAATGTTTTTCTTTATAAGAGTTGCTGTGGTCATGGCGTCCCTTTACAGCAATAAAACCTTAATGAAGACAGTGTCGGAACATGCTGATGCTCCTTCCATGGCCTAAGCTAGCTGCTGGCTGTAGCGTTCTTCCAGGGGTTCACTCGCCATTCCCTAAGCTTTTGGAAGACCCCAGGCCTCCCTACAGCACCTGCTGCTGCCCGGAGAGAATGGTGCAGACAACAGAGAGGAAGGCTCTAAGGTGGCAGCTGCTTTGGCCATGCAGAGATAAGAACTGCCTTTCTACTCATTGGGCTGTCTGAAGAGGTCTTGGGGTGAACCTGTTCTCTCTCCATTTCCATGCGCTGCAGGGTGCAATTTCTGAGAGAAGGAAGAACTTGTTGGGCTCTCTTCCTGTGGCCCTCAAGCTGGGTGCTTTAGCCCATGACACCCAAAACCTGGGTCCTGTGTGAGCAGAGAATGTGTGGACGAGACTCCTGCCTGGGCAGACTCCTGAGGCCCTGGGACCACGAATCCCAGTCTCTTGTGGTCTGCTGCTTCCTATCTGGATGACACCTGCTTTATATGACTCACACTCAGCCATGGAGGTTAGCTCAAGATGCCACTCTGCGGTGCCCACTTTGCCCCTGGGATGGTCTTGGTGCCCTGTGTCTTTCTGGACTACCCCTTGTGATGTGGGACCCAAGGACAGAGCATCCTCTGGGTCAAGTGAACACAGACATCTGCGCGGCCCACTCTGAGAGTTCCTGCTCCTCCTCTCTGCTCCAGTGTGGACCAGACAAGCCCACATCTGCCAGGGGACTGTGAGGGCTGAGGGCTGTGTAGTGTGAGAGCAATGTCATGGTCGTCCCCCATTCTTCTTAGTTTGTGGATCGAGGGGGCTCAGACTCCCGTCGTTCATGCCAGTTCTGTCTTCGTGCTTTTGCTGTTCCCCAGTGCTACCTGCATTCTTATTTGCCTACTGATTTGCATAAGCCAGGACAGGATAGGTTATGCTGTAATGAGAGAAATTTTTTCCCCAGACCACTGTGCCCACAAGAAAAAGGTCTTGTTCTCACCTGTGTGTTGTGGCCATTGTGTGTTGGTTATGGGTTTCTATTCAGTCATTTTCATCCCAGAACCCAGGCTGTCTCTGAGCATCTCTGGAGGAAAGGTAGAAGATTATGGGAACAATGTTCCCACTTTAAAGCTTGGCTGAGACAGGCCCTATAGCCAAACTGGATGCCAATCAGGTGGGACTATGGACCCACCCAGCTTCAGGGGAGAACAGCAAATGGTTTTCAGTTATAATGGTGTCTTCCATCTTTCTTAATGGGAAAAAATAACATTTTGCTTTTATGTAATAAATCTGATGACGTTTCATTCACCACAAACAGAAGATAAGCATGAAAATAAGTGAATAACATTATAGAACAAGCTACTCACAGACAACTGAAGAGCAGCAACATGCTGGGAAACTGGCCAAGATCACCAGAGCTAAAGGGCACCAGGGTCAAAGTCACAAGCACATCAGAGACAGGAAACTTGGGAGAGCACCCAGGATACTCCCTGCCTGCCCATATGAACTTGGCCGTGTCAGCGTATCTGAGCTGTCCCCTTACCTACCCCATAGCAACTGCAGAACTAACCCCAGGTACTTGAGACATTGGTGTGTTTCTTAAAGGAGCAGATGTGTATAAGGCTCTAACAAGAAGCAGGGTGACTAATTCCATTAATAACATGAATTTGCTGAGCCTAAGGCCAGCTTGTCTTCCAAACTCCTCAAAAAAATGTTAAACCAGGGCTAGGGATCTGGCTCAGCCGACAGAAGTGTTTGTGGTGCAAGGACTCGAGTTTGGATCCACAACACTTCTGTGGAAAGCCGGGTGCTGGGAGGTTAGCCTGCAACACTGGTGCTGCCGAGGTGGAGAAAGGTGCATCTCTGGGGTTTGCTGGCTGGCCAGGGTTGTCAAGCCGCGAGGCTCCAGGTTCAACGTGAGACCTCGTCTCAAAAATAACACCTGGTGTTGATCTAATTGCGGTCCTAATTTATGGGCGGGTGGGAGTGTGCGTGGCAAAGGGGGAGGAACAAAGGGATGGGGGGACGCAGAGAGAAAGAGTGGGAGAGACTGACTGCTCTAAGGGGCGGGAGCCGTCACAGCCACAGTGGGTCTCCAGGCAGGCGGTGCCCGTTCTAGCCACCCAGTCCTGCCTCCTGGGAGCTGCTGAGGAGACTGTGATATAAGAAACAACAATTTCCACTTTATAATAAGAATCCTGACACTCAAGAGTACCTAAAGCAAAGCCATTTCTTTACAAAGTCGCCTGTTGGACTGGGAGTTTGAGACCAGCCTGGTTGTCTAGTGAGACTCTCAAAGCCAGCTAACCAACTAGCCAACCCCAAAAGACAAAAGCCGAGACCTCCTTGGTACTGGTCCTGACAAAGACTTCTCAGATGTGACATTAAAGTGCAGAAAACAACAACAACAAAAACCAACAAGCATATGAAACCATGCTCAAATAGCAAGCTTCCTCCCAGTTCTCAATCAGCAGAGCAAAATGACAGGGCATGAAAAGGGACAAAATGCTGAAAAGCCACAAGTCTGGTAATAAGGGGTTAACATTGAAAACATATTAGAAACTCACAACTCAATGGCAGAAGACAAGCAACAAACAAACCTTATTAAAGAAAGACAAAGGAGGGTTTTTTTGGGGGGAGGGTAGTGGTGCTTGCCAATAAGCCTGCCCACCTGACTTTGATCCCTGGGACCCACGTGGTAGAGAGACTCAATTACCGCAAGCTGTCCTCTGACCTCAGCATGCATGCAGCGGCACATGTGTGCACACACATCAGCACATGACTAAATAAAAGTAATAACAAATTTAAGCGAAGAGACAAAGGACCCGAATAAGCATTGAAAAAAGGTATATAGATGACCAACAGTCCATGCAAAAGTCCTCAATGCCATGGATTAATAGAGAAGTGTCAATCAAAGCTGCTGGGTGCTGTCACCTCACAGCTGGTAGGGTGCCTTTCATCAATCAGACAAGCGGTGACAGGCAGTGGGCCAGAGTGTAGGGAAGACAGAGGACAGCACACTCCTGGCTGCATGGAAGCCAGTACCAATGCCATGCCAGCAGCACACAGGGGCCTCAGTCGGCTAGGAACACAGCCACCCTCTGGGATCATTTTTGCTTTCTCTTCTTGAGGGAGTCTCTCAGTGGAGCCCAGGCTGGCCTTGAACTCCCAGCTTAGCCTCCCTTATTCACAAGTACAGAAACAGCATGAGCACACTGATGGCTAAATAAAGAAGATGGGATAGCTGTGCCCCACACACAATGAAAAAGGGTTCCTACAGGTTCGAGGAGACCCCAAGGCCCGGTGGATGTCAGGCAGGGGTGCCACCACTGAGCCGTACTGAGCCCTCCATTTTTCTGAGACAGGGTCTCACTACATTGTTCAAATTGGCCTTGAACTCCTTGACTCAAGTGATCCTCCTCTCTTAGCCTCCTGAGCAGCTCATGGACCTGGCTCACAGTGAGAAGTGTTCAGCCCTAAAAAGAAGGAAGACCTGATGTCTGTGATAACAGCAGCTGGAAGACATTTTTTAGAGGGAAACAAGCTGGAGACAGATAGACCAGTCTTGTACCATATTAAAAATTTTACAAGTGATTTATTTATTTATTTTTGTTGTTTGCGAGTGTGTGTGTGTAGGTAGGAGGACAGCTTGCAGGAGTCAACTCTTTCCTTCATTATGTAGGTCCCAGGGATTGAACTCAGGTCATCCAGCTTGATGGCAAGGGCCTTTACCCACTGAG
Source organism: Pachyuromys duprasi (assembly GCA_028658305.1). Taxonomy (NCBI): domain Eukaryota; kingdom Metazoa; phylum Chordata; class Mammalia; order Rodentia; family Muridae; genus Pachyuromys; species Pachyuromys duprasi. The sequence goes on from CM053758.1 coordinate 13,456,722, forward strand.
CCATCTTGCCTATGACCTCAATTTTGTGTGGGATGAGTGTGGGTGAGGGGTGAGTGGCATAGGGAGATGTCTGTCCAAGGGTGGGACCTCTTGTTCTAAAGCGAGTGGGTCTGGAAATCTAAGAATCAGCAAGGTTGTGTTGGGTGCACTCAGCTGATTGTGGCAATCATACAATGGGTATGTTATTGAGTCATCACCATGTGTACTTGGACAACACAGTCTTTCTGTCAGTTGGATATTCACAATAAGCAACGGGGTCTGACTTGGAGAAACTTTGCTAGACTTCAGTCATTTACACTCTGTCTTCAGCACATTTTGTCTTATGCACTTACTTATTGTGCATCATCTCCATTGTTAATACTCTTCGCAAAATAGGCGATGTAATGCGAATGAATGAGCGAATGAGCAAACGGATGCATGCGTTTAAAAGAAAACTTGAAGCTCGGCATGGTAGCACATGCCTTTATTCCCCGAACTCTGGAGGCAAAGTCAGGCAACCCCAAAATCTCTGTGGGTTTGCGGCCAACCTGGTCTACATATCGAGTTCTGGCTTAGCTCAGGCTACATATAGTGAGACCTTGTCTTACCTGTCTCCAAACCAAACCAACAACAATAACAACACCCCGGCAATAAGAAAATTTGACTCTGCCATCCTACAGAGAAAGCTGTTCATTTGCTATAAGTAAGAGGAAAAAACAAAACAAACAAACAAATGTGGGCTGAGGAGATAGTTCTGCAAAGCACTTGTCTTGCTGGCCCAAGGACCCAAGTTCCTTCCCCAGAATCCACATGACATCCAGACCTGATGGCATGCACTTAGAACCCCAGCTAGAAGCACAGACAGGTGGATATCTGAGGCGCCCAGCTGGTCTCTTTGCTGAGCTCCAGACCAGTGAGAGTCCCTGTGAAAGGAGGTAGATGATGCTCCTGAGGTTGACATCTAAGGCTGTCACCTCCACATACATGTACCCACACAGACTACACACACATTAAAAAAGAAGAAAACCCAATAAGATGCTCTCTGGAGTCTGAGGTGGGCTCTGTCACAGAGACAGATTAGTGATGCTAGTGTGAGGGAGACACTAAGGCACATGATCACCAAGCAGCTACTTGCTCATCCTTACAAGGCCTTTGAGACAAGTGATCTGTGAACAATTTGCTCGTTTTGCAATTAATTTTTTTCTCGGACTTAACCGTTTTCACTGCGAACTATCTGCAGCACCATCTAAAATCATCCTTTGCGCCATCATGGTCCTGCCTGAGTGGCAGGAAAACATCCCCAAACAGCTGTGCCCGTCACCAGCCTTCCCAGCTCTTCTGTGGTTGTGGGAACGGGTCCTGACCATGGCCTGTGAGTAGGTAGACTGTGGCAGTTAACTGCTGGTTGTACCTTGTCTCCCATAATCCAGATAGCAGGCCTCAGGGATGTCCTCGCTTTATTATGAGTGAGAAATAAGCTCAGGTGGTTGAGGTGCCGAGGCTCGTTTGTTACAGCAGCAGCGTTGGTGATTCTGACCATTGCATGCTGGCCACCGGGGAAAAGAGAGGGCCCCTACCTATGGTGGCCAGCCTTACTATCTTTTAACTTCATTCTGCTGTCAACGTGATACTTGATCAATAGACACCATAACGTCTGATTGGTGATTGTGATCTCCTAGATTAGAGTGGTGTGGTGGGATGTACTTACAGGCCTGCCTGCTGCCTGCAGTGAACCAGGGTCCTCTGAGGGACTCTCTGCTGCCAGCGCTCTCTGGACACTGAACCTTGGGTTCTCACACCCCGTAAGTCTACAAGATGCCCGCCCTTGTGTGTACGTATGACCACTCAGTACTTTTTTTTTTCTAGAACAGACTTTGTGTTCGACGGTTTTGCGCTGTTGGAGGCCTAAGCTTTGGGCACATTTTGGAGAGTTGAGGCTGGAGCTTGGCAGGTGGGGGATACTGGGCTGGTTTTGACTTAGATCTTTTCAACTTAGGATGGTTTACTGGGGCGTCACCCATTGTAAGCCAAGGAGCACCAGGGTTGTCTTCAAAGAATTGATTTCCACTGGGGCCATACTGTCTCCTTCTTCTCTTCTCTTTTCCTCCAACTCCCCTCACTTTTCCTCTTCTGTCTTCTGTCTCTTTCCCCCTCCTCTTCTCTTTCCCTTTTCTTCCTCCTCTTCTTTCTCCTCCTCATTCTTTTTTGTTTTCCTCCTCCTCCTTCCTCTTCCTCCTCACCTCTTCATCTTCCCCTCTTCTTCTCAACTCCTCTCTTCTTTGTTCATGTGTATGTTCAGCTAAGTTAGTCTCAGACTGACTAAATCCCCTCACATGGGGTCTTGATTGCCAGCTCAAAGCCTATTAAGGTTAAAAATGGGCCACTCCTTTATTTAATAGAGCAGGGGTCTTCAAACTACGGCCCGCAGGCCACATGCGGCCCGCAGAGGAGTCTGACCCGGCCCGCCAGCAATGAGCGCAGTTTGGCTGCCAAGATACCTGCCAGCATATACACTCAGTGTCACAGCTTCTCAGGGATGACGTCAACAGCCTCCACCCACGGCATGCTGTGTGCTGGGAGGGTGGGCGTGAGGGCGGTGTTGGGAGGGACACTGATGTGCCCTTTCGCCTGGCGCTCGGTGTGCGGGCCTCTGATGACGTCACTGAAGGGCGCTGGACCCCGCGTGGCGAGGAGTACCACATGTGGGTGACTATATAATGATGTAAAATGGCGCCTGCTCTACCCCCAGGCAACGTGGTGTCTGTGTGCTGTGCCTGCCTGTCAGTGAGGTTTTCCTCCACTTCCTCCACTGCCAAAGGTCAGTCAAAAGTGCCATAGAAATAAATTTTTGCCAGATGGGGAGTTCTGCCCGATTGGGGGGTGGGTGACTCATATGAAAATTCCCCTTTGGGGGTGGTGGGGCATTCAGTGCTGAAATCAAAGTTGGGGGGTGGGTGGTGGTTGGGAGATTAGGGGTTCGGTGCTGAAGCATTTTA
>CM053758.1:13459796-13527178 GCA_028658305.1 Pachyuromys duprasi
GGGACTAATGGGGGTTATACACTGTGTGTGTATATATAATATATATAGCCAAAAGCAGGCCCACAGTTCCCATTGAAATACTGGTACGTGATCTGTTTATTTATAAATGTTCTTCATTTTATTTATAAAAGATATGTGCAGTGTGGGTAGGAATTAGTAGTTCAGATAGTCTGGCCCTCCAGCTCTCTGAGGGACTGTGATCCGGCCCCCACTTTAAAAAGTTTGAGGACCCCTGTAATAGAGCCATCTCTCCAGGTGGGAGTCATCTCTTCATACCCTGACACCCTCCTGCTGGAGGGGGGGAACTCACTTCCTCCCAAGGTGGTCCCTTCCCTCACTGGGTGGCTCCATGTAGGAAGGGCTGTTAGTATTTTATTTTATTTTATTTTATCTTTTGGAGGGATGCTGGAATTAAACCTAGGATCTTGGGTGCACCAGGCAGGCACTCTATAGCAATGAGCTTCCTCTGTGATTCATCTCATCCATTTCAGCCCTGGCCACTTCTGTCCTTTCCCATCCAGCATTCAGTGGAAGTGTTCTCTCTGGCTTCACAATACCTGGCGGAAGCTCAACACCTCTCCTCTCTAGTGGTTCCTTCCTGTTGCGAGCCTATCCTATGGCGGGGCCTGGCAGGGTGCCTCCTAGTGGAGGTGAGCTTCGGCACATAGCTCAGTTGTATTATTCGTTTACTCTGTGCCCATTCTTGGAGTGGTGGGAAAAAAGCGGTAACTGAGGGTTACCTCTAGTCCTTGAGTTGCTTTTAACTTCTGTGGGAGCCTTTGGAACCCCAGCATGAGTGGCAGCTGGGAGAGGGAGGTGCTTGCAGCTCTCTTCAGAGGGACCTTGTTGCTGCTGGCACCGCTCAGGAGAAAGGAAGATGGGGGAGGAATGTCCCTGTCCATCCTCCTGGCATTGCCTACTGGTCAACCTTTTCCACAGGTTAGAGGGCAGTAGGCAAAGGCTGAGGTGGGTCTCTCTCTCTCTCTCTCTCTCTCTGTGTGTGTGTGTGTGTGTGTGTGCATGAGTGTGTACCAAAGCCTGAAAAGCAGGCAACAGAACAAAAAGCTGTCCATGTGGTGCGACAGTGTGCACGTCGATCCCAGTTTAGAGGGTCTAAAGGTGGCAGATGAAGGGTTAACAACCCAAAGCCTCAGGTGGACTGAGGCGCTCCTGAAGGAAAGTTGACTCGACTGATTACACCTGTGGAAGCTCCCAATAAGGAGCTCCACTCAGCAAGTCCACAGTATCCAACACTTCCTGACTTCAGGGGAGCAGACCTGCATGTGGACTCTTCCATCCTCACACGCCCCTCTTCCACTGTATAACATCCCAAGCCTTCCCCCAGCTCTACCATGCAAGCACAGTATGCAAGTTTCCGTGGGGAGGGTATGGCTCTCCAGCTGTTCTGGTGAAAGAACAATTGCGCGTTTGTCTGCTTTCTTTTATTTCCACGTCACCTCCGTCAGTCACTAACAGATGCGTGATCTGGGTTGGGATTGCCTTTGCCTCCCTGGTTACTATGTAGAGAACATTTGGTGGCCCTGGAGGCCGGACCTGGAGGCTTGGTCCCTCAGAGGCCTGGTCTCCAGCCTGTGGGAGGTGCTGGAAACTTCAGAAAGTAGCCTAGTGAGAGGAAGTTAGGTCATGAGGGTGTGACCTCTAAGTCCTTCCCTGTTTGTCCTTTTGCTTCTTGGATGTCATGGTGTGAGCATGATCCTGAGCCACGTGCTCCCACCACAATGTACCGTACTGCTTCAGGCCCAAAGAGAGCATGGAATCCCTGAAACTATATTCGGAAAAACACCTTTCCTCCTTTTCAAATGTTGGTGCTCCATCCACGGAACAATGACCTTGGTTTTGGAGTCTGAAAAACAGGTTATCAGTAGCATCTACCTCAAAGGCTTATTGCAAGAATCAGTGGTGAGGAGGCAGGCATAGGCATGTGCCGAGCAACAAGTGCTCTCCCTTCTAAAGCCAGGGTCAAGTTCGAATTCCTTGAGGGAGGCTCCCCATTCTCTCTTAGCTTCCTTGTCTAAGACGCTGCCCCAACTAGACTCTAGGAGGGAAGGGCCAGGGATGGGGTGGGGCGCTGGCTTTCTGGCAGTCACACACTGTTAGGGGCATAGTTTCATATGCAGATGTAAACTTCTGAGTGCTAAAGAGCAACAGCGGAGGTGGCTTCCAGCAAGAGCTTTGACATCAGCATCTCCAGCTCAGGCCACCCCTGAGTGCATCACCTTGTCACTTGCAAATATGCGGCCACACTGTGCATTGGCTGGCTGATCTGTTTATCGAAGGTAGTTATCACCTATCAATGTTTGCTGCTGCCTTCGGGCTCTCTAGCACAGTACCATGGAGGCGTACTGTGAATACTCTGCTGGATGGATGAAGGAGCTGGGGACTCCAGGTCTGTGCCACGCTGTGCCTCTTGATTTGGAGCACAGAGGTAAATAACAGGTGGAAGGGGCTGTGATGTCATCAAACACACACCCACACACAGAACCAAGGTCATCCTGGGGTACTAACTGGCAGAGACTGAGGCTGGGACCATTTTGGAGAGGGCCTTGAGACACTTTCCTATGCGTTTTGCCATGGTGTGAAACTGATGTCTGCAGTTCTACAGGGGCCCAGTGGCTTGGCGTCCAGCGGTAGCCGCTGGTTGGCTGGGTGCCTTTAAGTCCCGTGGGTCTCCATTTCCTTCTTCAGATGTGGAGATACGTAGTACTACTAGCTTCAGGGTTTCCGGCGATGAAGTGAACTCACCTACGCAAACAGCCTGGGAGGGGAGGTGCCCAGTACGGGTTCTGCTGTGTCCTGAGAACGGGCTGCCCTTGAACTTGTGCCGTCCTCCTGCCTCCGCCTTCTGAATGCTGGGATTGCAAGTGAGCACGAGCACTATCATTCCCAGGGATTCTCTGGCACCACCAGGTCGAGGCTTCCTGGTTGCCTGAGACTTCTTCCCAGCAGCCTCTGCAGTGGAGTAGCCTGGCTTCATCTGGCCGCTGGGCTGCAGCAAAGAGCTTCACTTGACGTTTTCAACAGGACTCTTTAAAAAAAAAAAAAAAAGAAAGAAAGAAAGAAAAGAAAACCTTTCGTGGATTGCTGCCTGCGGCAGACACAGTTTAAATTAACTTAAACCATTTTCTCTCCCCTCCCCTCCCCCTTTACTGATCCGTTTTCACGGAGGAGGGAATAGAGAGCCTTTTCAGGAAAAAGCTTCAGGAAGCTCCTATCTTTCTGCTCTCCAGAGGATGCCAGGGTAGGAGATGCTAAAGTTTGCAGTGAGCGGAGCAGGGAAGTAGTTTTTAAGGACGGCTAGGGAACTCAGCGTAGCGCGTGGGTCCCTGGGGAACAGCGGAAGGTCCCGCCGTACCGCTGTTGCAATTCCGCAAATGGTCGATAGGGGGCACCCGGGCCCCGTGGCTGCCAGAGCTTTGGCGAGACCGTGAGACCTTGAGAAGGCGCTTGCTTAGGTGTGCGTGCCTGCAACCCTCCCCTGCGCTCCAGCAGTGGCATCCTAAGCTCCCCAGCAAGCCCATCGCGGCGGCGCCTCCCTCCTCTCCTCCCTCCCATCCCATCTGTGACTTATTCACTGGGCCATTCTTTCATTTCTTCAAACCTATACGCAGCTCCTCTCTCTCCCTCTTCTCTCTCCTCCCTTTCCTTTTCCCCTTTCTCCCCCTTTCATTCCTCCCTATTTCCTCCGTTCCTGCCTCTCACCCTTTTCAGTGTCAAGCTCCCCTCCTTCATGAACCCTTCCTGGATCCAGTCCTGGATCCAGACTCTGTGCCTCAGATCTCCAGAAACCTTTACAGCAATCTTGAGCTCTGGGCTTGGTTGTTAGGTTAGGGAGAGTATTTGCCAAGCAAGCGGGAGACCCTGGCGTCCACAGACCTATGCCCTCCCCCCGTCTTGCCCTGTCCCCTCCTCCCCCTGCCCCAAGCTCAACTTTCGGTTGGAGGCTGAAAACGGTTTTGATTGTTGACAAGGAGATTGAACATGGGATTCAGACTCATTGCTGACCCATGTCCCAAGGAGGCACTCCAGGCTTAGCTTCAGTCTAAACGTCTCCGGCCCCAGGCCAGCAGCAGCCAGCCAGGCTGTGCCCCGGCATGCCCTGCCCTGGACACATTCCCAAGCAAACAGCTTCTCCTTCTGTGCCCCAAGCCTGCCTATGTGTGGGTTCTTTCTGGTGCTGGGGATCCCCAGTAGGGCAGAGCTTGGGTCTGCCTCCAGAGGCCTGGAATTTTTTTTTCTCCCTGCTAGTTTAGCAGGGTCATCTAGAGAGCACCAAGAAAAGCTGATGGAGATGGGAATTTGATCCAAGAGGTAATGGGGGAGTAGACGAGGGAGAAGCTGCATGGACATCTGCAGGCGGGAAGAAACAAGTGTGCACCCCAGCCAGTGTTTTCAAGCTGTGGCAGTCGCCAACATCCTCTGCAGAGTGGGGCAGTCCCATACAGCTGTCTTCTCCACCAGAACCAACCGAGGCTTGGGGAGGCTTAATGGATTCCATGAGGTCACTATGCTAGATGGTACTTTTGGCAAATCTTGTTCTTTTCTCCTTCCTGAGTACATTTTCTCATTGTCCGGTGGTTTGCAGCAAGGCAAGACCGCGTGATTCATTACGGCCAAGGGAAATGTGGGTGAGAGGGGAGTTTCATTTCAGTCCCGAACCAGGAAACTCCCTCCGCGGTTAGCTAGGCTCTCCCTCCTCCCACTATTGGTGGAAAACAATGGTTTGAGGTTCAGACCTCTGTCATGTTGCCAGGCCTGCGACAGATGTGTGTGCAGACAGACATCTTTATGCTTTTGAGCCACTGAGCTCTGGGGACTGTTTGTTATTGCAGCAGACCCCTGCCTACCCTGACTGCTTTATCACAAAGCTAGGGAGAGTGTGGCTAGAACTGGAGTTAAACCCTTTCTGACCTTGTAGCCTTCTCTTTTGCCTCAGGTGTAGAATCGGGGCAGGTGTGCAGAGCTAGCCTGCTCATTTTTCTCTCCATTTTTTCACACTGCAATCAATTAATCCAAATTAATTTTTAGTTTACGATCAATGGTATCTCATTGTCTTTGCTGGTACTGCTTAGAAGTATGGCACACTGCTCTTTATGTGATTTTTAGAAATGTGTCAGCATCAGGGGCTAGGAAGGTGGCTCAGTGCTAACGTGCTTGCCTTGCAAGCTCAAGGACCTCAGTTTGATTCCTGGACTCATGTCAGAACGCCGGACATGGTGGTTTGTGCTTATAATCCCAGCAGCAGAGGAGTGGAGACAGGTGGATCACTGGAAGCTCACTGGCTAGGCAGTTTAGCCTAATCACCGAGCCCCAGATCCCAGTGAGAGATCCTGTCTCAGAAAAGAAGGTAGAGGGACTTCAGAGATGTCTCAGTGCTGAGTGTGGCTGCTCTTCCAAAGGACGTTGGTTTGGTTCTCTGCACCCACACAGCGACTCACAGCCTTCCGTAACTTCAGTTCCAGGGGATCAGACACTCCGTTCTGTCCTTCTTGGGCACTGCAAGAAGATGGTGTGCAGGCATGCATGTATGTAAAACACTCATAAACATCACAAAGCAAATAAAGTAAAACAAAAACAAAACAAAACCAAAAAAACCAAAGCCAAAACCAAACAAAAAAATCAAAGCGGGATGCTCCTGAGGAAGAAGAGCCAAGGCCTGTGCTGGCACCAGAACTCCATGAGTTTCGACCCCAGAAAACTCTTACAGAGTGCTCCTCACCACAGCTCCTCTTGAACCTAACAGCTAATGAATGCACAGCCACAGTAGTGACTCCAAGCTGAAAGCGAGCCGCAGTCTCCAGTCTGAAGATGTCTGAGGGCATTCGGGCCAATTAGTTTCATGGGTATTTCCCACTGTCTGTATGCACAACACATGATCAAAAATCTATGGCTAACTAAGTTTAAGAAAGTTCTTTTGGTGCATACAAAACAAAAGTTCGGAGTGCTGACAAAGCCTGGCATTGTGGTTTAGCCGGCAGCATTTTTTCTTTTTTAGTGGTACATAAAGATGACCTTTCAGTCGATGACGAATCGGAGATTTGCTGAGATACGGTCCCTGTGGATTCAGGAGGTAGGGCCTTTACTCCCTGGGGCATCCGAAACCCTACAGCCTGCTGCAGGGAGAAGTAGTTCCCACCCTGGAAGCTCGGTCTCACGGCCCCACCCCTGCCCTGAGCGCCTGGCTTTGACGTGCTCCATAAACTCTTCTTAAACAGCCCCTGGCTCGGTGGAGCTGACAGAGACGGGGATAAACGGAAAGCTCTGCAGAGGGAAAGAGGAAGCCTGGCAGTGTAACAAAGAGAAGGCTCCCGTGGCCCCCTCCAGGCAATCCAGCCAAATTTCTGGAATGAAGATTAAGGCGGCTGCTATGGTCTTCCACCCTTAGGGGCAGCAGTCTGGATGGAAGCGGCACCTTCGCCGGCAAGGTCAAGCTTTCGCAAAGTGGGAAGGGAAGGAAATACTGTCTTAGTCCTCCCACATCCTGGCCGAGTACACTTACCGCCCCCTACCGGGCCATTTTGGAATCAGAAACCAAAGCCACCAGCATAGCAGTGGAGAAGGCTACACTGAGCCCCATCTCACTCCCCCCTGAACCCGGACTATATCGGTCAGGGCGGAGAGTGCCGTGTTGCAGAAACAAACGTGCCCTCATGCCCTCATCTCAGCCCCAGTGGCTTATCCATGTTCCTTTAAACCCGATGCACTTCTGCTCAGTTCTTTCTCACCCAGGGATGTAGCCTATGCCAGCGTGTTGCCCATGAAGAAGTGATGCATGTCGCTCCTTTCGCCACACTTCTGCTTAAGCACGCCATGTGGCCACATCTGAGGTAAAAGAGAACGAAATCTCATTGCATACTCAGAAGACAGACTAGAATATTTCTGAATGACCCACACGACTTGAATACCTTCTCACGGCTATCTACACCCCCATTTCTAGACCTCTTTTTGTGGCTCCTAGGCTCCATTTCTTGCTTGTGATCACTCCCACAGAGTCTCCCTGAGGGCCGTCTTTGTAAGACCATGAATCCTGGTGTTTGCCCTGAAGGGGTTTTCCTACGGCCTGGACCACGGGCTGTGAAACTGTGTGCTCCCCTGCGGACTTCCCTGGGACTGGGCTGTAGCTGAGGCCAGGAATGACCTCCGAAAGGAGTTGTGCTGAAGGTTTGGTCCATGGTACACGGAATTATAGGGAGGTGATAGAACCGTTGAGAGTAGAATGCAGTAAAAGGAAGTTAGTTATAGCGAGATGAGACCTTGGGAAGGGATGCCGGTTCTCTCTTCTTCTCTTTTGGGGTTCCCAGCCACGAAGTGAGTGGGTGTTCTCCGCCCCGCTGCTCAGCACAGGCACGAAGAAACACAGCAAGTGAATCATTGGTTGACATCTCTAAATCCAGGAACCAAAAGAAGCCGCTCCTCTTTGTAAATCCATTACCCCTGATGTTTTGTTACAGCAATCCGGAGCCGACTAACAGCAATTGCCTTGTGCCACTGAGGACATACCAGGAGGAGCTGAACAACTTGTCCGAAGACACAGTTAAGCGTCAGAAACACATTCTGCTGCTTACCGTCTTTGCAGCCTGTACACTTTTCTTTTGTTATTTTTCTTTTGCTTGTTTATTTTCTTGATGTTTTAGACATGTATATAATGTGTTTTGCCCGTATTCGTTCCTCACTGCCATCTCTGAAGTATTGTCCACTCCACTGACCTGCCTTTCCCCAACAACGATGCCCTTCCTGTTTTCACAGGTTGTTGTTTTGATGAGGGCTGCTTGCACGACTGTGAGTGGAGGGTTGTTCACAGCTCACCGGTGGCTGTGCCTTGGAAGGAAACGAGCTCTTCTCCCCCTTCTCCGACATCAGCCATGGCCCACCAATAGCTCCTTAGGTAAGGGTGGGGCTTCGGGAGCTCTTTCTTTACCTGTGGTGAAATGCCGACAGCCTGATCTTGCGCAGCTCCTGAGTTCTTAGTTACCGTGTTCTTGCAGCTGGTCACAGGCCTTCAAAGGGTCGCTCAACCTGACTGCCACATTCCTGATTTGGGATTGAAGATGCTAATTACCGCTGACCACGCACCCTCTGTGGGGGCTTTCTTTCTTTGCTACCTTTGGCTGTTTATCCCTCCTGTGGGAGGGGCTCCACCCCTTTCTCTTTGTGGCCGTGACTGATCACGGCAGCACTGGTCACGTGATGTGAAGACAGCTGAGTTATAGGCTGTCTACTAACTATCTACTGCTTGTGTGGACTGGCTTGCAGTGATGGGCTCATCCAACCAGCTTCTCTCATGGGATTTGAACTCAGATCCAGAGGAAACTTCCAGTTGAGTTCTAAGGTCAAGTCCACTGAGAGTTAAGTAGACAGTGCCCAGGCCACAGAGTGGGGGTCCCCACTGTTGTGACTGCATAGACTTTTGGGGTATTTGACTGGAGGATTTCTTCTTGTGTCCAGAGTCTGGCCCCATGAACATTTTTTCCAGGGTATCCTGGGCTGTGGTTAAAAGGGTGTCCTCATTTCAAGTTGTTCTAATTGATCACTTCTAGAGATAACGATGGGAATTTCTACACACTCCCGCTAACCAGGACGCTTGCAGTCATAGGGTGTTTGCCCTTTTGATAGGCCACAGTCCCCCCAATTTTGTTTCTGCCCCTTGATCCTTTCATGGATTAGTTGGCTTTTAGAATTGATGGCTTGATGGCATACTCTATCTATTTTGCCATTACTATATGTTGTTTTGTTTTTTCTTGTTGATTGGCATTAATTTTTTGACAGTTACATGTGCTGAAAACATTTTCCTCTGCCAACTGGAATTTCAGTAGAGAACTTTTATGTCAGGGGTTCCAAAAATGGTTCAGCTAGTGAAGTGTTCTCTGGGTAAGCATGGGTTCAGGTCACTAGGTATTTATGTAAAGAGTTGGGCCCAGCCATGAATGCATGTAATCCCAGGGCTGGGGAGAGGGAGACTGAATCCCTGAGGCCTGCTGGCCAGCCAGTCTAGCAGAATCAACAAGCTTAGTGGGAGACCGTGTCCCAATAAACAAGGTAGGAGAGATAGAAGACACTGATGGTGACTTCTGGCCTCTGTACTTACATGCAGGCACACATGTGTACAAGTGTGCACACACAAATACACTCTCATTGGTTTATTTTAAAATTGATTTATTCACTTTACATCCCAATTGTAGCTGCTTCCCTCCTCTTGGGCCCACCTTCCCTTTCTCTTTCCTCTTTCCTCTTCCCTGGTCTTCAGAAAAGGGGACTCCCCCCTTGCTACCATCCCACCCTAGCACATCAAGTTGCCTTAAGACTGAGTGAATCTTCTTCCCCTGTGGCCTGGGGAGGCATCCCCACAAGGGGAAAATGATCGAAAAGTCCATGTCAGAGATGGTCCCCACTCCCCTTACTAGGGAACCCACTTGAACACTGAGCTGTCCATTGGCCATCTTTTACCTAGTTTAGTTCAAGGCATCTATTTCCCTTGGGGGTATTTCCTGGACCAGAGAGGTCTGTGTGAGGGGCAAACAAGCCCCCACCACCCAGTGAAGCAGCCAGCGGTGCCCGTGCCTTCCAGAGACTGTGAGCCTACATGTCCTTCCTTCCAACACTGCTCTCAGTCTTACCGCTTCTGTGCCCAGAACACATAACAGGTTGGGCTGGGTAGCTTCATGTCACCGAGAGTGAGTCACTTGAGCAAAGCACCTAGAGTGTGGAAAGAATCGAAAAAAGAAAAAAAAAGGGCTGGAGAAGGGTGCAAGAAAGAAGAACCCATAGATTACCTAACGCCAGTTACAATCCACCCACTTGGTCATGTTTTGTCATTTCCCATTTGTTCATCAGGAAATGACATGAGGGCAGTGGCCCTGCTGTTGTCTTCACTATGGTACCTGGCACACAGTAGGTGCCAATAGATACTTATAGGATGAATTTCCCTGTCATGGAGGGAAATTGAGGCTTAAAAAGGTGACTGGTTTCCCCCTAGATCCCAGTGCTAGAAACGGCAGAACAGGGCTCCAGTCGGGGGTCCTTCCTACTGAGGCACTGGTTCCATTGCGCACTGTCTTTCAGACATGGGGGCACACACACCAGAGTTCTGCCTGAAGGTGAGCTCAACTCAAAAGTGACACTCTGCTCTCCCAAAGATGTTATGGAAGTGCCTTTGAGGTTCTTGCCTGGTGAGATTCCGTCTGCCTCCCTAGGTGAGACGCACTGAGCACCCCTTGGTGTCAGAGAGACTATCAGAAGACAAAGTCTGAGGCTTTGGTCAGCTTGACCTCTGGGCAGCAGTTCATGGTGCCCTGGGGCTGCAGAGGGTCTGGAAGTCAGGAGTGCAGACCTAGCGAGCCTGCTGTCTTCCCTGGGCCTTGTTCTCTTAGCTCAGCAGCTTTGTATAGATTGTCTCCACTGTTTGGGACACTCCACTCCATTGCGACTTTATCTCACTTGGGAAAATACATAGTCAAGCTTTTAGGTCTCAGTTTCCATGTTGTTCCTGTGAGGACACAGAGTGAGCAATCCTGATGTCTTGCAGTTTCTGCCAGTGGCCTAGACTGCAAGGTTGGGAAGCATGCCTCATTCTCATTGCAGCAGCAGCAGCAGCAGGAGCAGCAGCAGCATGTTCCTTCTGCTGGTCTAGTGCAAAATGAGCATTATCTGTGAAAAATGAGCATTATCTGTGTGGGGCCTGGGTCTGTGGCAGCTAAGCCCCCTGGGGCCAGCCCTGATGCCACACAGGCAGAGGAAACTGAGATCCCTTTCTCTTCTGTGCTTGCTCCAGCTTGTGGCGTCTTCGAACCCTTGGTCTTCAAATATCCTGTGTCCATTCTACATTTACAGGTTGAGGCCTTAACCACCAACACGTCTGGAGATGGAGCTAATTGGAATGACACCAGTTCACGGGGGTGAATAGGATGTCCATTATCCTGAGAAAGTGCGGCATCCTGGGGAGCACTCTTTCTACTGGCACGCAAACGAAGGACCGCCAAGGCCGCAACAGGAAGGAGCCTGTCTGCAAGCCAGGGAGAGCCTTCATTAAAGAGACCTTTGGCATTTGGTCTTGAGTTCCCAGCCCCAGAGAGTAAGAAAACAAACCGCTGAAGCCAACCAACCAACCGACAGCATTTTGTTATGTCAGTGTAAGAGAGCCTGAGACTGATTGTTCCACTTGGGCAGTGCCCGTCCTCCTGGCTTTACCAGCGGTATCTTGGCCACCAGCAATGCTCATCCAGAGCCTGGGAAGGTACTTCCTGTGGCTCTCATTAGGGACAAACTGCCATTCACATGCTTAGCTCGCTGTTTAATTGGGCCGTTGGCAACACTTTCAAAGGAGTCAGGGTGAATAACAAGGGAGTAGGCCTAGCTATTAGAAAGAGATTAGAATGTGTCAGCATGTAGACACCACAAAGGTTCTGCCAAGTCTGTGAGCAGCACATATCTACCCAAATCCCTTCCCTTAGGTGGGGACCGTGTTTGCTTTTCTGGAGGAATTTCTGCTTTAATTATGTTCAGCTTTACAGCATGATAAAACATCAACGGGAGGCCCAAAATACACTAATGTTCTAAATTCTCTGCCTTATGTTATCGACTGCACTGCCATTTGCATGTTATGCCAACGTAAGGGAGCCTAAGCTTGATCATTCTGCTTGGGCAGCACCTGGACCCTTTTGCTTTATCAGTGGCATCTTGGTTTCTTAGGGATGTGCTCAAGGGGGCCAAGCTACCAGCTTAGGTTTACCCAGATCCGGGAAAACCTCAAACATTCTCTTGTTTGTACAAGCCGTGTGGTGACCACTTGGTACTAACCCTGGACTCTTCTCTGTAGTAGAGGTGCATCCTAGACAACACTGGGTAGTCTAGACTGTGGGGACAGTGTCTGCATGACCCTTGGCCAACTGAAGCATGCCTCATGTTAATGCTTCTGTATATTCTAGACTCACTGAAACTGAATTACCAATGCAACAGTGTAAAGTGGGACCTCTAGAAGGTGAGTCATGATTGGGGGCCCTCTTGAACAGAATCAGGTGCCCTGCTAAGAGGCTGCCTGAAGAGAGTTCGTCCATGCCTTTGAGCCCTGTGAGGGGCTCAGGCATATAAGGGAGATGTAAAGGCATGTCCTGGAGGCTCACTTCAGTGAGAGGGGGTGGACCCCGGTAACCACTGGGGTGTGGAGGGTGGGCATTAGTGGATATAATCCTTGGACTCCCTGGGCCCCCAGTGGGCAATTCTGTTCCTTTTTGTAGCGCTTTTTTTTTAACCTTAGGGAGACAGTCTTCTGCAGGCTCACATTCCAGGGGCCCACAGGATTAGCTGCTCCTTGGCACTCCTTTATGGATCCCCACCTTCCCCTGCCTCTATTTCCCCATCCCTCACCATGTTTCCTGAGACCACCTCCTAAACAAGCCACCCGTGCATCCTGGTCTTCTCTGTAGCCTGTTTTTAGAGGGACTGGCTGAGGTACCTCAGCATTAGCAAATTCCTCCCCCAGCTCATTGTTTCTGCCTTGGGGTGGTCCTGTTGTCAGCCTCCCAAGAAGGTCCTGCACCTTCTTCCTTTTGCCAGGTTCACACTGAAGTCAAAGGACAGAAGTGAAGCCCTTGACCAAACTCATGCTTGAACCCTTCAGGAATTCTCTGCTACAAGTTGTATTGTGGCTCCTCATTCTTAAGTAGAAGCCCTCACCCCCAGTGCCTCCAAGTGCAACTGTGTCTGAGGGCACAGAGGTAAGCAAGATTAAATGGTATCATCAAGGTGTGCCTCTCTCCTGTAAGTAGGATATCCTTAGAAAAAGAGCAGATTCCAGCAGAGACACTTTATTTGGCTTGGAGCTGAACTGTATCCCCAAAGGCTTATGTATTGAGGACTTGGTTGCCAACTGGTAGTGGTGATTATGGAGAGAATTGTGAGGACTCCGACCTGGCTAACAGGTTAGCTCATTGGTGAATTCATGATTAAATAAATGGACAGCTGGATGGAAGCGTAGATATGGGGAGTAGTTCTCTGGGGTTGACTTTGAAAGGTATGCCTGACTGCCATGAGGGTAGCATCTTCTTTCACCACATGCCCTCGCTGCTGTGATGCTAAGTCACAGGACAGGCTCAGAAACAGCAGTGGCCATGGACTGAACCCTCTGAAACCGTGAGCCAGAATGAATCATTCTCTTCTTAAAATAGTTTCTCTTAGGTATTTGTCATCATGATAAAACCTAAAATATTGCGCAACACACCATCACACAGTGAGGGCGCGTTGAGAAGATGCCATCTGCAGTCCAAGGACAGCGCAGCAAGAAGGCTCCAACCACAAGGAGAGGGGTCTCAGAAGAAAGCAGCAACCTTGCACTTCCAACCTCTGAAATGGTGAGATGTCTGTGTCCATGTTTAATCCACTCATATATAATTGGCGTGGAGCCCTAGGAGACGAATTCCCTTCCCATCGCTCTAGGGAACTTGTTTAGATTTTTAAAAGGGGATCTGAAGCCATGTCCTGATTCACATTCCCTATGGCTTAGCAATGCCAGGTGTGGACCAAGTAACCCAGAGCTAAAGCTAAAGAACCAAAAGGAAATTTTTCTAGGTGGGTCATCTACCTAGTATACCTAAGTATTTTTTCTGGGGGGAAGGGCAATTATGTTTTTAATTTCAGTACTCTTGTGTTCATTACTCGTATATGGAAATACAGCATAGATTTTTTTTGAGACAAGATCTTAGTGTGCATCTCAGACTGGCCTTGTACTTGTGATCATCTTGCCCATTTTTTAAAATATTATGAACGGATGTTGGATCTTGCCAAATGAATATTCTTTACCAATTAACTTTCAAATTTCAAATTACCCTGAAATACTTGAAATAAACTGCATCTAATCAAGGTGTATTCTTTAAAAAAAACATTACTGAGTTTCATTTGCTAATATCTTAAAAATGATTTTTCCATTTTATACTAATGAGGGTATTGATGTATGTTTCTTTCTGATGTATATATAGCCTTTGCCTAGCATTAGTTCTAGTGATATATATTAGGTGGGTAAGATGGACTATGAGGAAATCCTGGCTTTGTTTTCTGGAAGACAATTGTGCAGACATGTAGACTTTATTTTTTTAATGTGAACCCCTGGGGTCTGGAGACATTTTTTGGAGGATAATTTTTCCATTAATTTATTCACTTTACATCCTCATTGCAATCCCCTTTGTTCTCTTCTCCCATACCCACCATCACACCGCTTCTTCCTCCTCCCCTTCTCTAATTGGGGAGAAATTTACATTACAGATCCAACTTTTCCTGATAGTTACATGGCTATCTAAATTATTTCCCATCAGATGAGTTACAGTAGTTTGTGCTTTTTTATGGTACTGTCCTTTAGTTTGTTAAAATTGTGCTCATCACAACCCTGTTGATGTCTGTAGGGTCTGTATTGATGTCTGTTTCATTCTGGATGTTGATAGTTTCTTCGCTTGGATTTTTTTTTTCTAATGTCCCAGGCTGCCCTTGAACTCATGATCCTCCTGCCTCTGCCTCCTTCAGCAAATCTTCCCAGTGTGTGCCACCACAACCAGCTTTGCTTGGATTTTTTTTTTTTTTTTTTTTGGTCAGTCTTCTTAGAATTTGGAAATTGTATTGAGTTAGCTGAGAATCAACTTTTCGTTTAGTTGATCTTCTCTGTTATTTATCTATTTATAATTTTATTGGCTTACCTTTCTTATGCTTTTCTTGAGGTTAATTTTGATATTTTTTTCCAGATGAGATGGTAACTTAATTTTAGAGTTTTCCTCTTTTCTCATGTAAGCATTCAGTGCTATATCTTTTCAACAGTGCTTTAGCTGTGTCTACAAATTCTGGCATATCACATTTTCATCTTTGTTCAGTTCATTGTGTCTGAGATTTCCATGGAGATTTTCTTGTTGACCCATAGGATTGTTTTAGTACTGCATTATTTAGCTTCTAAAATTTTTATTTTCTGTTATTGATTTCCAGTTTTAGCCCATTGCAGTCTTTGAACATACTCTTTATGACTTCAATTCTTTCAAATTTCTTGAGGCTCTTTATGGCTTATGATGCATTCTATTTGGATATTGCTTTGTGTGTACTTGGAACAGTGTGTATATTGCTATTTGGTGGTGTATTCTAGAAATGCTATGAAAATCCAGTTGGCTGTGAGGTCCCTCAAACTAGATTTTTTTCTGACTAGTTTGACCAGCATTGTTACCTCTGATCATGTATTTACCTATATATATATTTTTTTTTCATTTTTTTATTGATGTTTGTCTTTGGTAATTACTTTTGCTCTGAAGTTTACCAGATTAATAGGTGTTGATGTTTTGGTTATTATCTTTGCATCTTCTATCAAATGGTCCATAGTGTGATGTTCAACGGTCATTTCTTATAGACAGCATAAAGTCACATTACTCTGCCAACCTGTCTTTTTAAGATTCATTTTTTTATTTATTTTACTTTTGTATTTTATATGCTTAAGTTTTTAAAGATTCATTTTTAAAATAATGTGCATGTGTTTAAATGGAAGGGGATATGTGCATGAAAGTGCAGGTCTGTGTGGAGGCCAGAAAATTGTGTCAGAGTACCAGAACTAGACTTATAGGCAGTTAGGTGTAGTCTGGTGGGTGCTGGGATCTGAACTTGGGTCCTCTGTAAGAGCAGTGCATGCTTTTAGCCTCTGAGACATTTCTTCAATACCCAGTCTCTGTGTTTTAGTTGGTACAGTAGACTTACATTGAACGTAGGTGCTTATATTATGGGCTACAGTTTTCACTTAAAATTTTGTTTTTTTTCTGGTTTTTTTTTTTTTCTTACCCACTTGTGGTTTACTGGAACAATCTTTGTATTGCGTTTTGACTTACAGTGTTTTTGAGAGCAAGTGTATTTGCCACTAGGAGGATCTTGCCTTTCATATGTTAAAGGCTTATCTCCAGAGTGGTACCTTCCCTATGCCTTCTGCATACATGAAGAAACATGTTGGATGGTATAATAATTTTGAACTGTCCATCAAATGTAGTTTGAACACTGAAGCAAAGAAAAACATATGCATTTATCTATCCATGTTCATCCTGTTTCCTTTTGCCTTTTAAATTAAAATTTTTTAAAGTATTTTTTTTTGTTTGTTTTGTTTCTTGAGACAAGGTTTCTTTGTATTGCCTTGACTGTCCTGGACTCACTCTGTAGACCAGGCTGGCCTGGAACTCACAGATATCTGCCTCTCTCTCCCCGAGTGCTGGGATCACAGGCATGTGCCATCATGCCTGGCCAATATTTTAAGTGTGTGTGTGTGTGCACGAGTGTGTGTTTGAGATGTGCAGGTGAGTCCAGAAGAGCATATTAAATTTTGGCGTTGGAATTATTGGGGGCTGTGAACTTTTCAGTGTGCGTGCTGGGAACCAAGCTTGTGTGCTCTGTGAGTTTACGGGGGCTCTTAACCACTGAGCCACATCTCTAGCCTCCTCCTCCCTCCCCCCTCTTCCTTAAAAAGATTTTTTACCCTGTATTTCTTCTTGAAAAATGATTTTCTAAAGAATGCGCAATGACTTATTTTTGTTATGAGCTGACTCTTCATTTTCATTACCCGCACCTAAACTGGTGGAAATGTCTCAACGAGCAGACTAGAGACAGTAAACAATCACAAAAACCAAGCTTCGAGGACACGCTCCCTTCCCTTCTTAATTCCCAACATTCACCCTTTAAATCTGTTTAGAAAGTTTCCCATAGCTGTCCTTCTAAAGCGTGTCAGCTAGAAACGTTTTCTTTTACCCCCAAATACCTTGCTGCCCTCCGCCAGGACATTTATGCTATGCAATTTTTCTTAGGGGGTTGGGAGTCACAGTTCTCTCCTTGGCGCTGTGGCTGCTGCTTCCTCCCCTGTGAAGGAGAAGCTGAAACCCAGGATTATCCACTTATTCTCAAGGTATTGCTTGTCTTTCTGCTTTCATTTTTTTTTTTAATATTATGTATCTGAAATTGACTGTGGTATATCTTGGTATAAACTGTGTGTGTGTGTGTGCATGTTTGCTGTGCCTTTTGATTTTGTAAGTTTAAACACCTTGCCTAATTCAGAAAAAAGAATTTGCCGTTCCACCTGTGAGTGATTTCCAGCCCTCCCCTCCCCTCTTGAGTCTCCATGGCTTGATCTTATGATGTAAGACTCAAGAGCTCTTGCCTTCCTGCTCAACATTTTCAGGCTTGTTTTCTATTGTTCAGATGGGGCGGCTAAAAAAAAAACAAACAAAAAACAAAAACAGAAACAAAACAAACCCTGTCTTCGTTTGCTGATCTTTCACTCAGGCATCTCCTTTCTGTTAATGAATTTGGGCAATGTGGTTTCAGCTTTATTGTATTTTCTGGCTCGGAAGTGTCCAGCTGTTTCTTCGCTGTGTCTTCCATATCTTTTCTCAGTCTTTTGTTTCTTCACAGAGACTTTCCATTGAACCATCGCTGTCAGGTGTGTCTGTCAGTAAGCTTGCAAGCATTTTATGAAGGCTGCTTTAAAATCCTTCGCAGGCAATTGTTTTCTTTGGCCTGCTTGTTTTGCTCTTGTTTCTGGAGTCACGCTCTTCCACTGTCCCCCAGCCTGGCCTTGCACTTCTGATCCCCTGCTTTACCCTTTTAGGTTGGGATCACAGGGATGCACCACCAAGTAAAGCAATTCTCGTGTGTTGGCACCTGTTGGTTA
The DNA here is from genome assembly GCA_028658305.1 of Pachyuromys duprasi. Classification (NCBI taxonomy): domain Eukaryota; kingdom Metazoa; phylum Chordata; class Mammalia; order Rodentia; family Muridae; genus Pachyuromys; species Pachyuromys duprasi. Next base: position 13,477,474 of record CM053758.1, read on the forward strand.
TCTTCTTCAAGTTGAAAGCTCTTGTGGTTTGGATGTAAAATGTCTCCCCGACCCCACAAGGCTCCTGTGGAGGGGTTGGGGACTCAGACTCAGGTTGTCATGCTTGGGCAGCAAGCGTTTACCCGCTGGCCCACCTCTCCAGCCTTTAATGTGTTATTAAAAGTCAAGATTAATGCAATTCAGGGGTGAACAAAACACAGCAATTGAAAGACAGGATCAGAAAGGTTGATTTTCTCTTCACCCTGTGCTCTGGCCTGGCTTGTCCCAGCGTGACTACTGACCCTGACTCTATTTAAAATCATTTTTAATTCATCATGGACTCTTTGAATTAATTTTGATTTAAAAAATACCTCACTAAAATATTTACCATGACTTTTGAGCTTTTTGCAGCCTCGTACTTTTTTTCTTAAATTGATGCAAATGCTTTATTTGCCTCTCCGAATCCTGACCCCGGTTCATGCAGAATTTGAAAGCACCAGCGTTGGCATAACGGCAGTGCTTTGGATGGGTGCATGAGTGTGCAATTACTCCCTGGAGAGAGTGTGGGTTGGACAGCGGAGTAGCCTCTGCAGCCGCCTGTGTGAGGCCCTGGGGACCACTCCCTGCTGTTCCAGGCAGGAGACAAACGTGTGAGTCTCCCTCTGCAGGACCATCACCTCCCTCTGACTACACTTAGACCCAAACTGCACAACTCTCAGGTGGCCAGGGAAAGCCCCCCGAGATAGTAATAATCTAGTGGAGGCTTGCAGGAGAACGGGGTGAAAGGCATTCTGGGATGAGAGAGTAGGACGGGTAAAGGTCCTGGGGCAGGGTGCGCCTGGACTTTAAGGAGGTGACTACGCTGAAGAAGAGTCGGTGCTGCACAAGGGTTTGCTGCACAGGGAATCCAAGTCTACGGTGGCGGCATTGGGTTTTGGGGAAACGGAGATTTACTGAAGGCTTGAGGACCGGATAGACAGGAGGCAAGGTCCATCAGCTAGAGGCAAGGAAGATTCAGGTGCCTGGGCTGAGGGAAACTGAGGGGCCAGTGGTTACAGCCAGGGTGATGGGCATAACCACAGATCCAGGTGAAAGCTGTGACTGCGTAATTCCCATCTGCTTCCACAGCTTCCTCAACTGGGATTGGCAGGTACTGCCCCAGGTTCCCATGCTGAAGAACACAGACGGGCATCGCTCCTCATTCAGCTTACTCCCTCACCTTCTCATTACCTAGCTCACTGGTCACTCTTGTTGGTCATGCTCAAATCCATTTGCTTCTCCCATCTTCACTCACAGGTCCAGAAAGTTCCTTAAGAGCAATTAAGATTTGTTTTCTGCTGTTTTTCCATCTTTCCCTATGTGCATGTACATACACAGAGACACACAGAAACGCTCGCTCGCGCGCACACACACACACACACACACACACACACACACACACACACGGGACATAAGAGACACACAGAGATACAGAGACACACACACTTAAACATAGTCATTTACCTACCACCTGTTTGTCTATTCATGCATCCGGGGCTTACATCTGCTTCAAACAGGTAACTGTGTGGTGGGTTGGGTTGGGTGATCTTGTAATTGATTCTGTGTCTTAGGAAAATTTACTTTTCTCTTCCTGAGGAAAGTGCCCAAATCTCAAGTGCTCGGCTTGACTGTTTCATATAACCACTGCCAAGAACAAGAAACAAAACCTTCCTCGAGCGCAGAGACCTCCCTGGGTCTTTCCCAGCACCTGTGCCTCAGATGCATGCTAGTCCGTGGTCTCCACTGTAATGGATTTTATATAAGTACAGTCAGCTGGTCTGCGTCTCTTTCAGGTAGCCTCTCTTGATAAGTGTCCTATGGGAAAAACTCTGGTATCAACAAGGCGCCTTTGTTTCTTTGATTTTGACTGAGGATGTGTGTGTGTGTCTGTGTGTGGGTATAGTGTATATTTTGCTCACAGCCATGTATGAATATACATGTATACTGTATGAATATACCACATGTTATTTACCTGTTGTAGGGCTGAGGGGTCATTAGCTGTTTTCAGTTTGAGGCTGCTGTGAATATATCCATACATTCTTTCCGATGGATATAAGCACTAATTTCTCTTGGGCATATTCCCAGGGGTGGAATTGTCAGGTCAGAGGGCAGTGCTGTATGTGGCTCTGGAAGATGCCACCAAGTAGCTCTGTGTAGTGGACATACTGTTTCGTACTCACAGCAGATGACATTTTAGGAGGGCATGTTTCTCCACTGTCTGATGATTCCAGTTTTGGTTACTGTGGTGAGAGATTGCTGGATTTTCATTGTGGTTTTAAATTACACTTCATATACATACATACATTATATATAATATATATACATATGTACATTATATATAATATAGACATACATACATTATATATAGAATATATACATACATTATATATTGTATACATACATTATATACAATATATACACATACATACATTATATATAAAATATATATACATATATATATTTATTTGTTTGAGGCAGGGTCTCAGTGTGCATCCCAGGCTGGCCTCAAGACTCAGAAGTCTCCTGCCTCAACTTTCTTACTGTGGGATCAGAGATGTGAACTGTCATGTCCAGCTTAGCAGTCCTCCTGTTTTGCAGGGCTGAGGGTTGAATCCAGGGACTTGCGAATGCTGAGCGGGGCTACCACTAAGCTATATCCGCAGCCCCAGCCATGCATTTTAACAATAAAATTACATACATTTGTTGATTTAGTGTGTGTGCTTGCCGTGGCCTGTGCATGGAGCACTTCCATAGGGGCTCAAGAGACCCTCAGTGTCTGTCTCTCCACAGAGAAGTGGCAGGGCAGTTCACAGATAGGGGCAGGAAGCAGACTCGGAAGAGACAGGACCATATGTCGCTGGGGTTCTAGAGTGGAGACTGCGGGAAGTAGCCCGCTGCTGCCCGGGTACCGCTTGGCTCTAACAGTTCTGCTCTGTCTCCACAGCGATAGTGCCTTTGTCTCCACCTTCTCTCCTCTGTCAGCTAATGAGTGGATTTTTTTAATCTCTGCAGCTGAAGGGCACTGGGAAAGGGTTCCTTTTATTTTTTTTTTCTTCACCCATCTCTTTCTCCAGCAGCTGTTTTAAAAGGGCCAGCTGGCATTTGTCAGTCCTTCACTGTGTCCCAGCCTCTCCGTGGGTAGTTTACCTCAGTCATGTGACATGATGGCCCCATGAAGAAGGGGCTTGGTGCCACCCTGTTCCTGGCAGAGTGAGGCTCGGAGAGGTTAAGGAGCACGTCAGAGGCTGCTCAGCTTGCCTGCACTTGTCGGCTGGTTGGGTCAGAAGCGTGGGTCTTTTGTTCTGTTGGGTTCTGGAACTTCCCCCAGTGACTCTGCCCATTCTGAAGCCCAAGGGATACCCGCCACTGCTTCCGGGGTTATTGCCCCTCCCCACACGTCACTCACAAGATCACAAGATGCAGCTTGTGTCATGGAAGGAGAAGCATTCCATCCTGGCGATGCCAGAGCCGCGTACGTCCCACCGCCTCATCTCCAGTTTTGTCTTTTTCCAACAACGCCTTGCCCTTCGGGACTAGTAAAATGTATTTCCGGAATGTTGGGCTTTGAAATCGTGGCAGGACACTAGCAAGTGGAGAAGGCTTCACCAAGATTAGCATACGAGAGAAGGCACGTGATAAAGGCCAGAAGCCCTTCCCTAGCTCCTGGGCTTCATACAACACACAGCGCTTGTGCGAGAACAGCCTGTGCTATACCAAGGCCACAGAGAAGCGGGTGCTCTGTCAACGCACTGCAGAGCATCACGCATGCTGTGGCCCAGGGTTCCTTGGGCTTTTCCCTCAGCTCTCTAACTCTTCCCATTTTGGGAGTACATTCCCTTTCTTCATGAACCACATCTCTGGTGTAGCCATTTGCAGTGGGCCAGGAGAATCTGGAAGCTCTGGTGTGTACCCACTCAGATCTGTGCCCATAAAAAGATTTTCTTCATCTCTTTCTCAAGATGCGATCCCAGTTACAATCCCAGGCCGCACTACTGGATGCTATGGCAAACTACAGAACTGAGCTCAAATCCCTCTGTCCCCTGGCTTAATGAACATGGCCTGGGGCTGGGCCCCAGACTCTCACTTTTCTTCACCATAAAGTGGGAATGAGAAATCATATTCCATGGGGTTCTGATGAGAAGGAAGGAAGTGAAAGCCGACGGCTGTGCTCAACATGGAGGAGCTGGGTGCTGGGTCCTGCTTTTTATTGTTGCAGCTTCCTTTGTTCCTGAAGCCACGCACAGCAGGGAAACCCTCAAGACCTGTTCCCATGTAGGCTCCTTAGGCAGGGTACGAACCTGGCAGTAGCTGCAGCCTGAAGTGCTGCTGACCCCTGCCCAGCTTCTCTGTGGGGATCTCCAAGCAGGATCTTAGCTGTGGAGGCCTCTAGTTGTTGCTAGGTGCAGAGAGAACAAATATTGTTTTAGAAACATTAATAATTGAGACGTTGTTCAGCAGAGAATTGGCCGCCATTAGGGGAATTGAAAATTAAGACAAAGACATTAAGTACCTCCAGCTGACTCCCTGGCGAAAATTGATGTGGCCAGAGCCCACAGGGGCCCAGGTAAACAGAAATCCTGGGGGTCTCTTCCTGCCGCTGCCTGCTCTGTCCCCTTATTTTTCTGACCCTTCATGGAGATGGGGCTCTGTCATCTGGCAAAGGGGCAAGACTGAGTGACAGTAGAAGTCTCCCAGAGTTGTCCATGCCATCTTGTTGCTGTGTGACCTTTGATGAGTTCAGCCCCTCCACGAACAGAAACCCTGCTTGGCATCGCCGTGTGGCACTGATGATGAATCCTTTAGACCCATATGGTCTAGAGTAAGGTCTTGGCTTCCACAGATTTTCTAAGCTGGGTCTCTCTCACCCTTGCTCACATCTCCTTCTTTCCCTTAGTGACTATTCTGTGACTGTGACAGAGTCTCAGTGCTGGGGGATTATTATGGTGCAGGGTTCCCAGTGAAGGTTGAGTGTAAGCAGCAGACATGGTGGCTGGTGAGGAGTTTCAGGTGGAAATGACCGTGAATAGAACCCTGACAGCAAGAGAAGGTGTTCTGGCTGTTTTCTGTTGCTGTAACAGAATGCCAGAGACTGCATGACTTATGAAGAAGAATGGTTTGTTTGGCTCTTTCTTCTGGAGGCTGGGCTGTCTAAGAGTATGGTGTTGCTACCTGCTCTCCTTCTGGTGAGTGCATCTGTGTCACGACCTGGTAGACGAGGTAGCAGGGACAATGGCCCTTGTGGCATAAAAGCCATGGGGAAGGTGTGCTGATAAGACAGGCTCTTGTGATAAGGAGCTGTCTCATCAAATTCCCAAATGGGAATATAGCTCAGAGAGAGAAAGAGAAAGAGAGAGAGAGAGAGGGAGAGAGAGAGCGAGAGAGAGCATTGCCCTCACTAAAGAACTGAGCCCTTCCATCCCAGACACATCTGAAAGCCTCAATTATCTCTCAGCATGTCATCAGGACCATATGTCAACATGAGGTCTACAGAGACACACACCATAGCATATGGGTGAATAGGAAAGAAAGGGAAGATATTTCCCAGTGGAAAGAAACACTGAAAAAAAAAAAAAAAAAGAGCCACATAAGGAAGAAAGGCCCTTTTGCCTTACTTGTATGGAAGGCAGTGACATGTGTGGCGGGTTGTGGGAGGGCTTCAAGGGTTAGGTTTTATTGCATTTGGACCTTTTACTGGGGGCAACGGGGAACTGACGAAGGCTAACGCAGGACCCACCAATGACGATTGGTTTGGTTTAGGAAGATGTCTGCACCAGGAGGAGGGAAACCCCACAGCCCCTGTCTTGTGGTGAGAATTCTCAGGCTGGTTTCCACCCTTGTGCCCTGTGGTTGATTCTGTTCTTTTCAAAGACGGGCCTTCCTCTCTTTCCCAAGTCCGCTGGCCTCACATGTCTTTCTGTTCCTTCATCGCTTTGTTCTCCGTGTTCGAAAGGAGTAGGGGGTGGACTTTACATATATATGTATGTATGTATACATACACATGTATACACATGACACGTAAGTAGGAGAGGAGTCTAAAGGGAGGCATATGTTTAAAAAAACAATTCAGCAATTCAGCCTTCCCTAGCTCCCAGGGAGACACACCCAGGTGGGGAGGCCAGTTGTTCATCGTCACCCGTGTGCATCCTTGGTGGAAACAGCCTCTCTCCCCACCTTTCTTACTCCAGGATGGCCAAGGTCCCTGAGGTGCTCCTGCCTCTTCAGAGTGACACCATACTATGTTCTCCCTGTGCATCAGGCTTGTGACTCTGAGGCCTCCAGGCCAAAGAAGCACGTGTTTGTTATATTTGCAGCCCTGGGAGGCTGGCAGTGTGGGAGGACATGCTCCCTGAATCTGGGCCATCAGCAGCCAAGGGCACACCCACTTTTACCATGGCCCCTCCCCCTGCCCCCCCTCCCCCTCCAGCGAGACTCAGGTGAGCTGAATGCCACCATTATTCCTCAAGTTCTGGCCTCTTTGTGTAGCAAATGTTCATGCTGTCCACTTGGTGGCAGACCCCAGGGTTGGGGGTGAGCAAGGCATGCTGGGAGATATCTCACAGCTCACCCTGATCGGGGATCCATTGTAACAATGGCTGCCCTGGACTGAGGACTGTTAACGTGGCTGAACCGAGCGCTCTGTCCCAACTGTTCTGTCTAGTGACTGTAGGGAGCAGGGCCTCCACTTCCATTCACGAAGCATGACACTGCTGAGAACACATGCCGCCAGGCACACAGCTTGTGCATGGCAGGTAGGAGACTTGTGCCGGAAGATTCTCTACCCAGGGTCTGTTTCCCTGGCTGCTGTGAACTCCGTGCTCGGAACTCCGCACCGTGAGCTTACATTGCCTGACATGTTGCATGTAGTGGGCGATTGTGACTCGACTGATTCTCATTGGATACGCTTTTCAATGATTCGATCCAGATAGTTCATTCCAGGGTGTTTGTTTATTTTATTGTTATTTACTTTATATCCTGATCGCAGCTTCCCCTCCCTCCTCTCAACCCAATCTTGCCCTCTCACTTCCCTTCGTCTCCATCCACCCTTCCTCCCCTCCTCCTCAGAAAAGGGGAGGCCTCCCCTGACACTGCCTTGGCACATCAAGTTGCAGTAAGATTAGGGACATTTTCTTCTACTGAGTCTAGACAAGGCCAGCCAGCAGGAGGAAAGGGTCTGAAAGGCAGGCAATGTAGTCAGAGACGGCGCCTTCTCCACTGTTACATATGTGCAGAGGGCCTAAGTCCCTCCCATTCATACTCTCTGCTTGGCAATTCAATCTCTTGTGAGCCCCTCTGGGCCCAGGTTAGTCGATTCTGCAGTTTTTCTTGTGGTGTCCCTGGACCCTTTGGCTCCCCAATCTCCCTTCCCCTTTTCCACAGGCGTCTCCAAACTCCACTTCATGTTTGGTTGTGGGTTCTCTGAGTCAGTTTCTATCAGCTACAGGCTGAAGCTTCTCTGATGAAAGTTAGGCTAGGCTCCTGTGTGCACGCATAGCAGAATATCATTATTAATAGTGTCAAGGGCAGGCTCCCTCTCATGGCATGGGTCTCAAGCTGGGTCAGTCATTGGTTTTTTGTTTTTTTTTTTTCTCAAATTCTGCTCCATTTTTTTTACGCCTGCACATCTTGTAGGCAGGACAAATTGTGGACCTGAGGTTTTGTGGCTGGGTTGGTATTCCAATCCTTCCACTGAAAGTCTTGCCTTGTTCCAGGAAATCCAGCATGGTTATTAAGCACCTGCTGGATGCAAGGCATGGCTACCATTCCTGAGGACACAATGTCACACCTTCTGGGAACAGATGTTATTGTAGGTTATGGGGATACAATCGTGACCATGCATGGTCCACCATGGAGTTAAAGATTCATAGGGGAAGCAGATGTTAGTTGATAATCACACAAATCTATTTCAGCTCATAGCTCTGAGAATATATATATATATATGTAAACAAGTTATAGTTGCGGGAGTCGGGGTGGTGGGAAGAGACCTTCCCAGGGCTGAGATATCTAAGTTGAGTTTTAAAGAAAGCATAGGCAGTGATCAGAGAGAGGGAGCTGGGTATTTCTCAGCTAGGAGCATTAGTACTGCAAAGACCCTGGAGTGGGGTTTGTGCAGTTGAGGAAGTGAATGCTCCATACAGAGTGAGGAGATGAAGTTTATGTTGAGATCACAGTGGTCAGGAGGGCTTTTGGTGACCATGAGGAGAATTCTTTGGAGGGAAGATGAGAACGGTCACATCAGCTCCAGCTTTGTAATGATGTCCATTCACCCCCATCTTCTGCAGCTCAGAAACCTGCAGGTCGGCATGTGACTGGGCTCTGCTGGTGTTTTTGTTGCTGTTTGTGTGTTTGTTTTTGGCTGGGGCTCAGCTCACCTTCACTAGGCGTGTCCATGTGCTCACCATCTGTGTCCCACTGGAAGCATGACGGACTGTAAGGAAGCAAGCAGTGGGACTCTGGGAACTGGGAGCTACAGCACCACCTTGAGCTTGGTATGGCCAAGGCTGCTTGCGGTCCCCACGGCCCTGGACTTTCAGTGCTTTATGGGTTCTTCTCCACCATTCTCCATTTCTTTTTTCCCTTTCAAGCCCCTAATACTAGATATGAAACAAAAAATGGATAGAGGGGGAAGGTTAGAGATCCCTGAACGAAGTCAGGGGTTGGAAAGGGGGCAATGTTATTGTTAGACTACTTCCTGATGATTAGGGGCAATGAGCTTTTTGAGGCAAGTTTGATCTTCACCATCAGGATAGTTAATTTCTTCTTGTTTCTTCTTTGTGCCTGACTACTTAACAAACTGCAATCAACAGCAACCAATAGCAACTAACAACCAACAATCCCCTCTGAGAGCTCCAGCATTTACATACCCTCTGAAAAGTCACCAAAATTCCAAACATCACACAATTACAGAAAAGATCTGCCCCTGGCAAAATTGTGATACCACTAGAGCCCGAGGCAAATCATAGTCAGCTGCTGTGAAGCAGCCCCCTTATCCCCACAGCTGGGATTAAAAGGAAAACATAATGTTTCTGTGTTTTTTTAAGAATCCAAAAATTCCAAAATTCTCACTACATTTTCCTCTTTGTCTTTTAAACCATTATGTTATGTGTGATGGAGAAATTAGAGACATTTTAAAGGAAATCAGTGCTTTTGGATAAGTGGCCAAGGTTTTTCAGGGGAGAGCTCCTGCTCAATTCTAATATTTATCAGTTTTGATGGTATCCACAGCTTTTCTGTGGACATATAAACAAATCTTGTCCGCAATGCGAAACTTTTGTTTGCTTCCATTCTGATGTCAACACATCCTTATAGTATATAAATTTAATCCCACACTACTTTCTATAACCTGGTCATTTTCAGCTGCTCTTGTCAGAAATGACTCAATTTTTGCTGCAGGGTCTTGAGCTAGGTCCCCCATTTCATTTTCTGATGCCAAGAAGTTGCCTTAGATATCGCTTTTGGGCCTATACTCATTGATCCAATGGCAGCCCTTACCACATCACCTGCATACCCCTAGAAGACTAGGCCTCCTTTCTGGTTTATATTTAGAAAACCCATGGCCCTTTAGAGATGCCTTGCTCTTAACTTTGTTGCAAATGACCAAATTTCCCACAAAGCACTGTGCATTTTGAGATCTGGGACCTTTAGTGGCTTGGTCACAGCCTCTTTGCAAATAAGTTCGCACAATTGAAGTACTGGACCTTTTGATACTGGAGACCTCTAGTTATAGCTGGCTATGACATTAGCATGGTATGTGTTAGAACTGATATTAGTCTTATCCATTATCCACTCATTCATAGGGCCTCCCATGCCTTTAATGGTCTAATAACTTTTTTACATCCAGTATTTGCATTTTCGTATATCAAGGTCTCTATCAACACTGTCTTGCATCGGGGTCTGATAGGGGTTTGTTCACAGCTGAGACTAATCTTTGTAAAAAAAAAAAAATCACTTAAGGCATCTCTAGAGCCTTGTATAATCTTTGTAAATGAGGTAGACCTTTCCCCAGGCTCAACTTTGTCTCAAGCTCTTGAAACTTTTTTTATAGTTACATCATCAAACCGAATCTGATCTTGTATATCAGAGTACCACCCTTCACCTAGCAACTGATCTTTTACTATATTCTTTTACTATATGCTCTATTTTGCTGTTCAATATTCATGACTTCTTCCCTCTTCTTCCTTCTTCCAGTTAACCACTGGAAGAAGGCCAGACTGCAGACCAGCCTCTAGAATAGCTGTTACCAATCCCTTCCAGTCTTGAGGAATAATTCTATTTTGTGTAGCCCAGTAATTTAGAATTTGTTCCAGATAAGGTGAATGCATCTCATATGAGATCATGACCTCTTTAAAATGCCTTAGCTCTATCGTTTCTAAAGGACACTGTCCTACCTTATTATAACCTTGTTCTCCACTGTTAGCAGGCATATGTTGTATGACTACTGTGAAAGCTGATGGTGATCTTGTAACCCCAGGCTGCTCCCACCCTGGGGGTGCAGATGGTTCGAGATTAACCCTTTCTCTCAAAACAAGTTGTTTCATCAGACTGTCCTGCCTTTTCAGCTTTTCTCTGACCCACCCTCTGGCACAGTTTCTTTCCCTCTTTCTTTCTTCAGAAAACTCCCACTCTCTTTCTTCATCACTGGGACTAAGCCTTTTTGTTCTCTTTTCTGCTGCTCCTCATTTCTCAAGTGCTTCCACTTCCGTCTGTAATTTTTCAAACTGCTCAGCCATTCTACCAACCTTTTTTTGAAACAGAATATAGAAAGAAGAAAAAAAGAGAAGGAAAAAAAACCCCAAACAAACAAAATCTCCTCTGGAAGCGAAGTGGGGAATATCTTAGCAGTAGCAGCCACAATAATCTTTTTTTTTTTTTTTTGCTGGAATCTTGAACAAAATATCCATTCCTTCATGCCCTGTCATTTCCTCTATGGCATATAAAATTAAACTTCCCATTCTGCTTAGCTCCATGTCTGGGAACCACTTGTAGCTGGCATTTGCTGCTTTGTGGGTTCTTTCTCCACTCTTCTCCACCTCTTTTCTTTTACCCTTTAAATCCCTTAACAGTAGATATAGGAGAAAAAAAGTGTAGAGAGAAAAGGTTTGAGATCTCTGGATAAAGTGAGAGGTAGAAAAGGGGGTGATGTTATTGTTAGACTACTTCCTGTTGATTAGGGGTGTCAAGCTCCTTGAGGCAAATTTGATCTTTGCCATCAGGATATCTAATTTTTTTCTTCTTGTTTCTTCTTTACACATGACTATTTAACAGAGACTAATAGCAACCAACAATACCTAGGGGCTTAGCATTTATAGACCCTCTGAAGAGTCCCCAAAATTTCAACCATCACACAGAAACTACCTGCAGCTGGCAAAATCATGAGGCAAATCATAGTCTGCTGTGAAGCAGCCTCATACCCCCACACCTGAGATTAAAATGAAAACATTTTTGCATTTTTTAAGAGAAACCCAAATTCCAGAATTCTCACTGCACTCCTAGGTAACCTTTTCTTTGTTTTGTTGCTCTTGACAGGAGGGGGAGCATTTCACATTTGTATCAACACTGTTGTGGGGTTACTGTGACCAGATACCTGACGGAAGCCAATCAAGAGAGGAAAGATTTATTCTGGCCCATGGGCTCAAAGGATTTGGTCCAGCATGGTTGGGGAAGGCAGTGCAGGGTGGCTCCATCTGCGGTGATGGGGATGAATGGCCTGGGCTCATGACATCATGGTTAACCAGGAAGCAGATAGCATACAAATTATGGGGTGGATAGACCTTCAAAGGCTTACCCCTAATGACCTACTTCCTAAAGGCTCCACTGCCTTCAAAATGTTACATGTTGACAGAGCATTTGACACACAAGCCTGAGGGAGCATACAGATTCACACCACAGATTCCTTGTCAGTGTGGGCTCACATTCAGGGCATTGGATACGAGAGGCTGGAGGTAGGCAGGCTCTGTAATGTGGGTCTTACTCCAGAGTCCCAACGAATTAAGGCTGAGACAATCTCTGGCCCTCTTGCCTTCCCCACCAGTCTTCTGTCATCACTTTCCCCCTTGGGATACAGACTCGATAGCTCCCACAAGAGTCCCCAGCTTAGGCCGCCTTTTGGAGGAGGCAGCTTGGAACATTGTCCTCTCTCTTCCCACCTGCACTTAGCTGCTGGCTCAGCAGGATTTGAAGTGGGAGGAGCAGCTAGGAGCTTGAATCCAGAGCAACAGGTGCTTCATCAAAGAAGAAAGACCACGTAGCATGCAGGCTGCAGGATGAGGCCCAGGGTAAACTTAAGGGAGGGGGCCCTTGTTGAATAGGCCTGTAAGGTCTACTGGCTAGATGCCTTTTCCACCTCATTGCTTTATGTTTATATGGTGTCTCAAGGTTTCCTTAGGCTTCTGGCTAGGCAGAATTGGCAACCAGCTACTTCCTCAGCCCAGTTAATAATTCAGCAGCAGCACCTATAGCCATCCATCACTCTAAGCCCATGTACCGGGCAGTGGTCAAGAAAGGAAAACAAAGCCAAACAAAAAAAAACCATCTGTTTACTTAACAAATAGGCCTCCCCTCAAGTGCCTGCATGATCCCTATGGGAGGACATATCTACTGGGCACGTGTGGGGAAGGATGGGGTGGACCTAATCATAGGCACTCAGGGATGTTTCACTCCGGGATCCTGAGACACCTGTGATACCACACTTACCCTAGGTCTTAGGAGGTGCAGCTTGCTTCTTTAGGTTTGGCCAATTCACCCCTCCCTCCGTTTTCTGTTCAGGGATGCCAAAGACATGGAAGTGAGTGTTTCAGGGTCCCCAAGAAACAGCAGGCTCAGGATCTGTACATGGGTGGCTTGCTGCCGGGGACACCAGAGTCCGCAAAGTCTTTAGAGCAGAGTGCTAGGGTGGAGAGCTCAGTGGTTAAGTCGTGGGCTCCAAAATGGACTCTGTGTTCAGATCCCAGTCCCTTCGTCTACACAGCGCTGTCCCATCTGTGTCTCAGTTTCCCACAGGTAACATGGATCAACAATGGCAGACCACCTAAATCACCCTCATCTATGATCAAGGAAACCCCCAAACTAACAAGTGCAGTGAGCAGACTGAGAACAGCTTTTAGAGAGAGGGGTGAGGATATCAAGATAGACAGAACAGTCAAGAAGGGCATCTGGATCTCAGCACCCTGCAGTTCTAGCACTATAGCACTGTGGGTTTGGAGACAGGAGGATTGCTGGGACTTGGAGGGAGCAGGAATTGGAATGCGGAAAGCCACTGACTGTTTCATTTGTTTGAGACAGAATCAATCTTGCTATACATATATCCCAGGCTATCTTCAAACTCAGTCCTGTCCCTGTGGCTTCCTTGGGTACAAGTGTGTCACCATTCATTGACAGTTCACATATATATATATTATATATATATAATATACACATATAACAATATATACATGTATAACACATTATATATAGAGCATGTGCAAAGGCACAGGTGTGGGCTGGTGAGTGGAGGTTGATGGGATGGGAGGTGATGGGATGAGGAACTGCCAGGAGATGAGGTAGCCCAGTTTTGGGGAGAGTTCCGGATGCCTCTTGGCAGTTGAGAAGTAGAAGCAGATGCTTACTTCAGGAAGACCACTTCATCTTTTTACAACCCTCCCTCCCTTTCATTTGAATTTGTGAGCAAAACATCAAGCCTATGAGACTCTCTTCAGATTTCTGGCTTTTCTGTATAGGACAAATGCTTTACAGTTTACCCCTCCCCTCTTCCCATTACCTTCCTGCAGGCAGGGTTCTTTTGACCCCAGAGTTAAAGGCATGGGAAGACAGAGGTCCAGGGTAGTCATGTTCCCCAGTCCTGATTTGAACACAGACATCATTTGGTGCTGTCATTTAGATTTTGAGTGTCCCCCAAAGGCTCAGTGTGCAGCACTGTTGGGTGGTTCCATCCTTAGACCACCCTAGAAGGGGATATGGGGTCACAGCTCCTTTTCCTCTCTTTCCTGGCTGTAATGCTGCGAGCGGGCCTCTTCTGCCCCATGCTTTCCCACAATGCACCGTACTGCCATAGGCCCAAGGAGGCAGGGCCGAGTGAGCGTGGGAGGCATGGACGAGAACACTCTGGAACCAGTTTGCCTCCGCAAGTCTCCAAGCTGACTAGTGCAGGTGTTCTGCTACCCACACGAGGCTGACACAGTCTGGGAACTTTTAAAAACAGACACGTAGCCCACAGTGTGGGGCAACCTGGAATCTTAAATGTGCCCCAATGATTCTGATGAACAGAAGTAGGAGACCCACAGGCGCAGGGCGTTGCAGTGGATAGGGGAGGCGTCAGGGACTGGTGGGACACAGTGCCTCCCACGGGGCTCTGCTGGGACAGTTGCATCTGTAGTGAGGGACAGGAGAGGTCGTTAGGGGAAGGGGCCAGGCTTAGTCTTGGCGTCATTGAGAGCTAAAGGGCGCTGTAGCCTCCCACAGTTCCATCTCAGTCTGTGCTCATCTTTCTAATGGGGCCGGGACGACCAGACCTCAGGGCTGGGCATGCAGAAATCGGGGGCTCAGTGCTGCAGCAGAGTCTCTGTACCACCCTCAATATATGTGTATGTGCATATGTGTGTTTGCGTGTATGTGGTATACGTGTAGGCACATGTTCATGTGTGTATGCGCGACCAGTGGGAGGGCACAGGTTGATGTGGGGTGTCTTCCTCAGGCTTGATCACAGGACCAGGAGCTCGATGGCAGGCAGAGTGGCTGCCCAGTGAGCCTCAGGGGTCCTCTTGCTCTCCTTTCCCCGGAATAGGATTGCTGCCTTTTAAACATGGATTCGGGGGGATCGAGCTCAGGTCCCCAGGCTTGTACAACATCACATTGCCAGTCCAGCTCCTGACTCCTAGGTTGGATTGGATTCTCCCAATTCTCTAGGAAGTGGAGACGTTGTGAGGTGCTGGGATCACAGGAGTGAAACTCTTTATGAGTGAGATTAGCATCTTTGTGAAATATGCTGCAGTGTCCTTGCCCTTTCTCCCTGTGACATTACAGGACAG
Organism: Pachyuromys duprasi; assembly: GCA_028658305.1. Lineage (NCBI taxonomy): Eukaryota > Metazoa > Chordata > Mammalia > Rodentia > Muridae > Pachyuromys > Pachyuromys duprasi. Next base: position 13,492,512 of record CM053758.1, read on the forward strand.
AGGTAGCCATTATGATCAAGTAGCCCCTCCTGTCAGTGGCTGGACCTTGGACTTTGAAGCCTGTAGGAAACAGTGGCTCTGAAAATGCATTTTACCCCAGGCGACTGTCTTGGCAGTGGCCTAAGTGGTAACTATAGTTGCTTCTCTAGTGAGTCTAGGCTGCCTTCTCCGTATCTTGGCTAGGAAGACACACAGACCCACGCATGTGTGGCCTCTTCAGACAATATTTATTGTCTTTGGTGCCCCCTCAACTTTCCTTCTGTTGCCTAGTGGATGTTTTCATGGCTGCCTCTGGCCTCTTCTTTTTGTGCACCCACTTGTTCCCCAGATCTACAAGCTTAACCCCGCCGGGAAGAGTTGCACAGTTCTGAGAAGGGAAGGGGCCAGGGCCTTAGACCTCCTATCCACTTATGCAAGATTCATCTATGGCCTGGAGTGAGTCTATGTGGCAGGTACCATGGCATTGTGCTGCTGCAGGAAGTACAGTTCGAACCATCTGAGCAAAGGGCTGTCCCTGCCTTCTTATTTCTGCTGTTCTAAGACCAACAGAGATGGGAACAGCCTTTGCTCTGGGATGGAATGTGGGGTGCCACTGCCCTGAAAGAAGCAGACAGGGAAGCACAACTTCTTCCATGGGTCATGCTCTTTGGGGACATGGGTCCTTTGACATGGGTCCTCTCACAAGTTCTGTTTAGACACATCTCCTCTGGGCTAGTGCTACCCCAGCTGCTCTTGATGGTTCCCCCCACCCCCCCACCATGGGCTGGGCTGCTGGGAGTCACTGGTCTTCTCCAGATACCATGTCCCCAGGATGGAGCTTTCTTGGGCAGTGCCTGCTGTGACAGCACATTGCAGAGCTGAGTAGGGACAGATTATAGATCCCCATGCCAGGTCCTAATCCTTCCAGATGCTTTTGGATCTGGGCCACTCCTGGCACAGGCAGTACTTACTTCTTCTGAGCACGTGGTGGTTTTTGATGGTGCTCATCATTTATAATGGGGGTCATCATGGAAGGCTCTACCTTCTAATGGTTCTTAAGACAGTTGTCCCTAGAGATATCGGTTTCGATGGATCTCACGGATAACCTGTGCCGAAGTTCATAGTACCCCATGCTCTTCCCGAAGGCGTTTTTGATACAGATGGCAGCACCCACATCTTTAAATTTTTCCTACTTAGGTTGCCAGAGAACGGTCCAGGTGAAGCCAGGCTTGCTGGGTCCTTGTGTCTAGATCTCAGCAGAGGCTGAGGAATCTCCTCATAAAGGCATGGACTCCTGGGTGGGCTTCTCGGCCTGGGTGGACTTGCTGCTGGTTCCCTCTGTGTCTGTGGGCTTGTCCTCCTGGAGATTGGTGTTGCTTCTTGGCTTCCTCTGTTCACTGGAGTTCTCCCTGATGTTCTGGCTGCTGTTGGCCTGGCTGGAGGGCCTGATGCTGGTGGAGCTGAGCAGCCCGCTGCTCACCTGGTAGGACAGGAAGCTGCTGCCTGGGCTGAGGAAGCTGATGCTACTCAGGCTGCTGACTCTGCCATCCGGCAGGCTGGCCTCACTTTTCCCCTCCAGCTTGTTGGGTGCTTTGGCCTCCACTGGTCTGCCTTTGGATCTTTAATGGGCGGGGAGGGGAGGTGGTGAAGAGCTTGCTGCTCTGGGTGCTGCCCGCCTGGGGCGTGATCCGTTTAATCGGTTTCACTCTTTTCTTGCTGTTAACCAGGCTGGTCTTGCTGCTCTCTTCATCGGCTGCATAGCCGCTGCTCGACAGAGTGGAGAGACTGCATGCCTCTGGCTCGTGGTGCTCTGTGCTCTTCTTGAGGCTCTCAATGCTGTGGGGTGTCCCCAAGGTGCTGTAGACAATCGTTAGGGGCACCTGAATAGTTGCGACATGGCAGGACCCCACAAGTGGCTGGTGATTTAAACGGGGCAATGATGAGCTTGGCCTTTGCTCTTGAGCATTCCAGACAGAAGACCCCCCTTTTTCTGCCTTGCTGGCAGAGGGCAGTGGGATTGGTTTATCCAGGAGGGGACCCTGGAGGCCTCTGAATGTTGCTTGTGGCCGCCTGTCTGGTGGGGGGGGGAGAGGTGGTTTGTTAGTGTTTGTTCTCATTGGCCAGCTTGGTTCCCATGGTGATGGCACCTGTGAGGCGGGGCAGGGTGAGAGGGGGAACAATGCCTCTCCAGTTAGTCACATCAGTGACAGTGATCAGCCTGGGCAGAAAAGGGGGGCTGGTGGCCATAGTGGGTGAGCTAGTCATTGTAACAGAAGACCCTTAAGAAGCTGAAAGAGGAAGGATTTGTTTCATTGTTTCTGAAGGTTCCAGGCCACCACAGCAGCCAGTTCACAGAGGCAGGGAGGACTCCTGCCGGCTTTGTCCTCTATGCCCTTCATGCCCACAGTCCAAAGGGCTGGTGCTGACACTGAGGGTGATTTCCGCTGTGGAAACACAGGCACAGGCACACTTAAGGTGCACTTCACTAATCTGGTGTTTCTCTATTGAGAAGACCATCCAGTGTGCAGGAACTGTTTCCTGAGGGGGTTAGGGCCTGCTTTGCAAGCCCCTGTGTCCTTGCTGGAGGACTGTAGAGAATCCAGTCAGGTTGGCCCCCAACTCCTTGCCAGATCTTCAAGGTCCTGCCAAGTCGGGATCTCCCGGCCTTAGTGAAGCCATTTCTTATGTGTCCTCACACATCCAGTCACGCCAGCCACTTCCTTTCTCTTGAAAATTCTTTGGTCTGAAGAGATGGCTCAGTGGGTAAAAGCAGTTTTGTGCAAGAATGAGGATTTGAGTGAAATGATAGGTGTGGCCGTGAGGAGCCTGTAACCCCAGTGATCTAGGGGTGTGAAGACAGGATAGCTGTGGATGCATGTATACCACTAGCTTCAAGTTCAGGGGGAGATCCTGCCTCTGAGGTGCAGAGTTAGAGCAGGGCACTTGATATCCTCCTTTGAACTCTCTTTCTCACACATGTGTGCAATACACTTGTGATATACATATAAACATATATACACATACATAGTCTTTATTGGTACTATAGAGCGCATGCTGTGTTGGGTTTCATTTCAAGTATCTCATATTTTGACCGTGTTCACTCCCTCTCTTCCCCTCTTCTCACTGCCTCACTCCTGCTAGTCTCCTCCCTTCTCTCAGCTCCTCTTCTACTCTCATATACATATATATATATATGAATATATACGCACACATATGTGCACACACGCACAGGTATACATAAAGAGTTTTATGTATCTTTAAGGTCCAGGATCTACAAATGAGAGAAAATAGGGCAATTTGTCTTTCTGAGTTTGCCTGATTTTGTTTCCTATGATGTTCTCTGGATGCAAACAACCCAGCTTCACTCTTTATTGCTTGAACTCCGCTGTGCATATATACCAGTATCTTTATCTCCCTGTCTCTTGATGGGCAGCCAGGCTGATTCCGTAACTCGGCTGTTGTAGGTAGTGCTGAAGTAAACATGAACGTGTAGGTGTCTATGTGGCAAGTTAAAGTATTCTGAAATTACATGTTATTCTTGTCAGAATGGCTATCACAAATGAAAGAACATGCTGCTGAAGATAGAGGGACAAGGGAACCCTTATAAATACGGGGGGGGGCATCTCAGTACAATGTTTGCCCATCGTGAATCCCTGGGCTTGATTCCAACACCACAGGAAGAGCTGACCTCCCAGCTGCAATGTCTTTCCCCTCACAACACTAAAAAAGAACTACGTTCCCCTCTTCCTCCAAACACGCCCTTCAAATAGCAAAGCTCTAAAGGGAGAAGGGTCACAGGCAGGACAAGTGACCACCATCACTTCACAATGCAAATTTAGCCCAGCCACTGCAGAAATCAGCCAGTCCTTAAAAACAACAACAAAAGAAACACCAAAAACAGAGCTGCCTTGTCACCCAGCTAGACCCTTTTTCTTATTTGGAGCTCTTCCCTGCTGCAGGGCATATGTACTGGTTGTCCCTATCTCTCCTGGGTTTTCTTTGGGCTCCCTTTCCTCCTGGATTTAGACGTACTGGCCCTTCCCAGTCTTTCTCGACTCCCCAGGGAGCGTTTCTAGAGGCCCTGACATTCTTTATACCTCTTCCTCATCTGTATTTGCATGGCGCGATGGATCATACACTGTCATTTGTGACCGGTTGGCCCAGGCATGTAACAGCTCTTAGGAGACAGCACTTGCTATCAAGGCATACCCAGGGGGGTGATTATTGGTGAACACACAGCTGATCTTTTTTGAGGAAATGATTAGAAATACAGTGAAAGAATTGAGACAGTTGGTAGCTGTTGCGGAGTGTCTTAATTTGAGCTTGGAGTTCTAGTCTTGATCCGAAGGCAGCAGAAGGAGATTGAGTCACTGGAAGTAGATTGAGCAAAAGGAGAGAGACCTCAGGGCCTTCCCCCACAGTGACACCCTTCCTTCAATGAAGTCACGGTATTCCAACAAGGTCACACCTGCTAATTATGCCACTCCCTATTGACCAAACATTCAAATACATGAGTCTATGGGGGACAAACCTATTCAAACTACCACATTCCACTCCTTGGCCCCTAAACGCTTGTAGACATAACATAATGCATGATGTACTTTTAGTCCAACTTCAAAAGTCCCCATAATCTATCACAGCCTTGACAATGTTTAAAATCCAAAGTCTCTTCTTGTTACAGGATATTTAATAACACTGTGAACCCTAAGATTGTGTTTTTTTTTTTTTTTTTACTGGAAAAACCTGTTTCTACTTGTGTGGCTCAGCTCTAGCACATACGTTTAATCCAAAACAGGATTAAGTAAAGTCAATCCTAGATCAAGAGGAGGAGCAAGTAAACAGTTGACAGGAAGTGAACATAGGTAAAAACCATAGAGCATAAGAGGAAGTCAGGAGGATGAATAGGAGATTCACAGGAAGTAAAAAGGGAAGAACAGTCAATTTGAGGGTTTTTGAGACAGCATGAGGAAGAACAGTTTCCTTTTTCTTCTGGGACATAGGCTGAGAAGGAAGGTCAGCTGGGTGCTTTCTCTGTCTCTCTGAGCTAGCAGGCTTCCAGCCCATCTGGTTCCCTAGTCTTTAATGGTAAAATTGAATGGTTGAGATTTTGTTAAAAACAACATCTTCTGAGATTCATGTAATCTCTTAAGTGTTGTAATCCCCCATAAAATCAAAATAGAAAACCAGCTCATATGCTTCCAACATAAAATGGCATAGAATATACATTACCATTCCAAAATGTAGGGAAGGGGGCATAGTAGGGAACTAGACCAAAGCAAGACTGAAAACCAGCTGGGTAAACGCCAAACTCTGCATTTCCATATCTGATGTCAAAATACTCTTCAGATCTCCAACTCCTTTTAGCTTTGTTGACTGCAACACACCCCTTTCTCTTGGTTCCACTGGCTGGTTCCACTCCCTGCTAGTAGCTTTTTGTGTCAGATATTTCACTGCTCTGGTGACAGGAGAACATAAACTCCATTTTGTCTCCATTTTAAGACCAGGCCTGACTTTAAAAGAAAAACTAGGCCATAGGTCACCAATTCCAGGAACAAGACCATAACCCCCACCCACCCACCCACCCAAGAAACAGCCTGGAGGTATCCACAAGAATGGGAAGGTACCTTATCTCAGGGTGGGGCATTGTGCTAGGAAGCCTTATTTTATCTTACAGTAGAACATTCACAGAAAATACCCAACATTCCTGAGATCGCTAGACCGTTTGATCAGTGTTATTTATGCCAGCCAATCACTTTGTAATGAGCTTGCCCTTGCTAAATGTCACCCAACTGCCCTAAGTGCTAAACTGGAAATTCCCGTTCCTTGCTTATATCTCAATAAAAACCCTGCCTTGCAGCTCCTTGGGGCTCTTCTCTCCCATCCACTGTGTTAGTGATGGTTGGGCATAACACTGGCATCTCTTAGGGTCTCCAAGGCAATCCAGGCTTTATCTTCACAGCTTCACACAATGGCCTCTCCTGGCCTCCATGCAGGGACACCCGGGCCAAAATGCTTGGCCTCAATGACGTTGCTTAATTGGGGAGGGAGATTCTGTAACCCCTTCTATTCTTGACTCTAAAGCAAGTTCTGCTGCTTGCTGGGGCTGGAACCTGGCCCCCCTTCAATTTCATCTTCAGTAGCTTTCTGTTTTCAATGGTTTTCTTCACTGCCCAAACTTGGCTGTCCTAGAATTTGCTGTGTAGACTGACCTTGAACTCCATGCCTCTATGTCCTGAGTACTGAGATTAAAGGCGTGTACCACCACATCTGGACCTAAGCTTTTCTTTAGTTCCTTTTCACAACTGGAAGCTGGGTGGGATCTTATCCTAAGGTCATCACTCACTTAATTTCATTTAATATCTTTAACTTGTTTATGTTCTTGAACACAAGATTTAGCTCCGTTGTACTTCCTGGGGACCCCTTTAATTCTTGAGTCATACACTTTGTATTTTTCCTTTCTTTGCTTGCTATGTTTGATTAAAAAACTCTCTTCATAAGAGTGAACCACAGAACAGAGTCTATATTACGCTGTTTTGAGATTTCCTTTGCCAATGCAATTAAGCTAAATCTCTTCACCTTTAGCCTCAGACAGAATCTTTGGGCAAGGGCAAAAATCAGCCAAATTCTTTAACAAAATATCACAAGAAAGATCTCTAGGCAGCATACTAAAATTCTTCTGGACCCTCTTGAGACTAGTCCCACAGTTCAAATCACTCTCTGCACCACAGTCTTCCATGTTCCTACTAGAATGGCCCATTAAGCCCCACTTAAAGCTTTCATCTGCTTTTATAATCCATCATCCCAAAGTCCACATTCCTCCAAACAAAACAGGGTCAGGCCTATCATTGCAATCCAGTAGACCCTGGTACCAACTTCTTAGTTAGGGTTTTATTGCTATGAAGAGACACCATGACCAAGACAACTCTTATAAAGGAAAACATTTAATTGGGAATGGCTTACAGTTTCATTATCATCACGGTGGGAAGCATGGCAGCATTCAGGTAGACTTGGTGCTAGAAGAGGAGCTGAGAGGTCTACATCTTGATCCAAAGGCAGTAGAAAGAGACCAAGTCACTGGAGGTAGCTTGAGCCCAAGAGACCTCAACTCCCACCCTGACAGTGACACATATCCTCCAACAAGGCCACGCCTACTCCAACAAAACCATGCCTCCTAATGGTGGCACTTCCTATGGGCCAAGTATCCAAACACATAAGTATATGGGGGGCCGTACTGTAGAGGAATTTTAATATAGTAACATGGCTGCTCTGACAAGGGATCATGTCCAAAGACCTAGGTCCATGTGCCCAGGCTGGAATACAAACATGCCCTAATACACACCTTTAATCTCTCTGACTGGAATACATACCCTTAACCTCTCTGGATAGCATATAGACAAGACATTCCTTTAATCCCAAACAATGATGCCTAATTGAGGGGCAGACCTTTAAAGAATCAGAGAAAGATTTGACAGAATGAGTCAGAGATAGGATACATCCAACTCTCATGAGAATAGACAAGAGATGCTACTTAAGAGTAGCACACACACACACACACACACACACACACACGAAAGAGAGAATGTGTGTGTGTGTGTGTGTGAGAGAGAGAGAGATTGAGAGAGAGAGAGAGGGAGAAGTTCCTGGAGATAGCACAGTGGAATCTGAGAGTATAGTACAGTTTGGTGAGTTCCATGCAGTTCTGTTGAGTGCAGTTGAATTCATGTAGTTCAGTTCATGGAATTCAGAGGCTGTTTTTCCAAGCAGAGCAATTCAGTGAGAAGAGGACAGAAGCCAGTTTGAATCAGTCAGCTTGGAGAGGAGTTTTGAGCAGAACAGCCGAGTTAAACCAGCCAGCCAGAGTTCAGAAGGAACTAGAAAGGTAAGCTTATTTAGCAATAACTCTCAGAGACTGAAAACATTCTAGGCCTAGGTTAGCAGACAGAGGCTGGAAGCCAAAGCCTTCAAATTCCAGGCTTGCAGAAGATTATATTGTTCAGAGGCTAGAAGCTTTCAGGCCTAGGCCTATAGATAAACAGTACATTCTGGGCTCAGCCAAAGCCATGTAGTTGTAAAGCTTGGGTATGGGTCCTCTAATCCCCTCATCAGAAGAAATAAAAACATTTACACCATACCTATTCAAACCACCAAAGGGAGGAATGGGGTTAGAGAGAGAGAGAGAGAGAGAGAGAGAGAGAGAGAGAGAGAGAGAGAGAGAGAGAGAGAGAGAGAGAGGACGGTGGGTCCTTCTTCAGGTGAGGAGAGTATTTCCCCAGAAGGCAGCATGGGCAGGGTCTGAAGTGAAGTCCTCAGACTGTACAGAGAGAAGCTTTGCTCTTTTAAGGTTCTGTGCTGGCTAGTTTTGTGTCAACTTGACACAAGCTGTAGTCATTTGAAGGAGGAAACCCCAGTTTGGAAAATGCCTCCACAAGATCCAGCTGTAGGAAAATTAGTGCTTAATGTGGGAAGGTCCAGCGGTCCAGCTCATTGTGGCTGCGGCTTGCCCTGGGCAGGTGATCCTGGGTTATATAACAAAGCAGGCTGATTAAGCCATGAAGAGCAAGCCAATAAGCAGCATTCTTCCATGGCCTCTAGATTTCTGCCTGGCTTGAGTTCCTGACTTGGTTTTCCTCAATGGACTGTGATTCAGGATCTGTAAGCCAAATAAACCCTTTCTTTCCCAAGTTGCTTTTGGTCATAATGTTTCATCACAGAAATAGTAACCCTGACTGAGAAAGGTCCCTTGTAAGGAAGTAGGGAGGGATGGGAGGTACTGTGTCATGGGAAGATGACCTGCTGACATGGCTAAACTAGACTAAGGAGCTATATTCTTCTGAAGCTCAGGCTGAAGAGGTGCTTGAAGAGTCCCATGAACACCTCTGAATCAGTGGTGTCCAGAACAACAATGTGCCTCACTAGTACATGAGGTGCCGTGGTCACTTTTCCTACCTGTAACACTTCTTCATTTAGGGCTTTGCTATCTGAAAGGGCCTGTTCTAAGGAGGAGGAGCTTGACTCTTTTGGATGATGTGAGGGGAGAGAGAGGCTGCAACTGGGTATGGCCAATCAGCACTTCAGCAGCCATGGAAGAAAGGGACTACATTCATAGGGTTGGGTTCTAACTATAGTCGTTGATAAGTAGCTTTTAAAGGTGTTGGCAATGAAACAAATTTGTATGTACAACTCCAAGTGCACTACTATTACATACTTGCTTTCCTCAACTGAAGAAACTCTAGCCTTAACAAGTGAGAGATGGATGGCCTCACTAGTTTGGAGCAGGCTGGCTTGCTGTATTTGCATCATGGGCAGAAGAATGGTGCTCCTTGAAGAGAAACATCCCATGTCTTGATAGCCATCAACACTCTCACTGCTAATTGCCGATGTCATCTTTGTTGATAATCCTATGTTGTTTCAGGGAGCCATTTAGCTTTCACATTCTGGACAGGGGCATCCTTTTGTTCAGAAACAATAATCTTCCTAGGGAAAGAAGGGGGGGGTGTCTTCCAGTGGACTGACTTTCAGCCCTGTGTCCCCTATGAGGGGCTAGGAGATAGAGGCACTTCGTGTTTTTAGTGGTAAAGCATAAGGGACACGGTAAACCAGCCTGCCTCCATCATAGGCTCAAAATCCATCTTGGATAAAGTCAAACTAGGTTTATTTCTGTTTATGATTAAGTCTGTTTAATCAAGAATTGGGCTATGAGTTCTAGGCTCTTCCTCACTTTTTCTTCTATCTGATTTAGTGTGTCTGATTTTATGTTGAGATCTTTTATTCCACTTGGACTTTAGTTTTGTGCAGGGTGATAAATATGGATCTATTTGCATTTTTCTGCATGTAGATATCTAGTTAGACCAGCACCATTTGTTGAAGATGCTGTCTTTTATCCATTGTATGGTTTTGGTATCTTTGTCAAAAATCAAGTATCCATAGGTGTTTGGATTTATTTCTGAGTCTTTTATTTGATTCCATTGACCCACTATTCTGTTTCTATGCCAGTACCATGCAAGTTTTTATTACTATTGCTCTGTAGTACAGCTTGAGATCAGGGATGGAGATACCTCCAGACAATCTGTTGTTGTACAGGATCATTTTGGCAATTCTGAGTTTTTTGTTTTTCCAAATGAAGTTGAGAATTGTTCTCTCAAGGTCTGTAAAGAATTGTGCTGCTATTTTGATGGGAATTGCATTGAATTTGTAGATTGCTTTTGGCAGGATGGCCATTTTTATTATGTTAATCCTATCAATCCATGAATATGGGAGATCTTTCCGTTTTCTGATAGCTTCAATTTCTTTCTTCAGAGACTTGAAGTTTTTTTTTTTTTTTGAACAGATCTTTTACTTGCCTGGTTAGAGTCACCCCAAGGCACTTTATGCTATTAGTGGCTATTGTGAAAGGTGTTGTTTCCCTGATTCCTTTCTTAGCCCTTTTGTCTTTGGTATACAGGAGGACTTATGATATTTAGTTAATTTTGTATCCAGCCACTTTGCTGAAGGTGTTTATCAGCTGAAGGAGTTCTCTGGTTGAAATTTTGGGGTCACTCATGTATACTATCATATCATCTGCAAATAGTGATACTTTGACTTCTTCCTTTCCAATTTGTATCCCCTTGATCTCCTTTAGTTGTCTTATTGCTCTAGCTAGGACTTCAAGTACTATGTTGAAGAGATACGGAGAGAGTGGGCAGCCTTGCCTTGTCCCTGATTTCAGTGGGATTGATTTAAGTTTCTCTCTGATTAGTTTGATGTTGGCTATAGGCTTGCTGTATATTGCCTTTACTATGTTTAGTTATGTGCCTTGTATCCCTGATCTCTCCAAGATTTTAAACATGAAGGGGTGTTTGGATTTTGTCAAATGCTTTTTCGGCATCTAAGGAGATGATCATGTGGTTTTTCTCCTTCAGTTTGTTTATATGGTGGATCACATTGATGGATTTCCATATATTGAACCACCCTGGCACAGGAGACAACTTCCTGAACGGAATACCAACAACACAGGCTCTAAGAACAACAATCAATAAATGGGACCTCATGAAACTGAAAAGCTTCTGTAAAGCAAAGGACACTGTTGTCAGAACAAAATGGTAGCCTATAGACTGGGAAAGGATCTTTACCAATCCTACATCTGACAGAGGGCTAATATCCAGTATATATAAAGAGCTCAAGATGTTAAAAAGCAAGAAATCAAGCAATCCAATTAAAAAATGGGGTACAGAGCTAAACAGAAAATTCTCTGTAGAGGAATATAGAATGGCAGAGAAACACTTAAAGAAATGCTCAACGTCCTTAGTCATCAGGAAAATGCAAATCAAACGACCCAGAGATTTCACCTTGAACCCATCAGAATGACTAAGATCAAAAACTCAAGTGACAATACTGGGAATGTGGGAAAGGGGGAAAGCTCCTCCATTGCTGGAGGGAATGTAAACTTGTACAACCACTTTGGAAATCAATCTGGTGCTTTTTCAGATGATTAGGAATAGTGCTTCCTCAAGATCCAGCTATACTACTCCTAGGCATATATCTAAAATATGCTCAAGTACACAACAAGGACATTCATAGCTGCTTTATTCATAATAGCCAGAATCTGGAAACAACCTAGATGTCCCTCAATGAAGGAATGGATACAGAAATTGTGGTACATTTATACAATGGAATACTACTCAGCAATTAAAAACAAGGAAATCATGAAATTTGCAGGCAAATGGTGGGAACTAGAAAAGATCATCCTGAGTGAGGTATCCCAGAAGCAGAAAGACACACATGAGTGCAGGGAATCTTTTGAAAAAAAAAAAAAAAGGGAGATAAAAAGACCTGGAGAGGATAGGATCTCACAAGGAGAGCAACAGAACCAAAGGATCTGGGCCCAGGGGTCTTTTCTGAGACTGATGCTCCAACCAAGGACCATTCATGGATATAACCTAGAACCTCTGCTCAGATGTAGCCCATGGCAGCTTGGTGTTCAAGTGGGTTCTCTGGTGAGGGGAACAGGGACTGTCTTTAACATGAACTCAGTGGCTGGCTATTTGATCATCTCCCCCTGAGGAGGGAGCAGCCTTGCCAGGCCACAGAGGAGGACAATGCAGCCAGTCCTGATGAGACCTGATAAGCTAGGTAAGGTAAGGGAAGGAGGACCTCCCCTATCAGTGGACTTGGAGAGGGGCATGGGAGGAGATGAGGCAAGGAGGGTGGGATTGGGAAGGAATGAGCTGCACCTGGAATACAAAGTGAATAAAGTGTAATTAATATAAAAAATAAAAATTAAAAGAAAAAAAAGAATTGGGCTATGCCCCATCTATAACCTTAACTACAAATCATTTTGTATGCCTGTTCTAGGAAGGCAATAAAGAAGAATGGGGTGTGTGTATGTGTGTGTGTGTGCATGCATCCATTCCTGCAAGTTCTAGGGGTGGAGGTCATATGGAAACCACAAGGAGGGTGGCAATAGGTTCTGGAAGGGCTTTGGAATTTCTTCTAAGTGCCCCGAGAGCTGCTGGAACTTAGCAGAAGATATGGGTCAGGATGCCCTGTGAAGGGCAGTCTGTAGGGTCAGGGCAAGGGGCCAGGAGCTGGGCAAAGGTGGCATGATGATTTTGAGGTCAGAATAGATGGGTATCCAGAGTGGCTGATGCGGTAGTCTTGGGCCAGTATAGTAGAGGCAGAAATGGTGGGACTCTGTCTGGCATGCTGTGTTCCAAAACCTGTGACCACCACTGAAGTGACATTGCAGGATCTACTTAACTTCACCAAACCTCAGCTCCCACACACGGAGAATGAGTGGAAACTGGGATACTGCTCCTCAGGGGTGATGTGATTGACACAGCAGTCAGGACTAGCCTATTCCTTCAGATTCCACCACATGGCGTTTTAACCCTCATGGAACCTTCTGCTTTAAAGCCGAGTGTATGTGTGTACATGTGTGTGAATATAAATAGCACACAACCATGGAAGTATGTGTACAGGAATGTGTGTGAGTGCATATGTATATAAACATGAAATGTTTTATTTTTGACAGTTCAGTACATGTGTATATTGACTTTGGGGGCATTTTTACTTCATTTCCCCCTCTCTCTGGCTCCCATGGAAACCTTTCTTCTTACCAAAAGTCTCCCTCCTACTTTGATCTCTGTCTTTTTTCTTTTCTTTGGCCCTTTCAGTAGGGTAGAAAGGTATATGAATACCTTCTCCATGCATGATGATGTGGTGCTCAGTGTTGTTGGTAATAAAACCCAATGTTATTGAAGAAGAAAGCCCACAAACTCTGCAGAAGCAGAGGACTTGTGACAGAAATGTGACAGAGGATAGGAGACATCTGACAGAAAGCTGCAGAGGAGAAATCCTCCTGAGATCATCTCCAGAGGAAAGATTCAGTTGTTAAGAGTTCTGCTGGATGCCCACAGAGACTTGGGAGACCTCAGAGCAGAAGGAGCCTTGAGCCCAGAGCAAGGAACAACATAAGAGCCTCTGCTGAGACAGTGAATCACAGTAAGCCACCCCAAAAGACAATTTTAGTTATATAGAGAAGCTTTTCCCACATTAAAAATGGGAAACTCCATTTTGGATTCCTTGAGAACAAGGGTAGGAGTTGAGGGGATTAAAAATGTTACTTGAAAAAGCCATTGCAGTGCTCATTGCAATTATGACCATTGGGGTAAACCCTCTCTACTGTCAATTGCAATCTTTATATTTTTCCTATCAAAAAGAGGTTGAAAAAAAATCACTGTACAACAAGAAAAATAGCTATGATAATACGAAGGCTTGAGAGACTAGAGACAGAGGCACTAAGAGAACAGAACCTACAGTACCTGGTGAAATTGAGGATCAAGGAAGACAGTCCATTGATAGTGGGTAAGAAGCTTGAATCCCTGGACTACCCAGCTCACCGGCATCCATCTGAGCATGGAATGAGAGTGCCTAAATGTCGGGTTTATGTGTGGATTCATGAAGATCTAATGTACCATGATAAACGGAAAGGGGGAATAGGATTAGCTAAAAAACACTGGATTGTAAGCCAGCCTCACAGCTGGAGATCCTTGATGGCTTGGAGATCTGGCTTTGTGGCAGCCACTGTATACTGCTTCCTTGCACGACCTTGTTTACTTCTCAAATAGCTTTACAAGGTGCTGTGATTGGCACTTCCATTTTGAAAGATGAACAACAGGCAGAGATCAAAGCCATACCATACATCTGATAGTTCTACTCTATCTGTGCTTTACTTTGGATAACTATCATGAAAAAAACACAAACAAACAAACAAACAAACAAAAAACCACCAACATCAAAAGCAACCCTTGGGAGGAAAGAGTTTATTTAGCTTATATTTCATCAAAGGAAGTGAGGGCAGGAACTCAAGGCAGGAACCTGGAGGCAGGAACTAGGACCACCTTCCCAGGGATGGCATCATTGGCGATGGCTGTACTCTTCCACACCAATCATTAATCTAGAAAATACCCCACAGACCTGGCTACAGGCTAATCAGGTGGGAGCATTTTGCCCCTTCCCAAATAACTCCATTGTGTCAAGATGACAAAGCACTAGCCATCAGATTCTACAGTGTGCTCCACGTTCCTAACTAACCTGATGGGGCTACAGGGTGCCTTGTCACAGTTGATTAGGTGCCTTCTTGGTTGCCTCTCAGGTCCGCTTGACACTGAAGAACCAGCAAGTGGATTCTGGATTCTGGACCTCAGTCCCAGATCCATTTTCAGTTTTTAGTGAATTGTAGACGTAAAAAGTAGCAATACTATGAAGAGCCATGTCCTCATGCCCAGGGTCAAGGGAAGGGCATTCTGATACATCTTAGTGTGGTTTGGAGTCTGAATGTCTCTAGAGGTCCATGTGTCAAAGGCTTGGTTGTCAGCTTGTCTTGCCACTGGTGCTACTGGGAAATTGGTAGAGTCATCAGGAGCTGGGCCTGGTGGGAGACCCTTAGGTGGTCACGTTGGAGGCGTGACTTTGGACGGACTGTTGGGATTTAGCCCTTCTATCTTTACTTTCTAGCTGCCATGAGGCGAACAGGTCTCTTTCACGTGCTCCCTCCCCACCATGGTGTACGGTGCAGCAACAGGCCCAAAGCGATGGCATCTTGAACTGAAACCCTGAGCCAAAGAAGTCTTTTCCCTCTGAAAGTACGTTTTTTCGGGCATTTTGTCACGGTCACGGAAACGTAACACATACTCCAAATCTGTTCACCCCTCCGTGTTGCGTGTCTCCATGGCAACCCTGAATGCGATGCTCAGCATTTTCGCGCACGTGTTTGTAGCTGGAGTATGAAAGGACACCGCCAAGTCTGTGGGGAATAACTTGGCCTGCCATTCATCTTGGTGTAAGTGGAAGCCTTTGTATACCCTCCTGCCGTTTGCATTCAGTATCATGTATGCGACATCCATGTGTGTCAAGCTCACTTTCACTGCTCTATTATATTTAGGAATTTCGTCATTTACTCATCCACTGATGAATGTTCCATCCCTCCTTCCCCGTGATAGAGAGTCCCTTGTGTCCCCTCCCCATGGTGTTTCCCCTGAGGCTTTCTGAGAACGTGGCCCCTAACAGATATGAAGCTCCAGTTTATTTTAACTGCCCCTAATGCACACAGCAGACACTTCTCTACATCTCTGGAGACTCATCTTCTGAGTCTCTATTTGGTTTAGCTTAGGGACTAGGAGGGATGGGAGAGATGGCAGGAGTCAGCAGGATGTCCTAAGTTACGGACATTGCAGGGTGTTCAGTTTGGGCCAAATGAGAGGTCACAGAATTAACTTCCTTGGGTAGGGTTGAGGATGGGGTCGGGGAAGCAGCAGCTGCGGGAGGTAAAACGGGGACAAGCTATCAAGGATGTCTTTATTCCTCTTTAAGCATCATTCCGCAGCCTCCCATGCCCTGAGTCTTGTAACTGATCCATGCTCTCAATTATGGATTCTCTGCCGAGGTGGAAGTGGGAAGGGAGAAGGGGACAGAGCTTTCCTGGAGTTCAGAAAGCCAAGGTGTGATGATATCCAAGGATGAGCATGAGGTCTGCCCATACAGCAGGGTTAACTGGATGCTTGCTTATATGAGGTCACAGGTTTAAGTTCAACTCCAGATTCTGACACTTATTAGCCATGTCATTCTGGGCAAGCTTCCAGTCCGTTGGTCTCAGTTTGGGTTCATGAAAAAGCAATGCTTGGGAGAAGGGCTTGGAACTAAAGTTTGCCTGGGCGATGATCCTAAGAGGTACAGAGCAAGGCATGGCAAGAAAGACAGGAAATGAGGAAAGGCAGTGTGGAGAGCTGTGGGACGCAACTACAGACAAAGCCAGCCTGAGAGACAGTCCCGGATGCTCCAGGTAAACCCAAAGCCTCTGGCACCTGGACGCAAATGGCCTCTTGCCAAAGCAGCACACTTGGGACCAAGCTTGATGAGCTGAGTTGGATCACTAAGACTCACACTGTGGTGTGGAGAGCTGCTTGTTAAGCTGCTTTGTCATGTTTTCACCTGGGGAAGTAGTTTTTGAAAAAAAGTTAGGCATTTCTGCACCTTTTTCTTTTTGTATTGATGTGACTTGTTTTTGCTTTGCCTATAGATAATGAACCCTGGAATAAACCCTTGCTGCTTCAGTCAGACTGACAGCCCTCTGAAGCTGATCCCGTGTGAAGTGTGATTTGTCCTTACTCCCCACTCAGGTACTGTTAGATTCTGCCGACAGGCTCCGGCAAGGCAGGAAGGGGCCTTAGGGAGAATATGTCCCATGAGCCTGGTCCTGTGGGGCCTCAGAGAACTATATGGGATATGCTTCATTGACCTTGATGCTGCCCACTGCTTCTGTTCCTATGGAGGGATTGCCTGTACTTCTGGCTTTTCCTGAGCATGCTCAGGTGACATCTGAGGATGTCTGGAGGCTGATACAGGTTGGGTCATAAGCCACCAGGCAGCATTCAGGCATGCTCAGACTTACACCAGAGCAGTCTGCTAGAGTTGTCTTTTCTGTAAATGGGGCGGGGCGTGTTGATTGCTGTAGGTTGTGGTGAGGGTTCTATGAAGTCAGTGACGCTATACAGAAGGTACTCAATGATTTGCCAAACGTCAGGACTCCATGTTGTGGTGCCTCAAGGCCATAGCAAGACCTGCTGAAGTAAAAGTTTGCAGAGATGATGTGAGAAAGACCCTGGCTACAGACTCCTAGAGATCAGGGCTGTGCTTTTTGGCCCTGGGATGTGAAGTCTTCCCAGGAAACTCTACCTCCCATTGCTGGGTTTGGTATCCAGGCCCAGAGATGCTACAACTCTCATAGGTAGATATAAGGTGTCTGTCTCCAATGTCCGCTTCAGGCAAGACACACATTGAACTAGTGGGTCTCAGGGGATTGGAGAGAGAGCAGAGCTTCTGCTAGGCAGTGCAGCCACTCAGCACAAACACACAGGGAGTGAGCACTTAGGTTCAGCTTAATTTTTTTCATTTAGCATGGCTTGGGAAGCTTCTAGGACATGGATCTTTAAGTCATAAAGAAAGACATTTCTGAGCAAAGCTGAAAGCCACTCACCCCGATGTGAGTGAGGCTATGTGTATCCAAGATGCCTCTGAAGATCTTATCAACTCATCGGTTGGCTTTCCTCAACCTGAGGCACACACAAGTTTGATCAAATAGTGAAGAGAGTACTAAGTAAGTACTCTTCCTTAGGTCCTGGGGAAAGATGGAGGCCTTGGTGTCCCTTTGCCCCGGCAGGCTTTGCAGCAGGTTCTGCAGTGCAGAGTTTAGGGTTAAAGCCAGCCTGTGCCTCTTGCCAGCTGTGCCATCTGAGCAAATTATCTGTTCATCTCAGCTCCAGTTTCTTCCTCTGTAAGATATGCAGGTTTGCTCGGCTCGAGTCACAACACCTTGAGCCTTTAAGTGAGCACCCTGTCCCCTCTGTGTCCCCACCTTGAGCCTTCAAGTGAGCGTCCTGTCCCCTCTGTGTCCCCACTGCCCAGGAGAGGCAGTCTCCAGTCTCCTGCAACTTCCGCAACATTCGAGGAGCAGATAATGAGAAACGCCTTGACCACACGGATGGCTCGGCTGCCCTAGCTTGTAGGCCGTAGATGGCAAACTGGATTCGCTCATTTAGGGTGGATTGAGTGAGAAAGTGTTTAACCTGAGTAATGTATCTGTGGCCTGTGTGTGGCAGTGTTGGGGTTCAGCCCCACTCCAGCGACCCTGCTGAGGGTGTGAGACTCTCAGAGAGGGGGAGCCTGGTCAGGCCACACACACTGCAGTGGCAGTTCTTGAGGAGAAACCACTGGACAGTGGTGGGGAGCTGGTGGCCCAGACACTACAGGTACCTGCGGCTCCAACTGTCCAGAATTCCACTTTTGTAAGAGATAAGTTGCTTTTGGGGTGCAGAATATCCCTGATCATATACAGAGAAATATCTCTAGGGGTCAGTTATCTTACAGTCCCCAGACTTGCTTGGCTGTCTGCTCTGTGAGTCTCATGCTTCTCCAGGGCCTCAAACCCCTGCTTGTGGGCCGTCCTGCTGTGTAGGAGCTTGAGGAGCCATTTCATCAAATTATCCCTCTGGGTTACCAAAGACGTAGTATTATCGGCAGAAAATGAGGATGTAAAACCCCACTGGATCCTGGAGCTTTTTGGGGGTGCTAGGCACAGAACTCTTGGACGCCTTCCAGGACACTGGTTCATTTTTAATGGTCCAGGATGATAGTTCATATGTTTAATTCAGATGAGGTGACATAATATCTTTCATTTAGACTTATTACTGGCGAGGCAGCCATTGGGCTCCTGGCACCTTCCCAGCAGGACGTTCTGTCATTAGGGCCTGTTTTCCGTCTTTGGCTAAATTGAAAGTCCTAGCAAAGAGCTGTAGCCTCAAAAAGGAGAAATCGACAAGAATAGGTCACAAGGGGCAATAAGGAATGGAAATGAATTCGCTCTCTTCTCTGTTGGATAAGCAGCTGTGCTTGCGTCCGTCTCTGTGATCCATGAAATAGGCTGTCAGGGAAATAGAAAATGGACTGCCTCTGAACCTCACTGCAGAGTCTAGTCACCTTGGAGACAGGTTGCTGGCCAGGGCAGGGCCAGCGGAAGTGAGGTGCACACTTTCTGGGTGCCTGCTTTAGCCAGGGACACTTGAACTTCACAGTGGAGTTATGGGGCACAAGAGCCACATTTTATTCCCGTTTTCTAGATGAGGACAACAAGCCTCAGAAAAGATCCAGAAGTTTAGTTCAGGACCCTTAGGGGTGGAGCCTGGCTTCAGCTTGAGGTATGGAGCATATATGTCTGGGAACTTGTGCTGAACAACCCCAAATCTTCAGTCTGTCCATTTATAGGGCCCTTTTCATCCAAAGTCAGCTTGCCGCACAGCCCTGCATCGCCCAAGGCTCGGAGGAGGGGGCGCGTGAGTGCGGCAGCAGCTGGGTGAGTTGTCGCTACTGTTTCCATACCTCACGCCACGCTGTCAGAGCATGGGATACAGTGCAACCAGGTGACATGAGGAATCCCTGTTTCTAGTTCTCTTTCTGCGTGGTTTGCATCTGAGACGCCGGCCACAGGCTCATGCTTGAGTGTTTGTTTCCAGCTAGTGCCATTGTTTGGGGAGCATGAGGGGCCTGGCAGGTCGAAATGGGTCAAGACCCATCAGGAATTTTTGCCAAAATAAGAAAATGAGCCCCCCTTTCAAGCCTTTGCTTATAGATCACAGAAAGCAACATAAATCCTTTCTTTACAACAGATGGCAAGAAGTCTGAGCTGAGGTAGGGACTAGAGATGTCAGCTGCCTTTCCTGCTGCTTCCCTTCATTCTGGAACACTTCACCCTCCATGTTTTCCTCTTATACCTCCTCCTCATTTTCTCCCCTTAGCCCTGCAGTTGTAGGGGTAGGCTATACAGTTCAGGGTTACATCCTTGGTGCCTTGGTGCCTGGGCCCAGAGCTGGGAGCACAGAGGAGTGTGGGTCATACTGGTGCGGGCCTGTGTGTCACAGGGAAAAGTTTTCCATCTTGTTCATTGTGAACATGTACATACATGCATACATACATACATTTGAGACAGTGTCTCGGGACAGTCTTGAGCTCACTTATGTTGTCTCTGTTACTATCCCCTCCCTGCCCCAGAGCTCACTGATCCTCCTGCCTCTGTTTCCTGAGTGTTGGGGTCACGGGGGTATGGCACCCCACCAGGCCATCGTGGAAGAGTTAAAATTGTTAATAATTTTATACTAAAGTGTTGATTGTTTTGGTTGCTCAAGTTTTGGTGCTCTCTGAAAGTTTTCTTTCTGGCTTCGGTCTACTCCTCTCCTGGGTAGAGCACACAGTGCTGTATGGAGCAATAGTCAGTGAAGATTTGCAAGCAAATGGCACATCCTGTGGACGTTTGGAGACCTCACTTCCTGGGTTACCAGAAAATAGAGATTCCTGGATTTCATCGCTCTTCAGTACCCCCTGTGTCTGAAGGAAGACAGAACCCCAGTCCAAGCATCGTAATATGGGGGCAGCTGGGATTTCTGATGAAGATGAGTGGTAGGCAAATGAGTGTCCTGACCAGGGCCCAATGGTGGAGCGAATTTGAACTTGAACTTTGAATGTACATAAAGGAGAGAGGGTATGAGAGACACACAGCCCTGATGCTTCTACCCCCCACCCCCACTCAACTGCAACACTACCTCTCCTCTGTTGACGGCTCTGGAAATTAAAAGCCGCTTGGGTTTTAGTGAGAGTTGTTAGCTTAATGAGGCCCAGCTGTGTGGTCTACAATGCCATGCTTTCCCCTTGGTGGGCACCCTGGCTGGATCAGCTATTTTCCTGGCCTGTTTCTCATCAAAGATATATCAGATCACATTCCTCCCTTTGACTTTATTTCCCTCCAAAGCTGAGTTTTGGTTGAGACACAGTCTTATAATTAAGGCAAGAGTGAGAAAGAACCTTATATAATTTAAAATGGTAAAATTATACCTTTTCCAGCCTCAGCTTTAAATCTTTGCCACCAATGACTCCCCTATTAACGGGCCTAATTAAATCCATTTTTTTTCCCAGTCTTTGGCAAATTTCATTTTAGCAAAACTGTAGGAACTTTAGTTTGATTTGTCTCTATTCCCCTAGAGCTTGCCTATAAAAATGAGGGCTGGGTGGATGCTTGACTCTGGTCTTCTCTGTATTAATTCACCCTACAAACATTTACTGAGTGTGTGCTATATGCCATGGCACCAAGATAGAGGAAGTGGACAGGGAAATGCAAAGAGGACAAAGTTCCCTTGGTCTTGGCTGGAGGGGAACAGAGATAATTCATTCAATCAGCAAACTTGTACTGTTTAAGGAAGGCCATGCTGTGCTGGGTGGTGGGATTGGAAGACCCTGATCCTTTGGTTAAGAGAATGCCCTCAGCATGGGCTCTGGCTAGTCTCACTTGGGGCTTTGAAAGAGTGCAAATGTCTGTCGCATATCTGATCCTAAAAAATGATCATTTTGTGGAAGGGGTGCTCCCTGGTAGTGGTGATGTCCTGCTGAGCTGGAGACTGTCCTATAGGGGGTAGTGACACTGGAGAGGACAGCACACTAGACTTGGTGAGGGGGAAACAGAAGCCTGGGGATGGCAGTAAGCGCAGACTACAGCAGGAGCAGGAGCTAGCTGCTCACGTGTGCGTGCCATAGTGACAGTGTGGAGGATGGGGCGTGGCTCTGGGGGAAAAGAAACAGTAAAACAGTGGCTGGGCTTGATCCCTATGGCCTAGTCACAGCTGGTGGGCAGGAGAGGCATGGAGGAGTCGATGCAGCAAAGTCTGAGTGTGAACCTAATGGCGTTGGCTTCATTCCCCCTGTGACCCCAATACCCGAAAGAACAACTGACAGAAGGGAATACTTATTTTGGCTCGTAGTTTTGGAGAGTCCCACCCATGGTTTCTCAGCCCCATCCACTTGGGAAGAACATCATGGCTACAGGAGTGTGTGGCCAAAAGGGTCTTTGTCTCCCGGCAGACTGAAAGCAATCAGAGGTGAAAACAGTGGCTTGCAGGTTTTAGCTGTCCCATGTGACCTAATTCCTCTAGCTGAGTTCTTGAAGTTCCCAGAACCTCCCCAAGTAGCACAGCTATCCAGCTTTCAAACATTTAACACATGGGCCAATGAGGGAACAGCTAATATTTGAACCACAGTGTGTGTGCTGGTCCAGGTGGGAAATGGGGTCTTGGTAATGACAAGGTGGGTGGTTGGGACATTAATCAGAGAAGAACAGGAGAGAAGCTTTGACTGACAGCTAAAATAAAAATCTGAGACCGTGCTCCAAACAGACAAGGTAGAAGAGGGCTACCCGTGAGGCTCTAATGGAAAAGCAGCAACCTAAAGGGAGGTATAAGCTGAGAAGAGGAGAGGCCAAGGGTGGGCGGCCTTTTGGGCCTCAGCATTTGAAGGGTAGGTTCAGGTCTGTGGGGAGGAATGGATGTGAAGCCAGAGACGAGAGCTCTGAGAGAGGAGTGGTGCATAGCGAACTTCGTAGAGAAGTCAAATGTGAGGAAAGGTTGTGTTCATATTGTTAAGTCAGTTTGGGTGACACACTGAAGGTAGTTGGCTTCAGCACACTGGAGAGGGCATGGGAATGAAATGTGTGAAACACATGTCCTGGTCCAGAAGAAGGGAGACAGTAGTAACCGGGAGGAGATGAGGGCATTCTGATCCTTCACAATCGGGTGGTGAAACAAGGCTTGGAAATAGTCTGGAGATGACCCCAGAAATCAGCATAGAGGGTGGGGAGAAGTGAAACAGAAAAGGAAATCTGTGAAACCCAGGCTAGTGAGCTAGCGAGCAGTGCATTAGTGGAGATTCATCTTCCTGGATACCCACACCATATAAGTGGAATGCGCATCTCAGGGATGCTCCCCTTGTGAGACTTATGCTAGTCCCAGCAGCTGGCCACTGGTTGGGGTTCTGTCTCTTTGGCTTTTGTCTCATTGGGCACATGTCAGTTCTCAGGTATCTTTGGTTAGCCATGCACAGGAAGATGATGGGGTCTGCTGGCAAGGCAAGCCCTTAGGTGTTGTGTGTTGTTTCTTTGAATTGAATTCCCCCTAGCCTCGACCCAGGAAGAGAGGACAGAGGCTCAGGTAACCCAAGACACTTGAAAAACACTTACTCTGGAAGCTCAGAAAGTCACAAGACACTCAAGCCCCTCCCCGAGGTTACACAGAGGATAACAGAGGTTATACAGAGGTGGACCTGCCCTCTCAGTGTATGGGCAGCTTCAGGGATACAAGTTTGGGAGTGAGCTTTTCAGTGACACTGCAGCCTTGAGTTTTTGCCTTTGCACCCGTGAGTAACGCCAACAGTTTTATTGGTTCATCAGGCTAGATGAGGGTAGAATAATTTCTATGGTCTGTTGTCAGATCTGGGGGTGAACAGGCATTTGTTCACATCTCCACAGGGAAAGCACCAGGCAAAAGAGATAAAGGAGGATTAGGGGAACCTGGAAAACAGGGACTGGCCCCTTACTGAAGCACAGCTGCTCTGTGGTTTCCTCCTTAAACTCTGGAGGAGATGGCAACTGTTGCAAAGGCTGAGGCTATGGAAAGAGTCTATCCACAATGAGGCAAGACGAGGGAGGGCCCCTGGAGCCTATAAAAAGTCAAATCCAGAGTCCCTAAGCGGGTGGGCCCCCAGCTCTGGGGCATCTCTAATCAGGGGATTGGGAGCTAGCTGTTTGCTCTTGTAAACCTTTCCTGTGTCCGGCGCTTCTCAGCTACTTTCACTCTGTCCGTTGCCCTCAGGTCGGTAAATGCTCTCGTGCCTGTAACTGCCCACAGGTTTGTAACTGCCCCTCAGGAGGCGTAACTGCCCTTGGATGGAATTCTAACTGTTACTCTGTGTCCAGAGGCCGGCTGATCTCTGCTGCTTTCACTGTGGCTGGCTGCCTTTCCCGTCTCCAGCCTCAGGTCTCTAGCTGTGTCAGAGGCCTTTACTCCTCAACTGCCTCTCCACTCTTTGTATCTATCTGAGTCTTTCTAAGACCTACAATTTTTTGGTTTGCCTGCCTCTCCCCCCAACTCGAATGACATCAGTGCTAACCCTAGATGACCACTGCTCACCCAAGATCTCCATAACATTTAGAAGCTGGATGAAGTGAGGAAATGGTAAGAATCTAGGTAGACTGCTGGGATGTGGGGGGTGCGGGTGGGAGGAGGGCTTAGCTTGTGTTTTCTAGAGGAGCCCGTTTCTTACCATTGAGTGGTGGAGATGGGTGACAGGGGTCGGAGATGAAAAATGAGATTGACAGTGGTTCAGGAAGGGGAGGACTGAGCCTGGGATTTTTGAGCTTGAAGGAAATGATAGGAGGTTATTGGTAGGCAGGGGCTGGTATCCAAGTTCATCTACAAGTTGATTAGACTTGGTCTCCAATTCCTTCTTCCTCTGCATCCTGTCTGCCCCAAGGTGGAGAGCATTCTTACAAACACCCACAACCATGATGTTCTGTTTCACTGCGGTCCCAGAATCTGCAAAGCCAAGGTCTGCACATTGAAGTCTTGAAAACAAGCCCAAAGACCCTCTTCCTCCTCCTCTCCTTTAAAATATTTTTTTTGTTTCTTTGTTTGAGATAGTTCAGGCTAGCCTGGAGTTCTTCCTGCTCTAGTCTCTTAAGCATGGCATCACTGCTGTGAGCCCAGATAAATCCTTAGTTACTAACTTTTCTTCTAGACATGTTGGTTATGACTACACAAACATAACTAACACCTAGGGAAAGAACAAACAGCTGCCAGAGTTATTAATAGGATTTGAAGTAATCAGGTACGTGGGTGAACCGAAAATGTGTGCCCACCATTGGCATCTGGCCAGGAGAGAACCCAAGTCAGATTTGTTTGAGGGGACATTTTCTTTTGTGTATGTAGTGGACCCTGTGAGTGAGTGTATGTATGTGCGCGCACACACACATACATGCTTGTGGGAGTCAGCAATTGATGGTAGGTGTGTTCCCCAATCACTCTCCACCTTATTTTTGAGGCAGGTCTCTCACTGAACCTGACCTCACTGATTGGATGGACTGGCTGATCAACCCAGGCATCCTCCTGTCTTTAGCCTTCCAGCCATGGGATTGTAAGAATATGTTGCCATGTTTGGCTTTTTATATGAGTGCTGGGCACATGAACCCAGGTCCCCATTTCTCACACAGCAAGCACTTACTAAGCCTGTGCCTCTGAAGGGGTATTTTTTTTAAAGAGTTACTCATTTTTGTTTTGTGTGTATAAGTGTGTTGCCTGCACTGAATGAATGTGTACTATGTATGTGCCTGGTGTCCAGGGAAGCCAGAAGAGGGCATTCGATCCCCTGGAACTGGAGTCGCAGATGGATGTGAACTACCATATGGGTGCTGGGATTTGAACCTGGGTTCTCTAGAGCAGTCAATGCTCTTAACTGCTGGGCCATCTCTCCAGCAACCTGAAGAGGCATTTTCTAGTGAGTGACTGTGACTTAGGTGACAGAGTTCGACAGATGGCAGGAGTCAGATCCACGAAGTATGCATGAGACCTGAGTAGGAGCCAGGGAGATAGCATAGACTAGGAAGCCAAGTTTAAGCTAGGTTGAGATGCCGTGTTCAGGATGAGTCTGTGGACAGTGAGAGTAAGCATGGGCAGAGATGGGCGTAATATCCCAAGTCCTGATTTTTTTTCAGGTTTCCTGCTTACTAAGACATCCCACTCCCCCTGATGGACTCCAGAACCCAGTGGAACCCGGTTTGATGATCGCTGGTGAAATGAAGTGAGTTTAGTTCTGGAGCCTAGATGACTTGGGCTCTCTGATCCTGCTAATTCTCTCCTAGCGGCGGCTCTTGAGAAGGATCGGACCCTGGAGAGCAACAGCCTGCATTCTAACCTGAAGAGAGGAGCAAGTACAGTGCTGTGTCACATCTCTGCCCCCACTCAAAGAATGATTCTCACCGCTATGCCGGTGACATGGAGGGATTCAGGAATCAAAGTCACATAAGGCCCCATATGTGTGTTTAAGGACATCAGTCTAGTCAGGAGGCCTAGGAAGAACTTCCCCGAGGAAGTGATGTTGTAGCTAAGACCTATGGACTGAAAGGGGATAGGCAGGTGAAGGGCGGGAATGAAAGCACCCTACGAAGAAGTGATAGCAAGGCCAGCCCTGTGGTGGGGAAGCGTGGATTGAGTGACTTCAGGAGCTGGGGCAGGGGCAGTGCAGGTACTGTAGAGAGAGTGAGGGAGAACACAGAGTTAGCCACCACTGTCAGGGGCTATTTACATGAGTGCAGTGGGAAGTCAGTTTGGTCAGGAGTCTGGTTTGGGAAGCCTGCAGTTTGGGTTGCTGGATAAGCAGGGAGGATGATTAAAGGAGGAGGTCACATTCCAGTGGGAGGCCATTTGGTTGGTTGTTGTGTTCATCTAGGGAAGGGATGGAACCAAAGACAGAAGGTGGGTTGAGAGAGACATTAGGTTGAGAGACATTAAAGACTCCACAGAGGTTTACTTGGAAAGGGAGAAAGAGGGGAAAGGGGAGAGAGGGAGATGAAAGGAGTAACAGTGAGCTGTTCATCTAAATTGTCCTTCAAGGCCAAACTCCATTTTTGGAAGGTCTAGTTGCTCACCCTAGGTTTTTTGACCAGTCCCAGGTCATGGGTGATAATTATTTTTAACCAAGCATGAAGAACTTATCCTGGCGTCTGCCACAATGGAAAGTATGTGCCCTGGATCTGGCTGTGGGGATCCGGAAATGGAACAACACTATGAGGTTACAGTATGGGGACATAAGCATGATAGACCAGGTCTTGAGGAGCTCTGTGGTTTGTACCTTAAGTGCCTCTAGACTTAAAGGCTTGGTCCTCAACCTGTGGCCGTACTGGGAGGGGATGGAGCCTTTAAAAGGTGGTGCCTAGTACAAACTAACTCCCCTTGAGGGGGATACTGGGGCCTCAGCTTTTTTATTGCTGTTCAGCCACTATGAGGCTAACAGGTTGGCCTCACCATATTCTCCCAGCCATAATAATCTAGTGTGTACAGGCTCCAAAACTAGGGACTGAAACCTCTGAACTGTGAGTCAACGCCAACTTTTTCTCCTTGTAGGTTGATTTTTCTCAGGTATTTTATCATAGTATCAGGAAATCTGACTCACACAGGTAACTTCACTATTTTAACTGTTCATTGCAAGGTGATTCTTCAAAAGGAACATAAGAATCTGGAAACACCAGTTGTGGTGGCCCACGCTGGTAGGATTTG
Organism: Pachyuromys duprasi; assembly: GCA_028658305.1. Taxonomy (NCBI): domain Eukaryota; kingdom Metazoa; phylum Chordata; class Mammalia; order Rodentia; family Muridae; genus Pachyuromys; species Pachyuromys duprasi. The sequence goes on from CM053758.1 coordinate 13,519,667, forward strand.
CTGAAGGAGGCAGAGGCAGGAAGATCACAAATTTGAGGCCATCCTGGACTACACATTTTAGGGGCTGGAGAGATGGCTCAGAGGTTAAGAGCACTCACTGCTCTACCAGAGGACCCTGGTTCAATTTCCAGCTCCTAGTGGCAGCTCACAACTGTCGGTAACTGTTCCAGGGGATCCAACACCAGCACACAGACATATATGCAGGCAAAACACAAATGCACATAAAACATAAATAAATGATTAAAGAAAGACTCTGAAAGCTAAGTGGGTGGGACCATATGAGCATTATGATCATTATGGGCTGCGTTGGCTAGTCTCAATTGTCAACTTGATCTAGAATCATCTAGGAGGTGGGCTCGATTAGGTTAATTGAGGTGGAAAGGCCTGTCCACTGTGGGGGGCAACATCCTCTGGCCTAGGGTCCCTGGAGAAAGCCAACTGAGAACAGGCTTTCATCATTCTCTGTTTCTTGATTGTGAATGTGATGTGACCAGCTGCCCTAAGCTGCTGCTACTGCAATGTGAGCAGCAGACTGTGAGCCAAAAGAAACCCATTCTGGCTTCAGTTGTTGTTGCCAGAGTCTTTTGTTGCCATAGCACCAGGAAGAGAAACTAAGAACACAGAGTGTCCTACAAGCTAAGGGAAGGGACTTTGAGAAAAAGGCCAAGCATCAGAGTTGATCACTGCTGAGAGGCTGGACAAACGAGACAGAAGTTTTCACCTGTCTTGTTTTTCTGATGAGGGCTGCACAGAATAAGTGCTTGTGTTGGAGTAGAGATGCCTACTGTGTCAGTTAGCTCCTACTGTGTAAGCAACCCCCCACGGAGGAGTGACTTAAACTCACTAAGGTGATTTCTCGTGAGCTCCGCTGACACAAAGCAGGTATGGATGACCTTGCTGAACTTTCTGATGTTGGTGGGTAGACTGGCTGGGGCTTGGCCGATCCAGGATGGTCCCAGTCTCTGCTCCATGTGGCTCCCTCTCAAGATCAAGGCAGAGGGAAGATCATACAAGGACTCTGAAGTGGGAGCGAGCTTGGCTGTGTGAGGGAGAGGACCGGGGTCTTTGCAGCTGGGATGTTGGGTGCAGAAACAGCTCAAGGAATTGGAAGGGGGTGGAAAGTGGGCTATGGAAATAGAAAGAGTGGGGGATGGCGTGACACCAGGAGCCCCTTGCAGAGCATCAAACCCTGCTGTTAGAGTTCTTCGTGTCTGCCCTAGTGGTACTGTTGGCTGCTGTTCATTAGAGGAGGCCTGACACTTTTCTTGGTTCCATCTCCAGCGACGGAGAGCGGGTGGGGCGGGGGAATGGGCACCTTTGCCCGATGATACCTAATTTTAGGGGAGGGAGAATTGTATAAAATTACCTGTGCTGACATAAAATGATATATTATTTTATATGAATGAAAACATCTCATATTTAGCAGATGTCACATATTTCAACAGGTTTTTAAAAACTATTAGTCTAAGTGAACCCCCTAGCAGCAGCATTTTTTAGAATTTAAAAGAGAAAAAATCTTCCAGCTAGACAAGTTTTTTTTGATTCCCCAAATCATGTACGTATGTGTGTGTGTGTATGTATGTATGTATGACCTGAAAGTAGAAATGAAAATGTCCAGGGGACAAAGGGAGGGAGGGTCTTAAACAGACAGGCTCAGTGTCCTCTGCTCATGGCAGGAATGTGTTGAGCCAGAGAGGCAGTAGTGCTCCCTGCACGTGCTCCCTCATGGGATCTTTCCTTCTTTTAGTTTATTTTTGTACGTTTGTGTAATGTGTGTATGTGCATGTGAACACATGTGAATGCAGGTAAATATGCATGTATATGTGCATTTGTGTGACAGCCAGAGGTGGACATTGGACATAATCCTCAACCACCCTCCACACTGGATTGTGAGGTAGTGTTTCTCACTGGTGGGTCGGTGCTGGCCAGTGATCTCCAAGGCTGTGCTCCTCCCCCCTCCTCCCCCAGTCCCTTCTCTCCCCGATCCCAGCACTGGGATCACAGGTGTGGTCCCGCATGCCTGGCTTTCATGTGGCTGCTGGGGATGGAAACTCAGGTTCCCATGCTTGCAGGGCAAACACTTTCCCAGCCAGGCCCCTAACACCCGACATCTCTTCATTTGCTACAGTGGGTCATCAGGGCAGTTCTGGAGTTCCAAGTTGCTGTGGTTATGGGGACATGTAAGAACATGAGTTTCCTCTCAGGAGGCACCCCTGCGGATGGCGGGGAGGTCCGAGAGTCCCAACATGGAGCTCAGCCCCAAAGCCACAGGCCTTAACTGGGAGCTGTAAGCCAGGATCATTTTCTTCTTCTCTCTAGACAAACACTGTAGTACAGGGCATGGGTGGGGTCAGCCGGTCGGAATTCAGACCTCGTCTCAATAGTTTCTGCAACTGTGGGCAATATACCTTGCTTTTAGCAACACAGAAGAGAAAAATCAATATTTTGACTCTCACAGCCTGTCACAGCACAGAAGTGTCAGCATGTCTGCATGGGTCTCTAAGCAGGGCGGCGGAGTCTGGGCTAAGGGAGGCTCGTAAAAAAAATGACCGATGCAGATATTAATGATTTAATCTGCTAACGTGGTGTGGTGTGGCTGCCTCAGAGGATCTCATTCGTCAGTGCTCAGGACCCTCAGAGGAGCCGCGCAAGGGGCTGGTACGAAGGAGGTAGCAGGAGCGAAGATGAATCACAGAGTGCAATATTGATTCGCCCCGCCTCTAGCCGCCTCTGTTTGGAAATATGGAAAGCAAATTAATGAATAAATGAGCTGGCTTGGTGAACCGTGCCCTGCTTGGAGTGCTGGTATTTAAGCTGTATACACCAAGCAGTCTCTAGGCAAGGGCTGAAGCATGGGTGGGGTGGCCGTGGAGGGGTGCATGCAGCTCTGATCTGCCTCTTCTTTTGGGGATAGAGTCCTGCTATCTTGTTGCATCCCAGGCTGGCCTGGAACTTAACATTCTCCTGCTTCAGTTTCTTAGATGTGATCACACCTGGCCTCCTGGTCCTCCCTCAGAAGAAAGGGCTAAATGGGAGGATTCAACTAGATAGTGTGTCTCCGTCCTGTAGCCGCTACTTAAATAAAATCTCATCTTTTTATAGATGTGTGTGTGTGTGTGTATGTGTGTTGTATGCACATGAGTGGGCAGGGGTGACCTGCACACTCTTGGAGGCCAGGGGAGGACATGTTTTCCTCTTTCACTCTCTGACCTTGAGACCAGGCCTCTTACTGAACGAGGAGATCACCGTTTCATCTAAGCTGGCTGGCCGGTGAGCGCCCAGTCTCTGCTCTGGAGTTATGGGCATCAGATCCATGTCCAGTATTTGTCTGTCTTCTGTCTGTCTGTTTAAATTTTGAGATCATCATAGAATTACAGCATTTCACTCTTCCCTTCCCTTCTTCCTGAGGCTTCCTTATGTCCCTCCTTGCTCTCTTTCAAATTCATGCATGGCCTTTTCCCTCGTTAAAAATTGTTACATGCATATATATGTATGGAGATACATACATATTCCTCAATAGAAACTGCTCACTTTGTATAATGTTACTTGTGTGTATGATTCCAGGGCTGACCATTTGGCCTTGGACAACCAATTGGTGTGCTTTTTTTTGGGGGAAGGCTGTTTGCCCCATTGTCAGCGTTCCTTAGTTGTCTGTGGTTCTTTATGTAGGCCGAGGCCACAGCTCACCTGTGGGCAGTCATGCTGGTGAGACTTTATGGGTGTAGTTTTTCACAGTAAACTCCCCAATCCTCTGGCTCTTAGTCTTTCTGCCCCCTCTTGCACAATGTTCCTTGAAGAGCTCTGGGTGTAGGAGTGTTTTGTAGATGTACCCATTGGACTGTGCTTCACAATTCTTCATTTTTATTGGTTGTGTTTTTCTGTTAGGGTCTCTATCTGTTGCCAAGAGAAGTTTCCTTGATGAGGGGTGAGGACTACATTTACATGTGAAGATTTGGAGCTATTTATGTGGGTGCCGGGGATTCAAGCTCAGGTTTAGGCTTGTACAGTCAGGTACTCTTAGCCACTGGGCCATCTCTCCAGCCTGGGGCTACTTTTTTTTTAATTGAAAAAACTATACAATATATTCTGATCATGCCCTTTTACTCTCTCAAGTCCTCCTAGATCCTCCCCACCACTCCACACACTAACTGCAACTTTCTCTTTCTTTAAAAAAAAAAAAAAACCAAATAAACCCAACAAAACCACATAGATCATCCTTCCAAACACACAAAAACCAGAAGCCAAAATATATAAGCAAAAGACCAAGACAAAAAACAAAATGCCCAAACAGCAGTATGAGGGAAAAAGTGTACAGAAATACCGCTGAGTTTGTGTTAATATTAGCTAAGTACTCCTGGGCATGGGGCCTCCCCTGAATGGTATTAAAATATCCAGTGAGACTTTACAGGGGAAAAAAAAATTGCAAGTGGGAGCCACTCCCCCTTCTCAGGGCTGCAAGCCCGTATAGCTTCAGCTTATGCACGTCCTGCTGGAAGTACTTTTTAAGTGGTGGGCAATACTGGGAAGTATTAGATTTCACATTTCCTGCTAGCAGGCTGGAAAGATGGTAACTCCCATCTTGATTGGGTTGAGACAGTCAGGGCTATGTATGGGTCGCACATAGTGCCAAAATTGATAGTCTTAAAAAGTTTAAAATAATCATTTCACACGTAGCAACTTAGTCTGCTTCTTGAGTGCTTATGCCATTACTGTTGCTTAGCAACTTAGTATGTGTTTCTTGAGTGCTTATTCTGTTACCGGTGCTCAGCATAGAGCTGTGGACAAAGCAAGGTCCCTTCCCTCTCAGAACTTCCCTTTGTCTTTTGTCTATAGGCCTCCAAGTGCTTGCAGAAGGCATCGGCTTCCCTCCATGGAACTCTGCATCTTTGTCTACACCCAGTGGGTGTAGATGGGTGCACACACTGGGGTGTGGCTTGGTGGGAGAGCACTTACCCCGATGTGCATGAGTTCACAGGCTCCTGCAACCTGAAGGAGTTCTCTTGCCCTTGCTGGTTGGGGGTGTGTTCTGCGTGTGTATCTGTGCCACACTGTCTTGGTACTGTGTCTCTATACAGTCTCAAAGGTGGGTGGCATGGCTTATCCCTGCATTTTTTGTCTTGTTTTGTTTTCATTTCTGCAAACATTTATATACCATCTCCGCATCTTGCTGGGTTTTGGTAGGGATTACTTTAGACCCGCATTCAGATGGGGAGAATGGACATCTGTGCTGTGCTGTGTCCTCCTACCCATGAGCATGGCACGGCTTTCCATTTCTTAAGATAGTCTCTGAATTCCCTCATGTTGCTTAATTATCAGCAGAGAAGCCCCGGAATATTTTGCTAGATTTATTCCCAAGCATTGTTTTGTTTTTTGAAAAAGCAATTGAATATGGTATTCAAATTTCAGTTTAGATCTGTTCACTCTGAATAGACAAGGATGGAGTTGACCTTTCTGTGCAGATCTCATAGTGTGTCATCTTGCTGGGTTTACTCATTGGTTCTTGTGTTTATGCACACACGTGTGCTCATTCTCAGACACATCTGTGTCTTTATATGTGCAGTTTCAATTAGGATTTCCTACACTTATATTCATGTTCTCTATAAAGAGAAAGGGGATTTGATTTCTTTCTTTCCTGTTCCAATCTGAACAGGTGGATGTCTGGAGTTTATTGTTATTATTGCTTTAAGAATTCCTACATGCAAATGCCAGGTGGGGTAATTTGGTGGCAAATGGGAATTGAGGCAAGCTGGAAGGGGCTGCCGCTTCTAGGCTGTGTAGCAGCATGGATTTACATCTTCTCAGGCTAAAGGTAGTTCTGGTGTGAATTTTTCCTACTATTTAAATGTGAATTATTTAAGTATTTAGAGGCCTTCTGGGCCAGGCAAACCCACTGTGGGCTGGGCTGGCTTTGTGTCACTCTGTCATGGAAGCTGCTTCTGTGCTGCTGGAAGCTCTAGCAAGAAGTGCCCAAGGGATGCACTGCAAATTCAGAGTTTTGACTTGGCTGCAGATTTTCAGGACTGACAAGGAGGCTCGTGGGATGAAGGACTCACTGTATCTGGAAGGTCATCTCTGGGATTATTTGTCTCAAATCATCTGGCAAAGTGGCTGCCTCAGGTGGGAGGGCTGGGTGTGTGGCTTCTGAAGGGGGTGGTGGTAGGGTTAGGCCCACACAATAGGTCAGAAGTGTGAAGTTCTCAGACAGTGGCCGGCCAGATCATCTGGGTGAAAGTGGGAGGTCTGTTAGGCAGGGATGAGCTTTCCAACTGTCATGTTTATTTCCTTCCTCCTTTCTTCACTACTTTTCCTCCCTCCATGTTCTGCAGTTGACCTGTGACCTCCTCCTTCCCCTGTGTCTGACTTCTCAGCACCAGGATTCTTGGCGTAGGCTGTCATGGCCACATTTTTACATGGGTTCTGGAGATCTAAACTTGGGACATCTTGCTTAAGCAAAGTACTTTATTTAATGTACCTCCACTTCTCATTCTGTTTTCATTCTGCACTCTTTGGGATGACTGAGTGAATAGTAGGAAGTAAATTGGGAAAACAGCTATGGGGAAGGTCTATCTTTTCTAGTTCCATCCATTTGCCTGCAAATTGCATGATTTTAGGTTGTTGTTGTTTTTAATAGCTGAGTAGTGTTCCATTGTGTATCCATTCTTTGGCTGAGGGACATCTGGGTTGTTTCCAGATTCTGGCTATTACAAATAAAGCTGGTATAGACATAGCTGAAGTAAGTTTTCTTGTGGTATGGTGGAGCATCTTTTGGGTATATGCCCAAAAGAGGTATAGCTGAGTCTTGAGGTAGATCTATTGCCAATTTGAATTTCAGAGAAACCTCCAAATTGACTTCCACAGTGGTTGTACAAGTTTGCACTCCCATCAGCAATGGAGTTGTTTCCCTTGCTTTACATTCTCACCAGCATATGCCGTCACTTGAATTATTGATCTTAGATATTTTGATGGATGTAAGATGGAATCTGTCTTTTTGATTTGCATTTCCCTGATGACTAAGGACATTGAACATTTTTAAAGAGTTTCTCAGCCATTAGAGATTCCTCTGTTGAGAATTCTCTGTTTAACTCTATACTCCGTTTTTAAATTGGGTTATTTGGTTTGTTGTCTGATTTCTTGAATTCTTTGTATATTTTGGATTATATATTTTGGACTATCCCTCTGTAAGATACAGGTTTGGTGAAGATCTTTTCCCATTCTGCAGGGTACTATTTTGTCCTATTGATAGTGTCCTTTGCCTTGTAGAAGCCTTTCAGCTACATGAAGTCCCATTTATCAACTGTTGGTCTCAGTGCCTGAGCTGTTGGTGTTCTGTTCAGGAAGTTGTCTCCTGTACCAATTCAAGGCCTCCCTACTGTCTCTTCTATTAGATGTAATGTATCTGATTTTATGTTGAGCTCTTTGATCCACTTGGACTTGAGTTTTGTGCAGGATGATAAATATGGATGTTTGCATTTTTCTACATGTAGACATCCAGTTAGACCAGACCATGTGTTT
>CM053758.1:13527278-13572237 GCA_028658305.1 Pachyuromys duprasi
TTGTTGTTTTATTTATTGTACAGAATTGTTTTAGCTATTTTTTTTTTTTGTTGTTCTTTCATATGAGGCTGAGATTTTTTTCAAGGTTTGTAAAGAATTTTGTTGATATTTTTATGGGAATTGCAGTGAATTTATAGATTGCTTTAATAAGGAGGCCAGTTTTACTATGTTAATCAGTATAATCCATGAGCATGGGAATCTTTCCATCTTCTGATATATTTTTCAAAATCTTTTTTCAGTGACTTGAAGTTCTTGTCATACAAGAACTTATTTGTAGCTATTGTGAAAGGTGTTGTTTCCCAAATGTCTTTCTTAACCCATTTGTTTTTTGAATACCGAAGGGCTGCTGATTTCTTTTTTTTGAGTTAATTTTGTATCCAGCCACTTTGCTGAGAATGTTTATCAGCTATAGGAGTTGTCTGGTAGATTTTTGGGGATTAACTTTTGTATACTATCATATCATCTGTGAATATGGCACTTTGACTTCTTCCTTTCCAATTTCTATCTCCTTGATCTCCTTTGGTGTCTTATTGCTCTAGCTAGGGCTTTCAAGTACTTTATTGAACAGACATGGAGAGAGTGGACAGCCTTGTTTTGTCCCTGGCTTTAGTGGGATTACTTGAAGATTCTCTCCATTTAATTTGATGGTGGCTGTAGGCTTGCTGTGTATTGCCTTTATTGTATTTAGGTATGTGCCTTGGATCCCTGATGTTTTCAAGACTTTTAACATTAAAGGATGTTGGATTTTCAGCATATAATGAGATGATTTCTGTTTTTTTTTCTTTCAGTTTGTTTATATGGTGGATTATGTTGATGCTTTTTTTATATTGAATACCCACTGTATACCTGGGATGAAGTCTGCTTGGTCATATTAGATATTTTTGTTGTGTTCTTGGATTTGGTATGAGTGTATATTATTGAGTATTTTTTTTGTCAATGTTCTTAAGGGAAATTGGTCTGGAATTCTTTGATGAGTCTTTGTGTTGTTTAGGTATCAGGGTGATTGTGGTATCATAGAATGAGTTCAGCAATGTTCTTTCCATTTCTATTTTGTGGAATACTTTGAGGAGTATTGGTTTTAGCTCTTTTTTGAAGGTCTGGTAGAATTATGCACTGAAACCATCTGGCCCTGGGCTTTTTCTGTTTGTTTGAGAGATTTTTAAGGACTGCTTCTATTTTTTTTAGGGGTTATAGGACTATTTAAATTGTTTTCCTGATCTTGATTTAACTTTGGTAAGTGGAATCTATCAAGAAAATTGTCATTTTTCATTTAGATTTTCCAGTTTTGTGGAGTTCAGGTTTTTGAAGTAATAACTAATGATTTTTGAATTTCATCAGTGTCTGTTATAATGTTTCCCATTTCATTTCTGATTTTGTTAATTTGGATATTGTCTCTCTGCCTTTTCATTAGTTTGGCTAAGGGTTTGTCTATCTTGTTTTTTCAAAGAACTAGCTCTTGGTTTCATTGATTCTTTGTATTGTTCTCTTTGTTTTTTAAGTTATTTCAGCCCTGAGTTTAGTTATTTCCTGCCATTTACTTCTCTTGAGTGTGTTTGATTGTTTTTGTTCTAGAACTTTCAGATGTGCTGTTAATTTTTTTAGTATGAGATGCTACAACTTCTTTATGAAGGCACTTATTAGTGGCATGAACTTTCTTCAGCACTGCTTTCATTGTGTCCCATAAGTTTGGGTATGTTGTGCCTTCATTTTCATTGAATTTTAGGAAGTCTTTTATTTCTTTATTTAATCTTTGACCCAGTGGTCATTGAGTAAAGAGTTGTTCAGTTTCCGTGAGTTTGTAGGCTTTCTGTTGTCTCTGTTGTTGTTGAAGTCCATCTTTAATTTATGGTGATCTGATAACATAGAAGGGGTTATTTCAATTTTCAATTGAGGCTTGCTTTGTATCAGACTAAATGGTCAACTTTGGAGAAAGTTCTGTGAGGTACTGAGAAGAAACTATATTCTTTTGTGTTTGGGTGAAAAGTTCTGTAGATATCTGTTAGGTCCATCTGATTCATGACATCTGTTAGTGTCGTTATTTCTGTTTAGTTTCTATTTCATTGACCTGTCCTTTGGTGAGAGTGGGGTGTTAAAGTCTCCCACTATTAGGGTGTAGGGACTGATTTGTAGTTTAAGGTTTATTAATGTTTCTTTTTACAAATGTAGATGTCCTTGTATTTGAGGCATAAAATTGAGGTGCTATCTTGGTGGACTTTTCTTTTGATGAGTGTGGCATGTCCTTCCCCATCTCTTTTGATTAATTTTGGCTAAAAGTCTAGATTTCATTTGCTATTAGAATGCCTACCCCAGCTTGCTTCTTGGGCCCATTTGCTTAGAAAACCTTTTTCCAGCCATTACTCTGAGGTAATGTCTATCTTTGTTGCTGAGGTGTGTTTCTTGTATGGAGCAGAATGATGGGTCCTGCTTACCCATCCATTCTGTTATTCTGTGTTTTTAAATTGGGGAACTAAGTCCATCTTGAGAGATATTAAGGACCCATCATTGTTAGTTCCTGTTATTTTGATGATGATGTCCGTAGTGTATGTGTGTTTCTCTTCTTTTGGTTTTGCTGCAGCGAAGTTATTTCCTTTGTTTCTTGGGTGTAGTTAACCCCCTTGGGTTGGAATTTTCCTTCTAGTTTCTTCTGTATGGACGGATTTCTGGATATATATTATTTAAATTTGGTTTTATCAGGGAAATATTATTTTCTCCATTTTTGTAATTGAAAGTTTTGCTGGTATAGTAGTCTGGGCTCATAATCTGTGGTCTCTTAGGGTCTGCAAGACATCTGTCCAGGCTCTTATGGCTTTTGGAGTCTCTGATGAGAAATTGGGTATAATTCTGATAGGTCTACCTTTACTTGGCCTTTTAAGCCTTGCAGCTTTTAAAATTCTTTCTTTGCTCAGTACATTTAGTGTTCTGATTATTATGTGGCAGTAGGATTTTCTTTTCTGGTCCAGTCTATTTGATGTTCTGTAAGCCTCTTGTATATTTATAGGCATCTCTTTCTTTAGTTTGGGAAAATTTTCTCCTATAATTTTGTTTTAAATATTTTCTTGTCCTCAGAGGTAGGAATCTTTTCTTCTATTCCTATTATTCTTAGGTTTTATCTGTCCATGGTGACCCTGATTTTTTTTGGATGTTTTATATCAGGAATTTTTAGACTTAATTCTTTGACTGCTGTATTGATTTCTTCAATTGTATATTCTATGCCTGAGGTTCTCTCCCTCACCTCTTATATTCTGTTGGTGATGCTTACACCTGTAGCTCCTTTTCTCTTTATCCAGGATTCCCTCAGTTTGAGTTTTCTTTATTGTTTGTATTTTTGTTTTCTGATTCTGAACCATTTTTTTTTTCATTTCCTTTACCTGTTTGATTGTATTTTCATATATTTAATGGGTTTATTAGTTTCCTCTTTAAAGGCCTATGTCATCTTCAAAAGAATAGATTTAATGTCATTTTCCTGTGTTTCAGCTGCATTAGGATGTTCAGGGCTTGCTGTGGTAAGACAGCTGGGTTCTGGTGATGCCACATTGCTCCGGCTCTTGATTGTGTTCTTATGGCCGGCCTTTAAGTCTTCTGGTTGTCCCTGGTGTTGGCTGGTTGCTCCTGGTGCCTGGTGGGTGGAGGTGAATGATCCCGGGGCCCAGCAGGTCATCTCAGGAGGCAGGTAGAGCTGTGGGCCAGAGTCTGGAACCAGGTCTTCCTGGGGCCCAGAAGACCTCCCTGAGAAGGAGGGTAGAGCTGTGGGCCAGAGTCTGGAACCAGGTCTTCCTGGGGCCCAGAAGACCTCCCTGAGAAGGAGGGTAGAGCTGTGGGTTGGAGGCTAGATGGTCTTGGGCCCTGGGAGATGGGCAGGGCTGTGCACTGGAGGGTGGATGCTCCTAGGGCCCGTTTAGGTCTCCTTAGGAAGGTGAGTAAAGCTGTAGGCAAGGGATATATATATATAATATAATATATATTTATAAATATACATATATTTATATATACACATATATAATATATGTTTATATATTATATATATATATATATATATAATGTATATGGAGAGAGCACGCAAGAGAATCAATTTCACTAGGGTTGCTTACAGGAAAATGAATGAGGGATTATTTACAGGAGCATGCACACTTTAGCATTTGCTACAACACTGGAAAAATGCCTTCTCCTCTAGCAAGGCCTATAGATCCCAGGGAGGGTGGTCCGGCCTGTGAGAACCCCCAGAGGGACAGTTTTCAGGGAAGCTTGCTTAGCCCCATGGTTTTGCTAACTATGAGTTGCTTAGGTACAGTTGGGTGATTCAGGCTGGGATAGGAGAGACAGGAATTCTGTGTGCATAAGATGCCAACATCATCTCCAGGTGCATGTGAGACTCAGCCTGGGTGAGTCAGACTCTCCTCATAGGAGAGAGGATCCTATCAATCCCTCAGGCCTATTGCACAGCCTTGGCTGGAAATGTACCACCAGCTTGAAGATACAGCGTTTGGAGGGGCTGGAACAGCCCCAGAACTTGACCTATCTCTTCAGAAGTATCCAGTGGCACAGGAACACTCTGCAGATGAATTGCTGCCTCCCAGGATGTTCTGCAGCCTGGGTGGCAAGTGAGTGGACAGTCTGACCTCCATGATGGGTGTCTGGATGGCTTTGCATCTCCCACTAGCCCAGCTAATCACTGTCCTAGGAAGGAAATGACATCAATAGCCTTTCCATTCTGTTCCTTTGTCCTGCCTGGGCATTTGTACATGTAATTATGGAAAGACAATTTAATGCTGACCAAATTAATTGCATTTGCTGAATGGACTTGAAACACCCTCTACAGGCAGTTTTTCCGTTCGGCACAGTGGGTGATGGTATGCAGAGAATGGATGCTGGTGACTGCTGGCACACTGTCCCTGGCTGTGGGTCAGCTGTTTGTTTTGGCTAGGTTAGGTTGGAGTGCTTGCTATGCAGTTGACAGTCTGGTCAGCTCTGCTCCCTTGTTTGCCCTGCACTTGCTACCAGCTTCATCTTGAATGGTGTTAGCTGTGCACTGCCAAGCGCTTGCCAGGATCCAGGCATGTGGCAGGCTGCACTATTTTTAATCTTCATGTTTATATGAGGGAAATGTTAGTATCCCCATTTCACCATGGAGAAATGGCACACAACTGGTTACCCCAATGAAGTTTGTGTCCCTCTATAGCTTCCCATTTGTACCACTCTATGTCGGTGAAATCTGAGGGAATCCTAGAATTGTGCCTTGGGCCTGGTGGTGAAGGGTGATGCCTCTGGCTAATATCTCCGGTGTTAGAGCTCTCCTGGGATCACATGGCTCCGTTAGCTGAGTTAGCTTTGAAAAATTAGGCTACCTCTCTGTGCCTCAGTTTCCTAATCTGTAATGTGTTGCAGTGATATTTACCTTCTAGAAAGAGGCCGTAATGGTGGTGGTGCACACTGGCGTTGGGGTGCATGGCCAATGCTTGGTAAGGATGGCACTGAGCAGGCGCTGAGCTTGGTTCAGGAAGGCTGTACTTAGGGCAGAAGCCAGGAATGGAAGGAAACTGGGAGGGATTGGTTGAAGTGGGTTAGACGGTTGCCAAGAAAGCATCTGCGCCCTGTATATCTGTCATGGCTTGCCACAGATTCATGATGGCTACAATGACAGCATTCTGAGTGCAGACCCCAGAGACAGTGTGTCTGCCAGCTCCTGGCGCTGAGACTGAACACCTGACTAGAAACTGCTGAGGGGCAAAGGGCTGGTTTTAACCCACAGCTTCACAAGATTCGGTGTCCTGGAGGGTCAGCATGTGCTGGAGCAGCACCTCATGGGGGGTGGAAAATGGAGTGACCTGTTACAGGAAGCAGTGGAGACAAGACCCAGCCTCAGCAGACACATTGCCAATGGCCAGCTTCCTTCCCCTTCCTCATACCAGTCAGCAGGCTCAGGGGCTGTTTGCTGCTCCTGATATCTTACTGTGCTTGAGATTTGATCCTGTGTGGCTGTGTGGGCCCTGGCTCAGGCACCCAGTGTTTCTGACTGCATACTAACTCCTCCTCTCTTTCCTTAGGGTGATTCTGGAGAGAGCTCAGTCCACTCCAGTACCTTCACCAAAGCCGTCTACTTTGTTGGCTGGAACAGCCTAGTCAAGGTACTCAGTGGGCTTCCTGTCCTGGTCTGGGAGGGCTTCTGGCTTGCCCTAGGCCTGCAGCTTTCTCATACTGCAGAAACCTTGTTCCTGCTGTCGGTTATCCTCAGGGCTTCTTAGGAGGTCCCAGGATGATCACTGAGTCACTAGACATTCTCTACTTAGTTCCCTTCTCCAATCTTCAGGCTAATCTCTACCATCACTGCATTTTCCTTAGCCTGTCCATTCACTGCGGTTTCCCAAACCAAGCCTAGAAGAAACTTCAGCCAAATAAGAGCCTCATCTTCTCACAACTTTGCCAGTACTACCCTCATGGGCTCTTCCTTGCCTTTCAGTGTCCAGCCTTTCTTTTGGGTTAGCCATCCGTCCCTGTGCCATAGGAAATGGGACATCTCATGGAGTGTCTCAATTATGGACCCTTGGGGAGAAACTGGAGAGATTGGGATCTTCTGAGAAGGGATGTTGGGGAGTTGGGTTATCAGTTGTGTATATAATTTCTGTCTTGCAGACTCATCTTGACATGAAGAGTGCCAGAGCCTTCAGAGAAGGTAGCCTCTCAACATTCAAGTGTAGGGAACAATACACAAAAAGAGGTTTTGACCTTGAGCACAAGGGCCCAGATAAGGGATTGAAGCCTGTGAGGCAGTACATATTTAATGGGGGAAGGCTCCAGTTGGGTTCCTGTGCCCCTAAAACAGAAGAACTTGGATAGGAGGGAGGACACAGTTAAATATTAGCATCCAGAGTTTAATGAGAGCAAGCAAGGAAGATATTTACAAATCAAGATGACCACAAACAGTATGCATTCACAGGTCTTCATTTTTCTGATATTCCTGCCCTGTTTCTCCCCTTTAGGGACACATCCAGGAGGGACAGTGCTTCTCTTGAAAGCCCACTTTACAATGAATTCAATCTAAGTAGACATATTATGATACAAGAATATGCCCAGGGTTTATGTGTCCCAAAGCTAGTTAGTAGAGAAGGTAGCATGCCTGGCAATGGACTCTCTCAGGAATCTGTTGAGGTTCTTTGACTAAAACCCCAGTGTTTTCTGCTTTCAAGGAAGACACTGTAATAGGATTGAGGCCCATGCCTTCCTTACCTGTGGCAGGCATTAAATCTTAATTTTTTTCACTCTTTTAGGTCCCTTATCTGCTTAGTTTGGCTTTCTACTTACTTACCCAGGGTGCTCAGTTAACAGAGTAGGCATGAAAAATGTCATTCTAACTCTCACTTTGTCTCCTTCAGGGCAGAGGAAGTCCTTCAGGCTGAATGAGGTAGAGACATAGATGGTCTATCTGGATAAGGAACAGAGGAAGAACATTTTATATAAATGGATAGCTGGCATGAAGTTTCCTCTTCTCTGGTACTAACGCCTGCCACCTCTTCAGAGAGTAACAGGTTCATTTTGACTGGAGTTCAGAGTCTAAACCAGGTATAACACCTGGTTCCTTCCCTGTGACTTGCCCTGGGAAGACACTGGCAGTGCCCATTTAGGAGACCTCTGCAGCTCTGAGTGAGGCTCACTGCCCTGTTGCTGTCCTGGCTGTAGGATCTGGGAACATATCCCCAGAAACAACTCACCAGCATGCCCAATCATGGGTCCTCTGCCCTTCATTCAGAACTTCACTTTACTCTCACATCTGTCAGAGAACACATACTTCAAGAGAACTAAAGAAAGAAAAGTTGGCTCCAAGAGTTCTAGAATTGACCTCTGGCTACAAAGAGCACCGTGGCTGGGACCAAAGGACTGGCTGTAACGTTATAAGATTCTCTGACGGACCTCTGTGACCAAGAGCAACTACTTAGTCTCTTCCAAGGTGCATAGGGTATCCTTTCTGTGAGGTGACATCTGTGGGCTCCATAAAGAGGGCATATACCAAAATCCTGGTACATGCTAGTTCCTAGTGACTGCATCTTCTCCCACTGGAAAAGCAAGGAACAGTTCAGGCAAGTAGTGTATGAGCGGGGTGGCTTCATGGGCCCGTCATCCACTTCTTTTGGGTAAAAGGCCAAAAGAATTAGGAAGATGTCCCAAGCAGTATGGCTGTAGCCATACCACAAAAAGTCACACAGCCTCTTGGTGCACACCTCTGTGCATCTCAAAGGCTCTGTCGGTACTACATTGCCTGATTCACTTGGTTTGTCCCCACCAAGACTCCCCGACATAGTAATAGCAAACACACTCCTTCCCATCTTTTGGCTTCATTATAGACCAGAGGCTTGACTAGTAGTCACCTCCTGGCCCAAATCTGCTCTGGCCTTTCAAGCAAGATGCTTGGTTCTCTGGCCCTGTCTCCCATACAAGGACTTGTGGGACTCATTTGGTGCACTGTCATGGTTGTAGATCGTGATGCAAAATGCAGTGATTGGCTTGTGGCAGCTCAGTTTTTGCGCCACTTGGACACTTTCTTCAATATGACCTGATGCTCAACAACACTCTGGAATGATAGACACCAGGACCTTTTCCAAGGCACAACCTCTTTTAGTCTCTCAGGCATCCTTTGGTCTTCAACATGGAAATACAGACGACACCTGGCTGTCTTGGAGGCTGGTTGCAGCTGTCCCATGTTTCCCTATTCTAAACTCAGACCATTGTCAAGTCAAGACCACACATCAGAAACTTGTCTTCTACCACGGGCTAGTACTCAGTGAACTCAATGCCCCGACAGCAGAGCAGCCACAGAGCTTAGCCCCCTCCCCCATGCCATCAGCACAAGGTGTAACCATCCTCAGCCCAGGGTGTGCTCCTTGACAGCATGCTGCTCTGGACCCTGCAAACTCCTCACCCAGTAAGACCTTGCAGAGAGCAAGGTGTCAGTTTCATGGCTATCAGGGCTTCTACCTACTCCTAATCTTTCCAGCTAGGCCAATGGGAAGTGCCAGGAATTCCTCTGTGGAAGCTCAGGATGGTAGCTGGAGTAAAGAGGCTGTGGAGACAAACACAGACGATGGCAGAACTGCTTAAACCCTGGTCAGGCAGGAGGAGGATTCCCTTCACCCTGCCTGGCACACCTTGCTGCTTCAGCTTGCCCCAGTAGTAGATTTCCAAGAAGTACCCCCTGCAATTGTCATTGGCCCTCCTTTGGGAGCATGTTCTCTACTCTTCATGGCTGACCATGCCCTGCAACCTTCAGCTCTGTCTGGGAAGTGTGGCCCTGTTCCTGCTAGTTCAAGGCCCCTGCCCTAGACCAGTGCACTCGCTCCTTTTTAATCATCTTGGTGACTAGAATTTCCTCTCAGATTGTCTTCCTCCTCCTTCACCCTGCTTCATGCCTTTATTATTTTTTTTGTCCATCCCCCCTCCCCCTTTTCTCCCCTCCTCCCGGGCATACAGTTTCTGTACTTCTGTTCAGCTCACCAGGGATACTGTTGGTGTGGAGGAGGGGACTAGCTGGTAAAGACTCTGAGCTCTGTGGGTCACTTCTTTCTATGTGAGTGTTCAGTCGTACATGTAGAGCCTGGAGGGTTGGTACCTCATGAGGTGGAAGCCATGTGGACCATATCTCTCTCCAGAAATTGATGCTTGAGTCACAGTGAACTGAAGGAGGGTGGAGCTGTTAGCTCAAACCCTGCTGTTAGAGGAGGGGGGAGAGGGGCTTGTGTCATGTTTCTTGTTGGTGTCTGGTGGTCGGCAGGTGTTTGGGCACAGTCCCTCTAAAGTTCTAACCTGTGACCCTCCTGTGGCTCTCAGTCTGTACCAGGTGGAAACCAGCTTCACTGTTTAACAAACGGACGTGTGGGTGTGTTCTTCAAGATTCCTTGACCAAAGGTGCTCTTAGTGATTTTGACATAGACAGGACTTACTCAGCACTGGACTAGCCCTACTGTACCATGGCTCTCTCCCTGATTTCACCCTTCTGAATCCATCCCCCTCATACCAAACCCTCCTCCCTCCTTCACAGACTCTGGTCACACCCGCTGTCTGTTTCTGGCTCAGCTTTCCCAGAGAAGGGGAATGCTGTGGGACATCTTAAGGTTCATATTCTATAAATGGACAGTCTGCCAATGGTGGACTACATTCAGAAAAGTAAAAAATGTAACACAGAAGTAAATCTTGGTGGCCATGCCTACCAGCTTTACTGTGGGACTCAACTATTTTTTTTTTTTTTGTAACCTCTTCCCTTGGGTGTCTGCTGCTTTTCTTTGGGGTAAGGAGACAACACAAGCTTCGAAACAGGTGAAGAATCCACCTCCATACCCATTTGTACCCCCTTCTTCAGTTGCTTTTTGAGTCTGTGGGTACAACCTAGAGCTGGCTGGTGCTGGTGCTGCTAGGACCAGGTGGTATCAGGCAAGCTGTACCCTGTGCAGCCCTTGTTCCTTTCTTTCTCAACAATCTCTTGCAGTTGGTTCTTTCTAGATGAGATGGTGGTAAGTAGGGTGTGTTTACTCCCTATCTTCATGGGGAAAGGGAGGTCAGAAGGACCTGCAGGACTTGTGTTTGAATGGATTTTCGCAAGTTTCCATGTTTGCTGATAGGTGTGCCCATCACTGAATTGATGGAAGAATATATTGTAAGTAGCCATGATATCATTACACCTTTTCTTTTTTTCCTACAGATGCTATGATTTCTTGAACCTTGTAGCCAAAGCACTAACATAGCGCCCATAGTCCTGGCAGGTGGGATTTGTACATACTATTTTTCTGGAGGCTCATGGTGAGGCTTCATCACAGAGAAACAGTCATGAGGGTCTCATGGGTGTCTCATGTTTGATGGTCACTTGTACATAGGATCTAAAGCGCATAGGTGAAATGATGTTTTCTAAGGTTTTTGACAGGTTTCATAGACTCGGATATATTTGTGGCTGTGATCAGCTGGTGCAGATCTGAAGAGGTTGAAGCCTTGTATGGTGCAGACCCAGTGACCAAAGCGTAAATCAGAATGCCAAGGCTCCGCATGTCTATGGAAAGTCCATGATAGTCTTGGTCTTCCACCATCTCTGGTGCTAAGTAGGAAAGTGTGCCAATGACAACGTCAGACCAGTGGTGACCTCTATGGCCATTAGGACTTCACAGAGTCTGTTATTTCTGTCTACATCTAAGAGTAAATTCTCTGCTTTTATGTCACAGTGGGCAACGTTTCTTTCATAGAGGTACTGAACTGCCGGTGCCTCCTGGTAGAAATGAGCCACACTTCCTCCTCCCTCTGTATACAGCCACATGCCTCTATGAGGTTGACCATATCTGTCCCTGCCAAAATTCCATGATCAAATATGTCTTTTTTTGGTTTGTCAAATAACTGGAAGAATTTCACAATGTTTGGGTTTAAGACTGCTTTTCTAATGTCCATCTCAGTGGTGATATCAGAGGCCTTGTTGATGGCCTTGTTCAAGATCTTCACAGCTACTCTGGTATTGGTAGGTACATGGCATGCTGCTTCACTGTTGAAAATGATCAGCGGGCAAGGATCATTAACACATAATTAACTGAGAATGTCCTCATCAGAAGGGCTGTCCCTAAGCTCCCCCTCTGTATGCTACCTTCACAGATGGAAAATGGCACTACTGTACAATATTTAAAAAAAATTAGAGTAAGTCTAAGACCTAGAGCCTGTCTATGTCAAAATCACAAGTTTATGGCCACAAATTCTAACCTCTTAAATTCCCAGGTTCCTGAAACAACCTGATAATGCTCTTCAAAGTTGTAGACAAATAAAAGCAACTGAAACCCCCAAAGTAGCAGATGACAAGGTATAATGAAGATCAGAGCTGGGAGAAGGTAGGCACTAGAATTACAAGGACCAAAGACACAGACATTTATTTGTAAGGATCAATAAAATGGACAAACCCTTACCTCGGCCAACAGAGACACTAATAAAATTTAAAGACAAATGAAGATCTTAAAAAAAATCCAAGAGAATCCCCAGGGGACATTTGGCAAGCTTTTACTACAGAGAGGCAATCCTGAAAGAAATGGAAACGTTTCTAGACTCCTGCAGCCAACACCAAAATTGAACTAAGATATCTTAAAATACGTCAATATATGGAACATGACCGATAAGTATCTCCCAACAATAGCTCAAGGTCACTGATGGAACTTTGTCCACAATCATAGAGCAAGACCCAGTGCTCCTGAAACTACTTGACAAAGAAATGGAACAGTTAACTCAAGATGGTTATTCCAAAAACCATAGACACACCAAAAAGTGTAAACCAATTTCCTTGAACATATGGTACATAGATGTATAAGTACTTATATTGATAACATGACATGGATGGGTGAATAGGGCCTTAATGTAAAAAGAATTTTAGGTACATGTAGAGGTCTGGCAAAAATCCACAGTGCAGTAAAATATATGTATGTGTGGAAGTGTCATAATAAAGTTCCTCATTTTGCACAGCTAGTAACATGTTTCACAATAGACAAAATGAAACTGAGAGATCACAACGAAGGAAAATGAACACAGATCCCAAAGCAAAAGTAATTAGGGAATGAATAAACATGAAAAAACAAAACCCCACCAAGATCCCAAAAACAAGGTGGAAGACTTAGTATGTCAAAGTACCACAGATTTTGGAAATATAAGGTTTTCAAAACCAAAGTTGGAGCTCAAGTGATATCAAATGAGCTTTTCTGCAGCATCAGACATCAGTGTCACAATGTTTTTGTGATGTCACAAAAGAATGGACCAAAATCAGGGAACAACTCAATGTGGTTCCATTGACCCCCAAGGACTAAGCTGACAAACTTAAAGGAGGGTGGTTTTGCCTCAGGCTTTCAGAGAACAAGGGATTGTCTTGAGAGGAATTCGTGGTTTAGAAAGGTGTGTTTGAAGCATCTGGTTACTTGGTTTTTAGAAGCCTTCATTCCCCTCAATCCAATTCTTCCTAATAGCACCTCCCCATGGTTTCATGACCTCTCAGTATTACCAGCTAGAGACCAACCATTTAGTCACATGACAGTCATATTCATCCTTAAGAACATCTGGACTTTAATAAGAGCAGCATAGGCAATGAACAGATTCCCCCACCCCAAGTTATACAAGTGGAATCAGCTCACAAGGGTATAGTCTGCTTCAATGATTTCCACTAAAAGTTCTTAGAGACTTTGGCTTGTAGAGATTTCCTCTCTATACTCATGAAGTACTTTTCTCTCACACGACATCCCAGCCAGTTTCTCTTACATCGCTCGCACTCTTGTTAGCTCTCCCCAAGATCTGCTTCTCTATTTTTCAGAAAAGAGCAGGCTCCCCAGGGATATCAATCAAACTTGGCATAAGATACAATAAGATAAGGCACAAATTCTCACAAGGCCAGACGAGGCACTCCAATAGGAGGAAAAGGGTCCCAAGAGCTGACAAAAGAGATGTTCCCCTCCCCCCCCCGCTCTGTTAGGAGCCCCATAATAGCACCAATAGGCACAACCATAACACATTTGCAGAGAACCTAGGGCCAACTCATGCAGTTTCCCTGATTGTTGGTTCAGTGTTAACCATTATGAGCCGTAGTTGATTCCGTGGGCCATGTTCTCCTGGTGTCCTCAAAGCCTCTCTGGCTCTTACAGTTCTTCTCCTCTTCCTCAGGGTTTTACAAGCTCTGCTTAATGTTTGGCCATGGGCCTCTGATTCTGCTCCCATCAGCTGCTAGAGAATGCCCCACTAAAGACACCAATCTAGACTTCTGGTGGACCCATGTGGCCTCTGGAAATACCTTTTTCTCAATTTATGGGCATCAAAGGGATGCTGTAAATGTCGCCTAAGATGCCTCAGGTCATGTTTTTTCTCATAGGTGACAGGAATGGAGTATGGTGGTCACTCAACATAAACTTGTCAGTTTACGAAAAGATTCGGGCTGGGGGTGGGTTAGTAGAGGTGAATATGATCAAAGTATGTGCCATAATTTTTACATTTCCTCCTCGCCTTTCCTCCTTACAAACTCATGCACATCTCTATTGCCATCTTTCAAATTCAAGGCCTCTTTTAAAACTTATGTGTATATGTATATTCATAATACATTAATACAACCTGCTCAGTCTGTATAATCTTGTGTGCATGTGTGTTTTCCGGGCTAAACATCTGGTACTGGATAATTAGTTTGCTTTTCCCTAGGGAAGCCTCTCCTGCTGTCAGTTTTTCTTGCCTGTAGTTGCCTACATTGTTTTTCTTTTTTGGTCTAGGTTGAGTTTTCATGCTTTCACATTATCAAGTCCATTGGTGTCATCTTTATTTGGGTTATATTTAGGCAGATATGTTGGTGAGACTTCATAGGTATAGCTTCTGACATTTGTAGGAGGCACAATCTCGCAGAAATCTTCCTGATCCTCTGACTCCTGAAGGCTTTCTGGCTCCTCTTACATAGTAGTCCCTTGGGCTTGAGGTGCAGGCATTATTTTGTAGATGAATCCATTTGAGACTGGCTTCCACAACTCACATTTTGTTGTGGCTTTATGTAATGGTCTCTACATGTAAAGAGAAGTTTCCTTAAAGAGGGATGAAAACTACGGTTATCTGTGAATATTCAGCATACTGTTAGAGATCATGCTGGTTTACTAAAAGTGGCAGTTACACAGCCTCCAATATCCCTGGCTTCACTAGCCCTGGGTAGTTGGCTAGGTTTCCAGTACTAAGCATGATTTCCCCATCCAACTAGAGAGCTGCTGGTTACCAGTATGTGAGGGCCAGCATTATGATTAGGGTTAGCATGCCATGCTGGTAATTGCTGTGGTTCATAGGCAAAATTTCTGGGTAGGAATGTTCATCACTCTTTTCTTTTGGAAGCTTAAAGTGGCCCTTCCTGATACCATGTAAATGAGTCCTCAGGAAAGTTTCAGGTGAGATCCAACTCAGGGCTTCTGGTCCTGTGTTGTGTCGTTGCTGCTGCCCTGCCTTCCTGATTGGGTAGGAAGGAGTCCTGAAAACTAACAGCTCCGAGGGTTGGGAGGGTGTCCCAGCTCGGAGGTGGGATGTCCCAAGGGTATCCTGAGACATGGGAGCCCAGGAACCTCACATTTCTGAGAGGAGGCTTCTCAGAGCTTCTAGCTTGCAAGGGAGGGTTGCCCCAACCCCTGATTAGTCGAGGAGCCGAGGAGCCTGAGCTCTGCTCCTTTTCTCCTTTTTCCAACCAGAGAGTCACAGCAGACAGTAAATCTCTTAGAAGAGATTTATTGGGCAGGGACAAATCCAGGAGAGGCATGATGAATCTAAGAGTGGCTGCCTTTGCCCCCAGGAGAATGCAGCTGGGAACTGGGCAGACACAGTGTTAATATAGGATTTCTTAGGGGGTGGAGCTTTCAGCACAGGGATTTCCAGAGTGTGGATTGGTGGAATTTTAAGTCCTGAGCTTGGGAAGCTCAGGGATTGGTTGATTTTCTTGCTCAGGGATTGATGGATTTTAGTGGGAAGCTCAGGGACTGGTTGGTTTTTCTGTTCAGGGATTGGTGGATTTTTGTCCAGATTTTTCATCTCAAATTTGCATAACCTGGGAGGAGTTCTACTTAGGGTCTGGAGATGAAGTTTACAGAGGTGGGGGGAAGGGAGTGGGCTGCTGGAGCTTCCTCAGGCAGGGGCCTGGCCACTTTTTTTTTTTTTTTGCCTTGAGTGGTTATAAAGTATACAGAGTCCAAAATGTACAGCGTCCACTGTGAAGGCAGTAGGCTGAAGCAGGAAAGGTAGTGGTCATCGTAGACAGCTCCCACAGCAGTGAAAGTAAGCATTTGAGGCTTTAAAAGCATCTAGTTCCCATTGCAGTCATCTAAGACAGGAATAGTCACCATGGACAGCCCCCACTTCGATCCCCCCCCCTCCAGGTGTTGACAGGAGCTGCCGTTTTTGCCTCCAGTCTTCACAGCCCCAGGGTGGGAAGGAGGGGCTGACCGCCCTAAGGCGGGAAAGAGAACTGGCAGTGAGCCACTTAAAATTTCAGGAGCCCGATGCTCAAGGGCTAGACATAGCTCTTGAGGTGGTGGTGCAGTAAGCTGTCCCAGCAAGGGACCAGTGGGTCACAGGGATTCGCCACTGCTAAGTGGGGGAGGGGGCAGTAGCAGGTCACCATGGCTTGGGGGCATTGGGACTGCTTGGGCAGCAGCAGAGGCTTAGGGTGGCCTGCTTGGGGTAGTATCTCTACCACAGACACGGCTGTTGATGTGGGCTGCTGCTGAGGCAGTGGTGACAGTCTCTGCTGAGGTGGTGGGCAGCTAGGACAAATCTTTCCTCAGCTCTCTCTGCTGCTTTCATCACTGCTGGCTGCCCCTGGAATCAAAGGGCTACACAAGGTCTGCAGAGGCTGGGGACCTGCCTCCTCCCGACAAGGCTTCGCGCTGTGTTCTGGGAGAGTGCCGGCACCCTACACTGTGTCTGAAGGGTAGAGGTCCTTTACATTGTTGGTTAGATTTATTCATAGATATTTGAGATTTTTGAGGATATGTTGGATGAAGTGTCTGTTGAGAGTCATATCAACCTAAGACTTTCTCATACGCTCTGATGGAAGGACAAAGTGAATGTTGGTTCTATATCTTGCCCAAGAGCTTTTGGTAGAATGGCCATTTTCACAACGTTAATTTCACAGTGTGAACATGGGCTAGCTTTCCATTTCTACTATCTGTGTCTCTTTGTTCCTCCTTTGCCACACTCTTTTCACAATTCACTCCTGTTGAACCTCAACCCCCCTATCCCCATGTGATGTTCCTTCTATCCTCTGTCCTTTGCTTGCTTTCAGAGACACCCACACTTGACACCTCTGTTAAGGTAGCTCCCACTTCCAGATCTCAACCTGGAAGTTTCACTTGCTGCATAACAAGCTGCTCCCAAACACAGGGCTTACACAACAAGTGGAGGTCCGCTGTTCAGTGGTTCCACCAGCTGGAGGTCTTTCTTGAGGTTGCCATTTCAGGCAGGTCCTATGAGGCTTCTTGGGGGACAAGGCTTGTGCGCATGGTAACAGGTCACTGTCTGGGACATCAGCACCTGCCACATGGCCCTCCTGTCTAGGTTCCAATGTCCCAAGCCAAGATCTCCAGACAGGGAATGGGACAAGCAGGACACAGGCCGAGGACTTTTGTTACATAATCCTAGCAGTCACAGCTGGCTCCTTCTGCCATATTGAAGATTATAAATAAGAATTTAGCCATGAAGCCTGCCCCAAACTCAAGGTATCACATGATGAGCAGCTGTGGTGTGTGTCACTGGTTCAATATGAGTGGCTTCGTATCTCAAGAGGCATGTCCATATGTCATGACCACAGATGAGGGTCCAAAACAGGTTCTGTGCCAAGTATGTCATCCCATTTGCAGGTGGGGAAAATGAGTCAGGTCATCTGGTTTGTGAGCTTCCTTTTGACTCTGACCTCTGTGGGTCCTTCCCACCATCTAGATTCCATTCCCCTCTACTTGTTCCTCTTTACCCTGCTTTGGAATGCCCACCTGTCTCTGTCTCTGTCCTTCTCTTCCTTTTTGTTTTGCCCATGACCATTGGTGTCTGGTCCATCGTGTTGTCCATCTATATGTCTGCCCCATGCAATCTTCTGTGCTTCTCTCTGTGTCTCCGTTCTGGTCTTGATGTTGATGTCTAAGTTCCCTTTTCTGATCTTGTCTGATTTGGGTTTTGTGCATGCGCTGTTGCCTGTCTCCCCCTTATCTCTACTACTCTTTTCCTCTGGATCCTTTCCATGTCCTCTCAGGCCACATCACACCACCTCTCCAGTCCTCCAACCTGGGATGCAGTTCTTGTTGTTTATGACACTGCCATTTGTTTATCATCTTTATGACATCAAAGCAATGGGCTTGAGCCCCTTTTTGCTGGCAGATAGCGACCACCAGTTTTGCCGTTTACTGCACTGACTTGCAGAACCTCCCTGCTCTATCTCTCAGGCCGTGATAGCCATCTCCTTCAGAGAGGGCAGACACCAGTGCTGCAGTCACGGCAATATTAGAGTAACAGCTGCAATCCAATCACTTCTAGGGGGCCACAGGCAATAGAAGAAGACCCGCCTGTCCAAGGACAGGTCTAACACCAGCAGCTATTGCCCCATCAGGCTGTCATCTAGAGGAGCATCTCTAGGAGTCCTGGAACATCAACACACGAGTTTAGGTAGGAAGTAAGAGGCAGAGCAAAAGACAGGGAGAGGAAGAGGGTGAGAAGGAGAGACTATTTTTGAAAATCAGTTTTCATGGACAAGAAGTGAGAAATTGATCTCCAAGGGATCGGGAGGATTGAATTAAAGAGCCTAGTCCTGGCCTCAGCCAGCCCTTGCATATGTCTTCTGGAATGACAGGGGGCTGAAATGATGGTGTGAGGACCCTGCCTACATGGTTGCCCAATTTCTCTTGGTTCCTATCTGAATTTGACCCTTGAACCTGACCCTTCAGCGAAATGTGTGGGATTTTTGGCAGGAAGCGGCATCACTGGGGAAAATCGATAATGGGAAGGAGGATGTTAGAGAAGGGAACAGGAAAGTAAGTGTGATGTCTAGCCCATTCCATGGCACGCACCTTGGGCTAAGTCCAATCCAGAGGGGCAGCGTCAATGGCTGTCATACTCACTGCCCTAAGTTGCAGGTAAGGAAGTCTGGGTGTCCATCCCAGCTGTACAGATTAAGTGTTCCCCAGGACTTCCTGGCTGCTGAGGCTTTTCAGATCCACAGGCAGAAGGTTTCAGCAGCCCGAGACAGGCCTCCGGCAAAGGAATACAATTAGCTGGCTTCTGGAGGTAAAAGCCTCCAAGGGGGTTATGGGTAGGTGGTAGAGGGGACCGTGGGGGAAACAGGAGCAGAGCTGTCAGCCTCTGGTGGAAGACCCTCTGGGGCCAGTGTTCACATACAGCTTTAGCACCGGACGTGGCACTCTGGTTTCCATGGGGTTGGGGGTGGGGTGGGAAGTGAACCGGGACTTCCTTGACAGTGCATTGGAAGATGTTCTCTGCAGAGCCTGCTGCTGCTCATCCCCCAGTGCTCCTGGGTGAGCCCCCAGCATCAAGATGGAGAACCCGTGAAGAAAACCACCTGCCAGCACTCTATGAGACATTAGTCCCAAACTGGAATCATCTACTGAACAGACCATAAGACCAGGAGGCATCGGGTTGTGGGACAGCTCTGCTGGGACCCACCAGTCAGCACAACTAAATCCCTGACTTAACCTGGGCATGCCTGCACTTACTCACTATGGCACCTTGTGTAAACTGTTGCAAGCACTCTTTGCTGGGAGCATCAGGCACAACCAGCACAAGGCCATCTCCAGCGTGTCTTCTGGGACAGTTCTGAGTCACAGAGTAGAATTTGATAAGGAGTGAAAGGGCAGGTTTTATCTCCCTCAGCCTTTCTGCTGGGCACCACCGTGCAGTGCACACCCTGTGCACCTGCACACGCCAGCCACCAGCTTTTAGCCAGGTGCACAGAAACAGATTGTGAGATTTCTGAGGACAGAGATGAGGTCGGGAAGAAATGAATGAGTGATTTTTAAAATGCCTTCTAGATTGTCTGGCTTGTCACAGCCAGTCAACGGAATGAATGAACGAGCGGCCAGTAGGAGGCTTGTATGAATCTGCGTGAATCTCCACAAGAGAGAAAGGTGAGGCCAGCATGTCTTGGGATCACTTGGTAGGCTGAGTCTGTGAGTTCCTGGGAGCATGGGTTTTGTAGGCTCTGCCCATGCAAGACTCTGTGTCAGTGATGACAATAAGTAACTGCCCAAACAAACAAATAAGAGAGTGAAAAAGAAAGAGAAAGCAAGCCTTTCTGGGTTTAAGATCTACTTTTTTTTTTTAATTATTGTGGCATGCTCTTTTTAATTTTAATTTTTATTAATTATACTTTATTTACTTTGTATCCCCTCATAAAATCCTCCCTCCTCCCCTCCCAATCCCACTTTCCCTCCCCCTTCTCCACACATGCCCCTCCCCAAGTCCACTGATAGGGGAGGTCTTCCTCTCCTTCCTTCTGATCCTAGTCTATCAGCTCTCATCAGGAGTGGTTCCATTGTCTTAAAGGGCTGATAGGAGCACAGAAGAAGCGAGTCAGTGAAACATCCAGCTTGTCAGTCACATAGTGGTTCCCCAATAGACCACAGCTGGAATTATCATTGTTGGTGATGACAAACCCCAGAGGCTCTGAGACCACCTCCTTGGAGAGCTGGACGGCTTTCTGGGCTTTATATTGCCTTGACAGGGAGTCTCATGGGAAGGTCTCAGGAAATACAGTCATGTGTCGCTTAGAGACGAGGATTTGTTCTGAGAAACATGTAAGACAAGGCCACCTCTGGGAAGGTAGCCTTGGCTTGTATAAGGAAGCAGGCTGAACTAGCCAAGGAGAGCAAGACAGTAAGCAGTTCCCCTTCCGTGATCTCTGCTTCAAGTTTCCTGTGCTGGCTTCCCTGGATGATGGGCCATGATCAGGACTTTTAAGTCAAACACCCCCCCCCCCCCGCTTGCTCTCAGTCACAGTGTTTATCACAGA
Organism: Pachyuromys duprasi; assembly: GCA_028658305.1. Lineage (NCBI taxonomy): Eukaryota > Metazoa > Chordata > Mammalia > Rodentia > Muridae > Pachyuromys > Pachyuromys duprasi. The sequence goes on from CM053758.1 coordinate 13,547,782, forward strand.
TTTATCACAGAGGTTGGAAGCAAACCAGGACAGGCTCTAGGAGTTAAAGACACATTCTGGAAGCTCATGTGCTCCTTCCTGAGTGGGAGCGGAGAGGGAGAGGGCCCTTCTGGCTCCTGGAGCTCATCTTTCCTGAAGCCTTTGTCTTCTGCCATCTTCTGGGCCACGTTTCCTTCATTCTGCTTGCTTTTTCCGGTTTTCTGGGATGACAATTGTCCCTTACCTTTTAACTGTTTATCTCCCAAATCCCCCACCCCCTCACCCCCAAGGCAGTCTTTAAATGCAAGGAGGGTGGAGAATGCAGCTTGAAGCTTTCGCAGCCAGAAGACCTTTAGAAGTGAGGAAACCCGCTAGTGCTTCCCTCCTAATTGAGTGAGTTATCTTTTCTCCCATTTTATGCAGAGGGTGATGGAGACTCTGAGGGAATAAATAATTTCTCGAGATTCCAGGCATAGGGCTGTGTCCCTCCTCTGTGACTGTCCCCAGCCAGTGCTTTATGCTCTAGGGACAGGCCTCTCCCTAATCTAGTGCTCTCGTATTTATAACAATGCAGCCACCACTCATTTTTCCTTCTCCAGTGAATCAGCTCCTGATACATTTGATCCCCAAGAGCAAAATGCCACCTCGATCTCTCTGATCTGCCTGTGCCCTGGGAGCTGTCCCCAGGTCTCTTCTTTGCCTGAATACCCCCTTCCCCCATGCCTTATGGCCACACCACCTGATCTATAGCAAAATGAGTCTGTGATTTAGCAGCAGAAAAAGGTTAACTCTAAATAATGATGGGAAACTTAAAATATAGAGCCAGAATGTTGCTTTAGTTTTTATAGGTTTTAAATAATTTCACAGCCTTCCCTGAAGGATTTAGCATAACTCAATGAGAAAATTGCGTTCGGATCCTGTGGGCTGCTCTGACGTGACTGGATTGCAATGAGCGGAAGAGAGGCAGTCTTCTCAGGAATGAACCTGACAGCCTGAGCTCAGAGAGGTAGAGAGAGCATCACAGCTGGAGTGGGATGAAGCAGGTCAGGGCGGGCCTGTGGCTGGACAAGGGGCAGTAGGAACTGCATGTTCAGTGCTGCCCAAAGAAGATCCTGGTACCGTCCCATCCTCCTGCTCTTAGCTATTGAGTGACACGTTTGTGGCCATGGCCAGACTCCATCCTTGCTGTTTACAAATGTCATGAATTAGGTCTGTTCATGGGTGTAATTAATAGAAAATGTAGGTGTGGTATCAGTGAGTTTTGTCACCATCGTCAAGTGCTTGTGAACAACTTGGTGGAACAAGGCACAGGGTTTCAGAGTGTTCAGTCTGTCATGGTTGGTCCCATTGATTCAGAACTGTGGTGAGGCAGAGCTTGGTGGCAGAGGCTACTCACCTCGTTGCTGACAGGGAACAGAAAGAAGGCATATAGAATGAGGTCTTGTCAAGATAATGCCCCCAAAGACACATCCCCATTGACCTACTCTCTTCAATCAGGTGCCCTCCTATTTCTCACGACTCCCTACTAATGCCTTCCTGTTCCGAGTCCATCAAAGCACAAACTCATTGATTATGTCAGAATCCTCAGCATTTAGCAGTCTCTGGAAACGCCCTCCCAGACCCAACCGGAGGCAATAGCGAAATGTGTGCATGTGTGAGTGTGCATGTGCGGATTTCTGTGCTTACAGAGGCCAGTCAGAATGACGGGTGTCCTGCTCTATCATTCTTCATCTTATTCCCCTGAGACGGCCTCTCACTGAATCCATATCTAGGCTGGTGTGTAGCAATCCCAGAGACTCTCTTCTCTCTGCACTCCCATATTGTAGGGGTTACAGGTGTGTGCACATGTATATACCCAGATTATTATTATTTTTTTTATTTGGGGTCTAAGACGCAAACTCAGGTTCTCGTGTTAGCACACGACATCCATGGGCTTACCTTTGACCCTGCTCTGTCCCTCAAATAAATCAGTGAGTAAGTAAGTGTATCTTTATGGAAGCTTGGGAAAGTTCATTTAGAAGTCTCCACCCCCTCCCCTTTCTCCTTGCTGTTATTTCCTGGTGAGAATGTGGCTCTCTTCCGGGGACCACTGATTTCCTGCTTTTGACTTAGCGAGTGCCCTTTGTGAGGCAGGAACCTCCGCACACCACCTCTTGGTTGATTCTCACAGCATTCTCAGGAGGGGGGTTTTATTGGCACCCATTTGTCAGATGTGAGGGAGACATTTTCCCAGGTTCTCAGAGTGGGCGCCGATGGTGGACATCAGGTATCAGAATGAGCAGGCAGATGGTGGGGACATGAGCTCAGTGGCCGTCTCTAACTCAGAGCAGCTGTTGACAAGGTGCCGAGAGCCACAAAATGCCCAGCACAGTTTTCTTCTCCAGGACTCTGGGTCAGATCTGGGGATTTTTGCATCAGGTCACTGTCCCCATCTCTCCACAGCTGCCCCAAGTCCTCGCTTTTGCAATCCAGGGACTCCCCAGCGGCAGGAGAAATGCACCACACATGATTCACCGCAGTGCACCGCCTTTCCGGCCTGCCCTCTTTAAAAGGAGCCAATTTATTTTTTATTCAAAATCTATACGAAACAATTGAATACTAAAACTGTCAGCCCCACCGTCTCTCTCAGCTGGGAAACCCGATGGCCTCTGAAATTAGCCCTCCCCCCTTCTGTTCCTTTATTCCCTCCTCTCCCCCTACTCTCTCCTCCATTCCTTCCGCCCCCTTCTTCTTCCCTTCTTTCCCTCTTTCCCCCTCCTCTTCCCTCCAGTACCTCCCATCTCTTGCTACCATAAATATGTTTGAACACCTATGCAGTATCATGACTTGGGCTGAGCTCTGATTTGCTTGTCACACACAACTCCCCTTGAGACCTAATTTCTACCAGATTTTTTTTGTCTTCTGACTTGACCCTCAAGCTCTCAGCTGTTGGAAGGGTTCTGAGTCTTTGGTCTCTCTGAATGCACAGATGGTGGTGGTGCCTGAAGCAGCTCAGCAGCAGAACACCTGCCTGGCTCTCATGCTCAGCTCTGGGGGTGGGGTGGAGGGACCCCACAGTACTGCATTTTATGAAAGTGAAGACCTGGGTCAGAAGTCAGCTCTTCCAAGATCTACAGGCTTTGGGACCTGGCCAGAGAAAGATGCCTTCAGCTGATGACCATCAGGAAGCTTCTGCTGTGCACCCCACTGCTGGAACGTTCTCCCAGGAGAGGACTGAAGCTCGGGCATCATTCACTGCCTGGAGTGATGTCCAGGGCTCACAAGTTGCTCAGTGCACTTTTGGCAAATGAAAGAATAAAAGAAAGCCTAGACCCTGATCTTTGTGCCCCAGGGACCCCCAAACCAAGAGTCATGGAGCTCAATTCTCCAGAACCTCTATGTGTAAGTTGCGTGTTGCTCTGAGTATAGGTCCCAGAAAGGATGGTGACCACTGTGACTATGGAGCAGGCTGGGAAGGAAGCTCAGTATCCCTGTGGAGCCGTGGTCCATTCGATGGGCTGGGTGAGGCACTCTCAGGAGATGGGGGAGACCTTTGCAGGACACTTCTTTATGCTGGCCTGAGGCAAGGCAGGCTCTGCCTTCTGAGAATTGGGCGACATAAAACCCCTGCCTGCTGACCAGCTGTAGCCTGCAGCGTTCACCCACTCATTTTATTTTGTGGATGTCATACACCTCATTGGTGTAGCCTCTCCTGACATTCCTTCAGGAATGCTGAAGGGCAAAAGGGGCTCTGGGGCAGCTGGATGGGGCAGATGGCACTGTAGACTTGTGAGACTCAGAGATCCTTTTTCACAGGGAGTAGAGGCTGCAGTGGGGATAGCCTGGAAAACTCTGTAGTTTTCTCTCTCATTCCATTCCTGTGTTCCTGTATGATCCATCACTGTAAGCGACAGGGGCCGGTCTGAGTATCCGGGACGATGGGAGCGGACATATTGAACGTGGAGAGTTCGGCAGAGCTGGCTGCCTCATCAGTGAGCCTGGTAGATGTGTGATGTCTAGGGGTGGGGGTGGGGTGTTCAACTCCAAGGAATAGGGGCTGGATCACTAGTTAGGGTTCAGATTGCAACACTCCACCTCTTTCCAGTGGTGTTGCACAAAACCCCTGTCACACTGACAAGCCAGCAGCACCAATGACCTCTTTATCTCAGTTTGGCAGAGGTATTGATTTTACCTTCTCCCCATCTGTAGGTGAAGAGCTGAAGGGCAAAGACTACCAATGTTTGGGGCTCGTTTGTGCCTTGGTTTGCTTCTCTGTAAAATGAGAAATCAATAGTACCTAGCTTATACGGTTATTTTGAGAGTTCAATGAGTTCATGTGGAGAGAGGCTTCAGAGCAAGGCCTTGTGTATTGACAATTGTCTCTAAGGGCCTTTGGCATCTTCTGGGGCTTCCTATCATCTGCACCCCAATGTGGGAACTCTGTCTTCTCTTTGCCGCTGGCACTTTTTAATATTGTAAGAATGGACCCTAGCTTCTGAGTCATATCCTCCTTTCTGTGATGAGATCCTGGTGGTAGCTGTCTGAAGTCACTGCTCTGGACAAAGCAATGGCCTTTCAAAGATGGGCATGTTCTAGCCTCAGTGGCCTGTGATATGTGAGCATATATTGTAGAGGAGACTTTGTAGATGAGATTAAATGATACTGACTGGAGCTGATGCTGATTCTGTCACTCCAGCGGTACTGATGTAATCAAAATGGTCCCTATAAGTGGGATACACAGAAGGTGGAGGACAGGGGGGGGAGAGAGAGTTGTGAGACTAGGTTTGATGCTATTGCAAGGAAGTCAGGCATCCTGTAGGAGCTGTAAAAGGCAAGGAAACAGGGCGTCCACATTTTTCAGAGCCCCATTATTGGGGGACTTTTGTTATAGCATCCCTAAGGACCAAATGTAGCCATCCACCAAGAAGGGAGGAGCAACAAGAGGAGACCCTGGATCCAGACGGGCTGGGATTCTCCCTGGTTTGTTGGGTGGCTGGGTGAATGCTATGGAACCTCTGAGCTTAGTTTCTTCATCTGCACAGGGTAGGTTAACACTGATGGAAGCCCAAGCCTCACCATACTATAGACCCTGGGCTCTAAGTGAGAGATCCTAGCAGGGAGTGGATATTATATTTTCCTCCAGCTGAGCCCAACTGAGCCTCTTGATGGCTCCCCTTTTGCTCACTCCAGTGGCTGGCATGTGGTCAGAAGGCTCCCTTGGGCCGTTTTGAGGAACAAGGCGAGCAGGGCTGTGATGGCTGGTACAAAGGTCAAGTGGAGGCTTCATACCTTTCACTTTCTGCACGGAAGCGTCAGCACTGTGGAACAGACACACCATTTCCCACACATGCCACCCATGAGGTCCCCAGTCCTACCAGTCCTGCAACAGTCACTCCAAACTGATCGGAAAGGTAGCGCTTTGGGAGGATGGCCACCTTATTCTCAAACCAGCTTCCAGTCTGCAAATGTCATCAAGTGTCCACTGTGTGACCGTCATGGGAGATAGCCCCCCTCCCTTCCCATTTTTGTTTCCCTCCCTCCTCCCTGCTCTCCCTTCCCCCTAGAGCTTAAATTCTGATGGACAAAGAGAGATAATGGATAAGTGAAGAGGGACGTGAATCCACAAGCAGATGTTAGAGTCCAGCACAGGAGGAAACTAAGGCAGCACGGTGACGTGGGAAGCGTGCCTTGTGGCTAGCCTGCTGGGAAAGATGCCTGAGATGGGCCTCCACAGGAGACTGAGGAAGTCCTCAGACTGGTCCTAAGCTCTGTTCATCCTTGTCAGTGTGAAGCCCACGTCCAGTTTCCCGTGGATGGAAACGTGAAGCCAGCCAGGGCTCTGCACAGCAAAACTGTTGGGAAAGCAGCCAGAAGCTAGAACGTAGACAGGCAGCCCCCAAACTGACTTTCCTGGGAGCTCCTTGTGGGTAGTCAGTGTGTTAGCTTGCCTTTGGTGACATACCCTAAAGGAGAAAATGATGTACTTGAGCTCATGGGTGTTAGTACACAGTCCATGGGGAGGAGAGTGATGTGAGTACCAGTTGTCAACTTGACAGAATCTAGGGTTACCTGGGAGATCGGCCCCTGGGCCTGACGATGGGATTGTCTTGGCTATACTAATTGAGGTGGGAAGCCCTGTCGACTGTGAGTGACGCCATTTCCTGGCTGGAATTCTTAATGGTACAAATCAGTAGTTCTCAACCTGTGGGTCATGACCCCACTGTGGTCACCTATCAGATATGCTTGCGTAGCAGATATTCACATTATGATTCATAATAGTAGCAAAATTATAGTTATGAAGTAGCAATGAAATAATTTTGTGGTTGGGGGTCACCACAACACGAGGAACTGTGTTAAAGGGTCTCGGCATTCGCAGGGTTGAAAACCACCCGCCTAGATTAAGAATGGCAGCTGAGCACAGCAGGCATTTATCTCTCCCTGCTTCCGGATTGTGGATGTGACCAGCTGCCTCAAGTTCTTGCTGCCTTGACTTTCCCACCTTGAGACACTGTGCCTTGAACTATGAGATAAAACGAACCTTTCCCTCTTGAGTTGCTTTTGTTGGAGTGTTTTCTCACAGCAACAAGAAAGCGAATTTAAGGTGCAGCATCGGATCTGTACGTGCCTGTGGTGGCCCAAAGTTGCTTACCTCACGGTGGTCAAGAAACCAGGAGGTGGCCTGGGGAGGGGGGTGTAGCTCAGTCGGTAGAGTACGTGCATGAAACTCTGGCTTCAGTCTTCAGAACAACATAAAATGAGGCATGGTGGCTTGCCATGCTAGCGCTTGGGATGGAGGCAGAGGCAGAAGGATGAGAAGTGTGAGGTCATCCTCAACTGCACAGAGAGTCTGAGGCCAGCCTAGGCTACCTGACACTCTGTCTATAAAAATAAAAAGAAAGGAAACTTCTAAAAAGAAGCAGGGAAGTGGCAGGGAGGGTCAGGGATACACACAGCACCCACTTTCCCCGGTGAGGCTCCACATTCTCAGCATTTCTACCACTTCCCATCGTTTGTTCAAGTTTTGAACCTATCAGTGGACTAATCTTTATAGTCTGCTCCATCCCACAGCCCCACCGTGGGAACTAAGCTTTTTATACAAGAGTCTGTGGGGAAAGCCCTCATCTTTGAACCTTAACAGGGCCGCCACCCCTAGGGCTTGGGGGATGGGCAGTCCTCAGCCTGGGAGAGATAGGGCCTTCGGTATCTGCTGTCTATGATTCTTCTGCTCTTGGTTGTAGGAGACAGCATTCCTAACTGCAGGACCCGCGAGACTCATTTTTGGCAGTGGTGGGCATCTATGTTACTCAGAACTCATCCAACGGTGCCCTCACAGCTTATACACCCACAGTGTGGAACTAGAGGCCCTGAGCTGAGGTCTTATCCCTGCCGATCCATGGCTGTGTGATCTTGGATGAATCCCCGAACCCTCTTCTCCCTCATCTTCCTCACCAGGCAGCAGCGTGAATCCGGTTCCTTCCTGAGGCAGTTTTAATGTCAAATGCATGGCTGTTTATGAAGCTCTGCTACACACTCTGCTTGGCATGATAAATGTCGGTGGGTATATCTGGGGCATGTACACTCAACAAGCAATATTCTTGTTGGAGAAATACCACCTAGACTTCTGACATCAAACTCAAAGGAGAGCTGCAAACCATTCTACTCAGAGATTAATATGCTGGGTTTGAAAGCAGACATTTATGCTAAAGCTTTAAATTTATGTCCCCTTCCTGGACCTCACTTGCCCTCAGGGAACACCAAATTGATAATTTTGTAACATTCCTGTAATTATCATAGGAAGAGTATAATTATGCTGCTTTGTGTTTTTCCCTCTCCCAAGGTGTTGAAATGTTAAGCTGTTCACTCAAAATCTGACAAGGCTTCCTGGGCATTTTAGTTTTTAAAAATGTCAGGAGCCCCTGGTCCCCTACTCCATACCTACCTGACTCTGTGGGATTGTGAAGATGAGGGGCAGGCAGAGGAGTGTCTAAAACATACTTTGCTTAAAAAACAAAAAACAAACAAACAAACGCCAGAATGAGATATAACATAGTTAATACCTTGTATGCTAATTTAAAAAGATTAAAATGTCAGTTGACAATAGTAAAACAAACAAACCAGGGGCCTCAGAGAGTAGTAAGGGCTCAGGACCCCAGATAATTTTTGGAGGTGTGTGGGTGAACATGAAGGAAGGTTGTGAGGAGCTGAGGTCGCTGTCACTGGGCTCTTTGAGGACTGAGGGCAGGGGTAGGGGTGGAGGGAACAGTCACCTCCGCTCTGCTTTTCAATCTTAAACAATTTATCCACTTGGCCTGCCACCTGCAGCCCTGTTAGTCACCTTGCAACCCGGAACACAGTGTGGCAGAAGCAATTACTGTCAACACAGTTGTATTGTCATGAGCTTGGCCCTCCACTTGTCACCAGGGCCTGACACTATTTCTCACCTGTCCCTCTCCCCACTCCACTACTATCTGGCATCTGGCATTTGGAGAAATGGGCAGCCAAGCCTTGGGTGCTGCTGCAGTCCCAGGACTTCATTGCCTGGCCCTGGTCAGCTGCCTGGGGGAAGATCTTCCATTTTTCCCCTTGAATGACTTTAGCACTGGATATGGAAGGCTTTAAGATCTTTTGAGAACACTGTATATTTGTGAATAAGATGGGCTTGGGTTTCCAACTTGGCTCTTGCACTTAGCCTTGAAAATGTGACTCTGCTCTGCGTACTCAATTGTCCTGACCTGCACAATGTCTCTCTCTCTCTCTCTCTCTCTCTCTCTCTCTCTCTGTGTGTGTGTGTGTGTATATGTGTGTGTGTGTTTTCAAGACAGAGTTTCTCTGTATATAGCTCTGGCTATCCTGGAACTTGCTTTGTAGACCAGGCAGGCTGGCCTCAAACTCACAGAGATCTGCTTGCCTCTGCCCCGCCCCGCCCCTCCCTCCCCCCCTCCCCGCCCCCGAGTGCTGAGATTACAGGCGTGTGCTACCACTCTCAGCCCTTATTATTATTATTATTATTATTATTATTTTTAAGATGGGTTTTGACTGACAGCTTTTGTGAGTACCACCGGAGAGGCATGTGGGTGCAGGACACTCTGCAAGGGCCCTGGCCCTTGGTGAGAATTTGGTGGACTGTGGAAGCAGGGCTCTGAGCACGGAGTCTGGAGGGCCAGGGTTCTGATGGTGGTGGAATGTCCGCCACAGGATATCCTTCGGCATTTGTTTTTCGGGATTTGTTTTTGTCCTTTGCCTTCACTCATTGAGACACAGCCTTTTATTTTTAACTTTGTCCTCTGAATAGAATCTGGCTAAGCTGTCCAGGCTAGTTCTTGAACTCACTTTGTTGTCAGGTGGTCTTAAATTATTTTGTTTATTTGCTTATTTGGTTTTTTTTTTGTGTGTGTGTGTATGTGTATTCATAAGTGAGCACATGTGAGTTCATGCTATAGCACCTATGTAGAGGTAAAGCCTAATGTGCCAGTCCTCACCCTCTATCTTGTTTAAGCCTCAATCTTTCTTTTGTTATTTGTTGCTGTGAACATGAGGTTTAGCTGCCTCATGAGCTTCTGGAATTCCTTTGTGCCCATCCTCCCTCTTGCTGTAGGGGTTTTGGGGTTATAGATGCTGTTACACTTGGCCTCATGTGAGTTCTAAGACTGTGAACTTAGGTCCTCATGTCTGAAAATCAAGTGTGTTATACACTGAGATGTCCTCCCAGCCTACGTCTTGAACTTTTGGTCCTCTCATGGGCCCTTCAATAGCTATTCAGTGTTCTTCACTACTACTTTGCCCTCCTCCTGCTGTGGCCCATCCACCCGGGGAACCAGGACCTGTTCTGTGACTCTGAGAGTCAGTCCTCTCTCATCATGAGCTCCCTGGGAGACTCACTGGAGACCGAGATCTTTTGACTGTGAGACGCAGGTCAGAGACTATTGGCATAGCTCTCTGGATTCATTCTTCTAGTCACCAGCCCAAGGGGCTGCTGCATTCCACAGTGCCTAGCACCTCCTGGTTATAGCCACTGTGAATGCCTTCACCATGGTAGTAAGAGGCCAGGCCAGCTGTCACGGGTCTCCGTTTCCCATTAACCACGAACAAAGTGGACCACCAATGCCATCATCAGCATTAACTACAGCAAGTGCTGCAGGGTTTCTCTAGCCCACCTCTTTCCAGTAAGGAATGAACTCTGGCTGGAAGGATCTGCTGTCGGTGAGGCAAAGATATGGGATGCCACTTTGTGTAATCCCCGAGGAACCCTACGACATCACATGTTCAGTTTTCAGACAGGAACTATTAGTGAGGTGTGGTGGAACACACTTGTAATCTCAGCACTCAGGAAACTGAAGCAGAAGCATCTTGAACTGGAGGTTAGCCTGGGCTACAAAGTGAGGCCTCATCTCCAAGCACTCTCCTCCCTCCCTGCCACCCTCCCCCCCCCCCCAACACCATTTCCCCAAACTGACTTCCACATAAGAGTTGCGGCCCAGTTTCTAATGTTAATGCTCCGTCTAATACCGTATTTCCCAGAACTAAGAAACGAACTTCAGTATAACACTATCAACTAAACCACAGACTATTAGAGTTTACCATCTTCCCTTCTCCTCCCCCTCATCTTGTTCCCATCTTGTATTTGACTTTTCACTTTCTGTATTTTCAAAGCAAACAGATAGGGTCAGGATGGACTCACTGAGTGAGCTTTCCCACTCAGCAGGTCTGGAGTCCCTTTATCCTTCTGCTCTGCTCCCAAGCTGCACATAGCATCCCCTGGGAGCCTGTAGAGTCCAGGAAGTCACCACCACAGGAAGCCACCATTCCTGGATGATAACCTTCCAAAGAACAGATGCAAGGTTGGCTCAGGCAAACTGCAGTTTACTCATTTCTGCAATGTTCATGTTGATCCCTGATCCACTGTTCAGCTCTCTGCCTCAGTTTCCTTCTCAGTTAAACAGAAAGGAAATCACGTCTAGCTCCAAAACATCGCTGAAATTTAGTGCATCGTCTCTGCAAGTCACACAACTCATTACTCACTGGTTTTCCTATCTGACTACAGAGAGAGTCATCCCCGAGGCACTCAGCAACAGAGAACTGAAGCTATGTAGGTGCAGCCTGGGCGCAAGGATTTTGCTTGAGTGTGTCTGTGTGCACAGGCACCTGTGCACTCATGTGTGGGACAGAAGCTAATGTTGGGTGTCTTCCTCCATCAATCCAATACTTTTGGAGACAGTGTTTCCCACTGAACCCGGGACTGACAATTGACAGGTCCCCGGGATCCTACAACTCCTGTCTCCTCAGCTCTGATATTACAGCTGTACATGGCTGTGCCCAGCTTTTACATGGGTCCTGAAAGCTGACCTTAGGTCCTCATGCTTGCACCACAGAGCACTCTCCTGACTAGCTACCTCCACAGCTCTTGGGCACATGGGTTTTTAAAACTCCCCACATCATTTTAATAGGCAACCAGGAGAGGAAACACTGGTTTAGATAAAGATTCCTCCCCAGCCCACTTCCAGGCCTTGCAATGAGCAGCCTCAGCAAAGAAGCAAAGGTCAGAGTTATGGCTGTCTAGCATGAGGGGAGACTGAGGGCTGAGCCTCGCCTTCCTCTCTGAAACAAGCGCAGTGGTGGCAGTGACAGCCTCTGGCATGGCTGGAGCTTCTTGCCCAGTACTTTACCCACACTATTCTCGTGACCCTATGACCAGGTCCTGTTAATAACATCACTGCACCCATGAGGGAAGCAGAGGCACAGAGAGGTGCCGTCACTTGCTTAAGGTGCGCTGCTGTTGACTGTCAGAGGCACGCTGGAGCCAGTGCTGTCTTGTAGCAGCGAGGTGGCCTCAGGCTGTCCATCTGTGGCACAGCTTTAATTACAAATCATAGCAGACACCATTTGTGATTCTGCCCTGTGCTCGGGACTGAGCACAACTTAGTCTCTCTGACAGTCTTGAGCAGTAGCTGCCTTTGGTGTCATATCTCTCAAGGAGAGGAAGTGACTCCTCACCTCAGGCTACACAACCAATATTAACAGTGGAGCTGGGGACCGAATCCTTGCTGGGGTCTCAGCCTGCAGGGAGAATCTGCATGAGCAGAAGAGAATAAAGCCTGCTTCAGGAAGTATGAGACCCAACTCAGGAGCGCTGAGGGGGTTTAAAAGAGCTTCGAACAGATACGAATGTCTCTCCAGCTTTCCCCGTCTGCAGACAGCGATCGACGCATTGGCTCCGTTGAGTGTTAAGCACACCTGGAAAGGCTTACCTTGCTGTTTTACACTTCCATGGCACCCCGGGCAAAGCTGCAGGCACAACATCTGCCAGCGGTTTCCTGGCTGTGACTTGCTGAGCTTATTAGTGGAGGATTCAGCCTTGGAACTCTCTGTTCTGTCTTTATCCGGTATGGGGCTGGGGTTGACTCTGCAGCTCCTGGCTTTAGAATGTAACATTTCCCAAGTTCACATCCGGCCTGGGTTCAGATGAACGTTGTTGGAATGGGAGGGAAAAAAAGACAATGATTATAATGCAAGAGGCGGATATGGACTATAAAAAGGATTATGGTCTCCCCCCCCCCCCCCACACACACACACTGTGCAGAATTAATTGCTGAAAACAGGTTGCCCAGCCAATAGTTCAGTTTCCTGGTGTCCTTTGCATTTAAGCAGACCATATGACCAGTCCTGGCCAATCAATGTGAGCAAAAGTGGTAAGTATCATTTCTGGGACAAAGTGGTTGGGTGTGGTCATTCCCTGTCACTCATGGTATGGAGAGGATTCTAGAAGAGGGAAGATCCAAAAGACCCTGGATCCCAGAACAAAGTCAGGGGAGCCTGGCTAAGCTGAAGTACTACACTGAGAGATCCTTTCCTTGTGCCTAGTCTCGGGGGTCATGTGGTCTGTGTCATGGCACCCAGCTGTCTTTTGACTGCAGCAAACTACGGACAGCCGGTGAAGCAGGAGCGGGCCACATGTTATCTCAGAGTGCCCGTGGGATGGATATATGCAGCTAAGGAAGAGGCTTGGAATCAAGGAGTGCCTCACCCAAAGATGCAGGACAAAGGATGGAGGCAGAATGTGGGTTTCCTATGGTGTTCAGGACCAGACAAGCCCAGTCATGGTGTTGTGAGCTTGTCTTTCCACAATCAGCTTTTCCTATCCTGAGTTGGTCCACTCCCAAGGATTGGACTTGTCTCTTGCCCGAGCTAGGGGCCCCTGTTCTATTGCACCATCTTTCTAAACTAAGGCACCTCCTCACATTCCTGGATCAGGTCTGAGGCACCATCCTGCAGAGGAAGCATTTGGAGGAACTGACCTGCTGCTGTACTGACCCCAGCCCTCAGTGGCGCTCACAGTAGAGAGACTGTGCTTTCTACTCCAGGGGCCATGGCCAGACAGAGATAGACATACATGCATACAGGGGCAGGGAAGCACGCAGAGCTGGAGGCCAAAGATGGAGGCCAAGCACTGCTGGGAGGAGGATAAACTGGAGGAGGAGGTCTGAGGGGAGAGGCAGGGTTGGAAGAGAAAGTAGCAGAGGAAGAGGCTGCTGGCAGGCATCTGAAAGACACATACAGCAGGACTCCCAAGTGCTTCTGTCGACCTCTTTCTGCATCCGCCACTGGCTGTGTGGAACAGCTGATCTTTCTTTAATCCCTCAGAATTTTCTTCTTAGGGGCTGTTGTCCACCCCCACATTAGCTGTGGCGCTAATTGGATGCCACACCCTGCATCTGCCACCACAAGGTGGTCAGCTGACCCTGACACAACCAATTATAGCATAGCTCCCTGCTCTTTGGGACATGCTGATGGTCTTAGGAACCAAGACACCTCTCAGATATGTCCACACGTGAGTACGCTGAACTATATTAAAGGGTCACGGTACTAGGAAGGTGGAGAACCACTGGTCTAGTCAGTAGGCAAACACATAGCTGGGTGACGTCCACCCAGTGTGACAGGATTTCTGTGGAGTAAACTCATAAATGACAAACACCTGCAGGGGAGGCAGCTGAAAGGCGTGAGCCTCAAGCAAGATTTCTTGGAGGAAATGACAATAACATATCTAAAAGGCACTGAAGGATATTATGATTTACCTAGAACTTCTTAAGTAGGCCAGCCACAGTCTCAAGTACTCAGCATTAGTGATTTCTCAGTGTTTAACGCCCCTGTCTGTCTTCTGGGAACACTTAAGACAAAACGACAACAACAAGAAAACAGTGCCAGGGCCTGACCCCAGACCAAAGAAACACAAGTCTGCTGGCAAGAGACTCAGGCCATCATCAAGCTTAGGACACCTCCTGCTGTTTCTAACACATGGCAAAGCGTGATGCCTGGACTGTTCTTGTATTTGCTCTTGGGATTTTCTGAGTCTCTCAGAGGTATGGCCATCTCCAGTTTACCAATGGGTTCAGTGGAAACAGACAGCAGCTCTCGGTCAGAGCTGGGAAGAGACAGTGAACCCAGAACACACATTTGTAACCACCCTCCGGTGAAGCTTCTCCTAAGGGGCTGAGGGAGGATGGAATGTGTTCCTGGTGGAGGGGTTAGTTAGACTCTGCTGGAGCTGAAGGGAGATTCATGCAATGGATGTGGAGGAAAAGGGGAAAGCACATATCTGTCTTTCCAGCTGTCCGTCCATCTACCCAGCATTTATTAAGCACCTGCTGTGTACCAGGTACAAGCTAGACACTGAGAAGGCTGTTGGTGGTCAAAGACTCAGAAGGGTTGCAACACAGGAATTAAAGAACTAGCCACAGAAATGACTTTAAAATTGCTACAGTTTTGGAGAAAGGGTAGCTGGTGACATGGAAAACTCTGTGATAGAGAAATTTTTTAAAAAGCTGAATTCTAGGATGTGAATATGGTTCTCACACACAAATGAAGCTGAGGCTGAAGAGGTTAGGTCATGTGCTTGGCCAAGGCTGACAATTACATCAAGTTGAAATGTGAATCCCAGGTAAGTCAAGTTCAAGTGTGCCTGTGTGTGTGTGTTCCTGTGTGTGTGTCTTGTGTGTGTGCCTGTGTGTTAGTGTGTGTTGTGTATGCCTGGGTGTCCACATATGTGTAGGTTTGCATGTGTGCCTGTGGTATATATGTGCGTGTATATTCACCTGCACAATTCTCAATCTTTACCATGCCTGAGAATCTCCTAAAAAGCTTCCTAAGCTGGACCCTCCTAGAGTTTCATGGAGTTTTGTGGGCCCTGAATGCTCATTCCCATGAACTTCCTGAAGAAAAGTTGATCCTGGTCTGGGACCTGTGCTTTGGGGTGCAGTCACAGCGCAGCACGCTGGCTTCTCCCTAGCAGATGGGACATTTGCTGTGACTCACAACAGGCTGAGTAGATGTCTGTTTGAAGATGAGGAGAGAGCTAAGACCAGGCCGCAGGCTGTTATGAAGCCTGGAGATGAGAATGGACATGCTGGCACAGAACATTCCTTGTAGATTTCCAGACTGTGATCATATGTTCCCACATACCCCTGGCAAACTGTGTCTGCTGCTAGCTAATAGCTCATCAGCCCACTGGAGCATGAAGGCCTTGCTGGTCCCCAAGTTGAGGATGCTGGGGAGAGCAGCCTTGACTGTTGCCCAAGTGGACAGAATCCTGATCTCTTGAGATCACCAAGAAGCTATTTGCTGACTCCAAGCAGGTGCTCTAGGACCTATTACATGTTTTCATTCAACATATCCATTGCGTCCTTTGTGACTGTAACACGGCATGCTCAAAATACCTCTACTGTGGTAGAACCTCATTTGGGCTTATGGGTCAGGAGACAGCTGATAAGATCGTTTTAGAGTGTGGTCAGTATTTGGAAGCTACGAATCAGAATGCTTAGAGGCCTTGCAGGGGGGTGGAGCTTTAGGCACTGTGGGCAGGAAAGCCTTCTCATGGAACTACTGTCATGAGGTACAAGCCAGGAAACAGAAATGGCCAGACTAGTCCAGCAAAATAAACAGTAGGCACTAAGGTCTGGCATACGACCTAGCTTGGCCTATACTTTTTCCTGTTCCATGATGCTTATCAGTGGCAGGTTTTTGTTTTGTTTTGTTTTGTTTTGTTTTATTTTGTTTTTAGTTCTCAACTTGAGATCCATGCTGCCCCAAGAGGTAGCTAGCTGTGTTGAAAATGCTACTAGCCGGACACCAGTCCTGTATTTATTCATCCTGGCTTCTTTCCATGGGTATATATCTTACTGGTTGGCTTGGCATGGGCTTGCCATGTTTGCCAGTTGTTGGATTTGTCACCCATTGCCTGTCATGGTCTCTGGTGCTTTGGCTGAGCATGCATTGAAAATCCTACCTGGGCAATCTGCTCAAAGCTCTATTGGTCTTGTCTGGCATTTGCACCTCTTGGGCTCTCGGTACTGTGCATCTGGACAAGTGGCCTCTGAGGCAGAGTCACACAGCTACAATTGCATGAACAGTCACAACTGTTTACACAAAGCACGGCTCTTAGTGGAGAGAGCATGGCATGAGTGGGAAAGAAACTGGCCTCCTGGGAACCTCAGAACTCTAGAGACTTCAAGAGGCATTATTTCAGAACTCTGAGTTTTAAAGGAAGTTTTCTCTGAGGTCCTATGACATATAAGTGTTTCGTAAGGGTGGCTGAAGGGGGACCACGGTCAGCTCTTTACTTTTTTTAACTTAAATTTTTATTTTTTATATTAATTACAGTTTATTCACTCTGTATCCCAGCTGTAGCCCCCTCCCTCATCCCCTCCCAATCCCACCCACCCTCTGTCATCTCCTCCTATGCCTCTCTCCAAGTCCACAGATAGGGGAGGTCCTCCTTTCCTTCCATCTGACCCTAGCTTATCGAGTCTCATCAGAACTGGCTGTGTTGTCCTCCTTTGTGGCCTGGCAAGGCTGCTCCCCCATGAAGGGGAGGTGGTCAAAGAGCTCTTTACTCTTGAGGGTGATGAAGATGGAGACGCAGGTTCCAGGGATAGTAAGGTTGAGATGCTCTTCTAGATGGCCTGCAGGTTGTTGCTAGTTATCTGGCATCTCAGTGACATTTTCTGCAGTGTCTCATGACACACTTGTCCTCCCAGAGCAAAGGATGTGGCAGAAGCTGGTGACTTAAAAAAAATATATATATATATATATATATATATATATACACACACATATATATGACATCTGGGAGAGTTCAGAGTGAGTGGAGATGGGGGAGGGGAGCAGGGAAATCCAGGAGACCAAGAGGCCAAAGGGGGAAAAAAAAGAGTAAAAGGTAAAAAGGGCTAGAGTAGCCAAGAGATGCTAGGGAGAAGGGCAACCCAGCTCCTGACCTGGAGAGTTCAGGGTAGGGGGTGGAGCATGCCAGCCACACCCTGTAACAGGTCAGGACTGAGAGGTGCTGGGAGAACCTGGTAGCCAGGTAAGCTCTGAGGTGTTAAATAGGCACCTCAGTTGGCCGTTTGCCCCTGGAACATTCTTCTGCATTAGATGTGCATTAGCTCATGGACAACCAGAGAAGAGCCTTTGTCCCCATGTTTCTGAAGTCAGAGCTCCAGTGGGCTCCTTGGCAGTACCGAGAGGAGAGACTGGGTTTCTGAGAGCCAGACGTGTGGGCATGTGCCGCCAGGCCTGTCTTGAAATGCATATTTTAACATCCAATGTTCTAGTTTTAAAAGCTGGGGGCAGGGTAGATTTACAAGGTGCTTGCTGTGCACGCGAGAGGACCAGAATGTGACCTTCCGGAATCCGCATGAAAGACTCGGGTACTCCTGTCATCTCAGCACTGGGCAGAAGGAGACAAAAGGATCCCAGCGCCTGGATGGCTAGACAAAACGAGTCCAGATTCAGTGACAAGACCCCGTTTCAGAAAAACTAAGGAGGTGACATGTCCTCTCTCCAGTGTGAATGGTGGCTTTGAACCATTAGATGTGTGTTTAAATTGGAGCACCTATGCACGTCAGGAAACCAGTAAGGGTGTGTGGGGGGATGGGTTAAGAAGGAGGAAATGGGATGGAGTTGCTGGCCACCGGGTCCCAGACAGTACGGGCTCTTCACATTGCTCCCGGTTACTGCCTAGAATTTGATGGTAAGGCCCTATTTCTGGAGCTACCACATACTTGAGTAGGAGGAGGTGTGAGAAATCAAGTGCTTTCTGGTTGGATTTAACAAGCCCGTTCTACAAGACAGATCTCATGCCTGATACATTAACAGGGTCAAGGACCTGAAGCAGGGTATGTCAAAGGCTCTAGGGGAGAAAGCCCTCTGCTATTGTTCTTTTGAATGATGTCAAACTCCCTCTGAAAGACTTATCACTCTACCCTATTGATGATGGCATCCACCTTCATCAGAGAAGTTTCTTTTCGAAGTAGATGGTGAATAGTACAGAAACCTACAGCTGGTCAATGTGTGGAGAAGAAGTTAGTGGGAGTGCTTGGCACTAGACATCTGTGTCCTACTCCTTCCTCCCAAGGGTCAGGTATCATTGAGGGTGGAGAGACTGTAAGAGCCCAAAGCTGTGGATGACTACAGGAAACGGTGTTTTCTGTCACAGCACGGCAGTTGGACGTTATGAACCGACGGCAGCAGTGACTGCAAGTCCAAGATTCATAAGATCAAGGCAGACAAAGTCCCAGCATGGACGTCAGGAGAGGAGGTTCTACCCCTTAGCTTAGGAATTATTGGCAACTGAGGGCTGCCAGAAGAGGGAGGATCCATTTTCTTAGGAGGTCCATGCTCTCATAGATGGCCCCATAGTTGTGCATACTGAGGGCGCTCAGTGAACCCCGTGGGTTTAAGAAAAGGGAAAGGACACATGAGATTGGAAGGGTGCTGTCATGGCAGGGACAGAGGAGGATCTAGAGCCGAAGGAATGGGAGGTACACCAAAACCACATCATCTGAATGTACAAGTGACATGGCTCGGTGGGTAAGGGCATTTATGCCAAGCTGGCTCCCCGAGTTCAAGCCCCAGAACCCAAACTGTGGAAGAAGAGAGCCAGCTCCTGCAAGTTGCCCTCTGACCTTCATGTACACCCTGTGTCATGCCTACACAACCCTGCATTCCCACACTGGGTAGCTACTGGGGAAACGCCATGATCAAGAAGGTGGTTTTTCTCAAGGCACAGATTATCCTTTGTGCTCTAGATGACTGCACAATTTGTGATGATAGTGGGGAATTGTATTTGTGCAGAGTGAATGAGGAAAGCCTTCCACATTGACCTCTGCCTCCACAGACATACACACACACTTGCTTACGTGTGCACTGGCAGACACATGAATATGTGCATGCACACATAAGTTGGCAGTTAGGTGAAAACGATTCTTCCTCAGAAAGAGGTAAACCCAATGTATATCAACATTCAGCAACGTTTATCTATTGTAAGGAAAAGTAAAATAAAAGCCCGGCTGTTCATCAACAAGCTCTGAAAACAGACTGAATGGAGTGGGCCTGGTGGCTGACACTGGCCCATGGGCAGCCAGCGTGGATTGCTTTGTGGAGGTTCCATCTTTCTGGATGACTGGAAGCCCCTTCTTGTGGAGGTATGTACTGTGCCTGTCACAGAGAGCTGGGATGGAGAAAGGGTACTTGATTCAATTGGTGGACCTGGACTCTGCAACCCACCCAAGGCCAACTCTGTCCTCTGAGGGAAAGAAGAGGTTAAGGGGATGGTCAGAAGATGTGGTCTGCTGTTTTGTGGTAGGCCTTACCAGGCAGGGGAAGAGCAACTGGGGAAATTAGGACCAGAAGGATGATCTGGAAGGGAAAGGCATCCATCAAAGGGTCCAAGAGAGCCAGGTGGGACTAGATGGCAGGCCTCTGGCTAGCAATGCTGATGAAAGACCAAGAACACAGAGTCAGGGGCAACCCAGGCAGTGGTTGGATGGTTGATGAACTCCTCAGTCCTCGGGAACAGTGGCCTGATCTGTACATGCCTCAGTGTCCCCACAGGCCCTGGCACTGTAATTGGTAGATGGGTCAGCTAAGTACAATGTGTTAAGAAGCAGAAATATGTGGTTTGCATCTGAATACCTGGGGAGGGCCCTGGGCACCCAACCCATTTTCTCCAGGGTCAGCCCGGGCTTAGGGCACCGCCTGCCCTTGTCTGTGCTCCCTGGGCCTGCAGTCCTCATCTCTAGCTACCAACAGAGAGCGTGGCAGCTCCCTTCCTGGAGAGACATCAGGAGGAATTTACAGCCTTTCTACATAGGGATAAAATATTGATATTGGCTCGAGGCTTCTCAGCTATCTGGGCTCCTCCCACGGCCTCTCAGAGATGGGATTTTGAGTGATGTGGAGAGGAATGCAACAGGCCGGGTGGGGTGGGAACAAAGGGGATATGAGATGGAGGTAGATTACACACACACACACACACACACACACACACACACACACACACGGGGGAGGGGGGAGGAAGGGAGAGGGAGAGAGTTATGCCTTGGATGTGAAGTGTCCCTTCCCGCAAAGCCTTATCTGAAGAGTTGATCTTCAGCTACTGCCACTATCTGGAACTGTTAGGAGGTAGGACCTAGCTGGAGGAAGTAGAGGGTCCTCAAGGGATTCTATTCCTTGCTTCTTCTTGTCTTCCTCTTGGCCTCCTGCTGTGCTCTGTGCATTCTATCTGCTAAGAAGTAAACAACAGCTTTAGTCTCCTCCCCTCACCCCCCCACATCCTCCATTGCCATGAGGTTCTGCTAAAGCACACAGGGTCACACAACCATGGGCCAAGCCCTTCAAAATTGTGAGCCAAAATAAACATGCCCTCCCTTAAGCTGCTTCTGTCTGGTATTGGGTTCAGTATTCTGCAAATGCATACACACAGCCACTGTGTAAAACAGGACATCGTACTCCCCTTAATCCTAAACTGCCCTGGACAATAGGGGACATAGGATTCTGAGGCGGATACTTGCCTTTGAGTCTAGGCTGTGCTCTTGTGTTCTCTATACTTCCTGATTTTTGGCAGTCCAGGGTGTGGCTGGGCAGATAGTGGTAATGTGAGTGGTCTGGTCAAGATTACCTCCATCTCAGGAGTCTTATCAGCAGTCACCTTGGAGGTTGGCCACTATCCTGCCTTCTGGAAGCAACATCTGCATTTGGATAAAATCCTTAGGCTGCTCCATGCAGAACTGGTAGGGTACGCCATGTTACAAACTGATAAATCTAAGAGGCCCAGGATACTCATAATGGTTTTCAGGGCCTACACAGCCTACTCAAGTCCTACTGGGGAAGCTCTAGGAAGAAGCGGGTATTACCAACTTAAAAAAAACAAAAACAAACAAACAAACAAACAAAAAACAAAGCAAAAAAAAAAAACCCAAAGAGAATCCTTCAGGTTCAAACTTTATATGTAGTCTTCAGGTTTTATTTGTCTGCTTATTTTTGTGTGTCATATGTGTCTGTTGTAGATTTCCATGTATGTGTAGGTGTGTGCATTTATATATACATGGAGGCATGGAACTAGGTTGGCATCCAGCAAACCTCAGCAATCTTCCTGTCTCTACTTCCCACAGTGTTGGATTACAGGTGCACACACAGCCTCACCCAGATGTCAACACAACTGCCAGCGACTTGAACTCAGATCCTCGTGTTTGCAGAGCAAGCATTTTTACCTACTGAGACACTCCTCCAGCACCAAACTCCCTGATTTAATGCCACTAACAAAAATCCTAACACATACTCAATAATGTTGTGAGCCAAATGGAACTTTATGCAGGTGGGCTGCTTCCCAAAGTTCCCTGCCAAGAAGCTAGGTCCTGTACCTTCCCCAGGACTGTGTCTTTTCCTCCTCACAGGGGGAGCCCAGCTCCTACTCATGACACCCTTCTGGGAATGCAGGGAAACATAGGCAAATATTAAATAAACACTCACTAATTGCCCTAAGATATTTATTTTGTTGAGGTTCCCCCATGTTGAAACAAGAAATCATTGAAACATACATCAGCCGCCAGGCTGTTAATTACTGGTGAATATGTTTTAAATACGGCAGTCCATTAGTAATTTAGCCTGTCTCCTGGAGAATGTGCGCCACATCAGACAAATGTCCCAAGCTTCAGAGCCAAGGGAAAAATTTCCCCACCTAGTTAATCTTTATGTTCTCTCTGCAAGGAAACCTCAGCTGTACCAGCAAGAGAAATGTGCCCCCTGACCTCGGGCCCAGTACCGATGGCTACTGTCCTTGAGAGCTTGTGAGTGAGCGAGGAGGGGGAGACACTCTGGGGAGGGGCCAGGAGTGGGTGAGGTGACCAGGTCAGGATGATCACTTTCCTGCCAGTAATGCAAACTTGTAGAGCTGAAGATGGTGTAGTGCATGTTCTGAGTGTCAGTGGTCACCATAGCTGTGTCCCGTTGGGGCGGTGGCTAAAGGTTGGTTTGTTGCCCCCCCCCCTCCATGCAGCCCACCTGCCTGCCTCTTCCTATCAGCCTTTTTCTGGTGGGAGTGGTCAGAAAGGTATAGACCCAGTAACAAGCCACTGAAAAATACCCTATCAGCTTTTGCTTTGGAGACCAGACCAGCACGCAAGCTTTGGGGGACCCCGTGAGCTATTTGTTCAGCTAATGAACATCTGCTGAGCATCTGTTGCGGACCAGGTATTGTTCTAGACTTGGGGAAGACGGGTGAAGCATGGCAAATACATCCTGTCTTAGGGAACCTACCTGTTAGGTGAGGGAGGTAGATAGCAAACACACTGAATAGCTGGTTAGTAAATAAGCCTTTTCAGAGTGGATGCTGAAAATCCACACAGTATCACGGGGGACAGATGATGGCAGAGGGGAGGAGAGGGCAGCTAGGAAAAAGCTGGATTGGAACTCAGAATCCAGTTTTGATCCTAGAGACACGGAAGTGGGAGAAATTGATCTTTGAGGTTGCAAAAAACCAAGCACATGGAATGTCATTTCCTGTGTTCTGGAATTCAGGAGGGAAAGAAAGAGCTTGGGCAAAGGAAAGGACAGTGTGTGCAGTGTGGAACGCACTGAACAGTGCTGTGGGCGGCTGGGCCCTGCTGCTCATGAGAAAGGCCACGGGGGCATGCACTGAGCCACTCCTTTTGGCACATCTGAGTTCTGTGTACAGCCTTGGACACTTCCCTGGGCTTGCACTCATGGGTTTCTTTGGCTTACTGTGTGTGCGCGTGCGTGCGTGCGTGCGTGCGTGCGTGCATGCGTGCGTGTGGTGTTAGTAGTACCAAAGGTACTGAGTAAATTTACCTGTCCTCTCTGGGGATAGACTCCCACTGGAGTCTTCTGGGAAAACTGCCCATAGAACCCGCTTGCTCATCACTGGGCACTTCTCCAGGCCTCCTTCCTCACTCTCCCTACCCCTGGCCCTACTCAGTTCAATACCCCCTCCAGCTCCCTGGGCTTTGGTCTGTCTCAGGCTCTTCTCTGTGGTGTACCGAAGTCAGGATTGATGCTTGCCGGCTGCTGGAGGGGACACACAGGACTGCTTGTCACAGTGCTGACTGCAAGTGCAGATTTCCCCGGGAGGAAGGGGTGTGTGGTGGAAACGGAGGCGTGCAGGAAGCCATGGCATGGGGATGCCGAGGAGTTAGTGAGTTCTCTTTGGCACCCACGAACAAACCACTGGGAGCCGCCATCAACACCAACACCCGAACGCTTGGGGGGAAACTCTCACCTGCTGCTCTTCCTTTTTTCTGCTCCCTCCGTGGGCTGTGAGACCAGAGCCATTTCCGCAATAGCTGTCACATCCTGCTACAGTGCAGGTGGCTTGTTTCTCCCCCACCCCCAAGACTCCGCAGGTTTGCAACTCAATGAAATTGAAGAGGTGTGTGTGTGTGTGTGTGTGTGTGTGTAGGTGTAGAATCCACTCACAATGCGCGCCCAGGGAGGAAGTAGCTCTGGTGGATTCCCAAAGTCATCTCTTGTTCCTGGCAGTTCCTTTCTTGGTTGCTTACAGTGAAGAGCCCTTCTCATTGGCACCATGACCCAAGCGCTCATATCTCATCTGTGGGTTTCCACGTTGGTGTGTGTAAGACTGTTTCATGCATTCCCGGTGTTCAGCCAGAAGGGCAGTGGGTAACATGGTGAACCCCTCTCTCTCCATTTCACTTATCGCTCCTCCTCCTCTTCTCCTTTTCTTTAGGGCAGGAGATCAAGCCTAGGGCCTCACACATGCGATGCTAGCACCATCCCACTGAATGAAAACCCCCCTCCCATGTGCCCCTGTTTATCTTGAGAAAAACGAATCGAATAGTCCCACAGGGTGTGCGGGAGCAGAAATGTGCAGTGTGTCTTGACTCTGATTTCACCACCCGCCTACCGTACGGGATAAAGCAAGTCCTGTGTCGAGTCCCAGGAGACCTGCATGCAAGGAAGCACACACCCCTCACAACGAATGAGCACCTGTAAACACGCTTGTTAAGCTTTCGCCTTGCATCAGGTCCCAGTGCATAACACGCTATCTGTGCGTTCCTTATGGAATTGGCAACACGCTCCCCTCCATTATATGCCTGTCAATTACACATGAGCTTTATCTCCAAGCCACACTGTGCATGTCTTCAGGGTAGCTTCCACGTCCAACCTCTCTCAGTGCCTCCCCTTCGGGGGGGG
>CM053758.1:13572337-13670304 GCA_028658305.1 Pachyuromys duprasi
CAGGGGAAATGGAGGGAGGAACTCATGCTCTGAGAATGAATTGGCCATTAATATCTATTTTATTGCTTACAGCAGCGTGGGATGCTCAGTATTTATGAGTGGAAGCAAGAGTGATATTCTGGCCCAAGATCAGTAAACGTGGAGTCTGAGAGTTAGAAGCTATTTATCTTTCCATTCTTTATTGGCCTGTTTGATTAGTTAAGAGCAGTCTCAGTTTTGGTTGTGAGTGTGTCTTTAAATGTTTGCTGATTCCTCTTTTTTTGCTGGTGCAGGGATATGGCTGGCAACAGTGTCCAGCTCAGTTTAATAACTGTTTTCTCTTTCTATTCACTGTGTGTGTGCATCCTTTTTAGCGAAGTTCTCTTTATGACCTTGAATGCTGGTTCATTTACACGTCAGATGTATTATTTCCCTTAAGATGAATTTACTAATGTTAAAAAGGAAATCAATTCGCAAAGAAACATTTAAATAAACTCACCCGTCCATGTGTTCGGTGCTGAGGGGTGGTTACTAGGTACTCCATGGGGTGTCAGGGATATGGGAAACAGACACACACGTATGCAAATCCCGTAAGGAACCCCAGCATTCTGCATGCTAACTAGGAAACCTGGTAATTAAAAAGGAAAATCCAAGGCTAGAGCATGGTGGCAATGAGGGTGACGTGGAAGATGAGGGGTTGGGTATCAGAATAGGGAGAGAGAAGGAGAGTTAGCATCAAAGAGGTTGTAGGTAGATGACCCTGTAGGGCCTGTGGGAATCCACTGGAACATAGTTTGAGTGACACTGGAAGCCTGTGGGGAGTTTTGAGCAAAGACCTGACATGATCTAACATTTACCCTCAAAGCATTCCTATGGTTGGATCAGGAACACACTTGAGGAACTGGGACAGAAAACTGAAATACACAGGGAGAGATGCCTCGGAAATCCAGGACTGAGGCATGGTGATGGTAGGGGGTATGGCCAGGTTTGGATGGATCTGGTTTGAAGGTGGGCAAGTCTGGTTGGCTGAAACTGGGTATGAGCTGTGGAAGTGAACAAAGGTGACCATGATGCCTTTTATTTTTTAATTATTTTTTTTTACCTGAGCAAATAAATACATTGAATTGGTATGCACACATTCCTCAAGACTGGTGAACCTGGGGTCTGTTGATCTTGACACACTTGGACATTCTGGTGAGCATGGTATGTAGGCTCTTGGATGTTTGGGTTCAGGATAGAGATCCCAGCCAGGGACATAAGTGACAGCAGACTACTGGAGGAGTCAATGCCAGGCAGTGGAGGGAGGCATGGTCTCTTCTGAGGCCTTGTATTCTCAGCGTGTTGGTTTGTTAAAGAAAGGGGGACTGCATAGGACATGGACTCAATTGCCAGCTTTTTGATCACCTCCCTCTGGCGGGACTGCCTTGCCAGGCCACAGGGGAAGAGGACATGCTCAGTCCTGATGCAACTTGATGAGCTGGGGTGGATGGGAAAGGGGGCTTAGGAGGAAGGAGGAAAGGGTGGGATTGGGAGGGGGGGAGGGATGGGGCCACAACCAGAACGTAAGTGAATAAAAGAATAATAAATTTAAAAAAGACTAAAGTCTGAATTCCAGAGTGGCCGTGCAGTTGACACAAGGCTATCTTCACCGTGACTCTGGGAAAACACCACAGTTTTGTGTGGCTGCAGAAGACAAAGATTTGCTTTGAAAAATCTTCCCTTTCAGTTCAGTCACCTTGCCCAGCTTTCCACGCTCAGCTTTTCAAACCAATCTCGCTGTCTTTCTGACTTCTTAAACCTTGTATTTTTTCTTTGTGAAGCTCACATTTCCACTGGGAAGGCCTTGTCTGCAGCCTGAACTGTATGTGTCAAAACACCCTGTTAGGGTTTTCTGATGCCGGGCGATTTGGGGCATTTTCGTTTCCACGCCACAGGAGGAAAATTTCTTCCTGTCATTAGTTTCTGCTGTCCACCAGGCCCTAACTGCTTCAGGTCTCGGGGCCAAAAGCAGATGGCTGAGGTACGAGGTGGCTTTTGCTCAGCCTGAGGTTAGGGAGGAAGACAGCTTAAATAATAACAGCCAAAGCCTCACGGACGTTTGCCAGATTCTGTTCTGTAGCCAGGAGAACCTTGGCTATGTGGGTACCCACCTGCAGCTGCTGTGAGTGAGGGCACCAGCCGGCATCAGCTGACACCAGGCTCAAAGGAGGACTCACCTGTTGAAGAGGGGACTCACCTGTATTTACAGAGGACTCACTTTTCTGAACTGGGACTTCATATGGCTGAATAGAGCCATGTAAACAGGCACCAGGTAACAATCAATGACTGTTTGCAGAGGTGGCTCTCTGTCCTAGTCTGAGATAAGCCATGGTTCAATGTTTGGTTCAGAGTTCCTCAGGAGGTCACACTGAGGCATCCTTGGGCTGAGGTTCTATCCTTGCTTTCGTCTCTTTCATTCTGTCCTATCACCTCTTCCCCATCCTCCTGAGAGATCCTTCAAGTCCAGAACTGGCAGCCCTTTTCTGTGTGCCTGGGCTTAAGTGACATATGTTTTGATATTACATAATCCGTTCTGACATAGAATAATAATAATAATAATAATAAAAACTATAGCAATGACATTCTTTGTCCTCTGTAGATATGGGCACAGACACAATGAGCAGTCAGTCCAGGTCACCTATTACGCAGGAGCAAGAGCCTGGAATGGAAACCAGCAGCTCTGTAAATCTCCAGGTCCTGACAGTGGCTGTCTATAATGGGGGGGGGGGTCTTAGATATTTTCAAACTCAAATGTTTGCATCCTTTCTCTTCTCTGGGCGCAAATGTGGATTTCTGGAGCAGGAACCCATGTGGTGACTGTGGGCAGAAGGGTTACAGATGTCTGGACCTTGGGGAAGCAAAGAAAGCTTGTTAGTCATGGAGATGTGTTGAATTACTGTGGCCGGATTAAGCAGATAATCTGGGAAAATCCAAGCCCACTCCCAACAGATTTGGAGTCCGGCTGTGTCCAGGGTTTGTACATCACTCGCATGCAGCACCAGCTGCTCTGGGCTCTGACTCAGATGCCTCTGTGCAGTTATGGATCCTATGCAAAGAAACACAGCCTCGGGTTTAGGAGCAGAGCTCATTTCTCTCGGTGCTAATGGTAGCTAGCAAGTCTCCTTCTTCAAGTCTGCAGAGCAGATGAAATGAATTTGTCTTCTCATCTGTGAAACAGGGAAAAAGAAGAAAGAAGAAGAAGAAGAAGAGGAGGAGGAAGTGATTTCTCTCCTGGTCTCTCTATGAAATTGTATGCCTTTGGAAGAGTACAAGCTGCCCTTCGGTGGGAAATAGAGCCAAGTTAGAAGAGAGGAGTCAGGAGCTCATGGCCCTCCACCACCTAAGGAAGCCTACTCTTTGAGCTCCTGTGTCTTCATTTCATCCTCTATAAGTGGGGTTCAAACCAGAGCCTGTAGCATTAGGATTTGGTGGAGGCTAAATAACACTATATATAATGGTGTTAAACATAATGGTCCACTACCAATTTGACTGGTGCACAAGAAAGGCTTGCTTTAGGTAGGGTGTTCCCAAAGAGGCCTTGCAGATGGGGTAGCATGCTAGGTTTGGAGCTGGGGTTAAAGCAGGCGAAGGGCTAGAGGCAGAGAGCCAGTTAAAGGCTGGGAATTGTTGGCAGACATTTGGTGGAGACTTGTGGTATCCAGGCAGTGGGCCAGAGATGAGCCAGTTGTGACACTTGTTTGGGAATACACACTGACTCTCTGATGGAGGAGGAAAGCACTACTTCTTCAGCTGGACCCCAGACTGCCTGAGTGCCATGGTTTGGCTAAGTGCAGGTTCTGTGGGACCCAGCCTGGTCAGTCTTTGGGAGCACAGATATAGCAGTTGAGTGTTTGAACTGACCTAAGGCCACCTGGTGATTACTGGACAGGTCTTAGGGATGTGGCTTGGCTTTGAAAGAGATGGAGCCTTACAGGAAGACGCTGTTATTTAATAGAAACCAGCTGCAGAGTCATTTTCCAAACATCAAGCCAAAGGAAAAGAAGAGTAAGAAGGAATTGGTGGCAAACGTGTTGGAAGCCACTGCTCTGAATGTGGTTCCGTGTGTGTGTGTGTGTGTGTGTGTGTGTGTCTAAGAGATTGCAAATCGATATCCCATTTCCCTTGGAGTTTACACAGCTGCCCACAGGGCGATTCCTGACTGGAGGATAAATAGGGCCATATAGGTCGGCTGCAGAACAATGAATTTTTCAGATGGGCCACACATCCTTTCCACCAGCCTTTCATGGACCCAGTTCAGCTCCTGAGAAGTGCATTTAATACCGTTGCCCTCCCCTAGCTGGTTCCCTAAGGCGCTTGGGTGGCCTGAGTGATTGTGTGTGGGCACAGTGATGTTCGGTTGCTGAGCCAGCTCCTTGGGAGTATTGTTATTCATTTTGGAGGAAGGGTTTTCCAAGCAGATGGTGGTTGTATTTGGGGCAGAGCCATCTCCTGCTTCTCAAACCACCCTGAATTTGTTAGCTCACAGTCAGCCTACGCTTCCTTATAAGTGACAAGGGTTGGCTTCTTTCTCCCCCAATGTTTCCATCCTCTGTCAAGGTGGGGCTGGGTCTGATGTGACACCCTCACTCGGGCACCTGAGCTGATTGATGGCACGGTCTGCGTTTGACTGTTGTCCACTGCCAGCGAGGGAAGGAGACGTGGTAGAACACCAGGCACACTGCATCTCAGGGACTTATGGAAGTGTCAGGCAACATCACAGTGGTTCCCAAAGATGGAAAGCACATGGCCCCAGAAAAGCCGAAGAACAGCGCTGTGGTTTTTCCGTAGAGGAGCTCACAGAAACCCTCAGGGAGGAAAATTATGTTCAGAGAGGGTAAGCCACCTGCTTGAGGTCACACAGCAAATGCCGCAAGCGGGAGTTAAGTTCAACCCCCATGTAGCATATCCACTCTGGACCCTGGCGGTTCAGCTCGCTTTCTTTTGCCTCATTTGTGCATGAGCCTGCATGTATGTCCGTTCACCATGCGTATGCCCGGGACCCACGGGAGTCAGGAGAGGGCACCGGATTTCCGGGAACTCGAGTTGTAGGCAGTAAGCAGCCACTGTGGAGGTGCTGAGAATCAAACTTGGGCCTTTTGTAAGAGCAGCAAGCACTCCCGACTGATGCGCCATCTCTCCAGCCCCCCTTCTAGTTTTCTGGAAGGGAGACAGCTGCTCTGAGGACTGACCCGAGTTCCCTGCCAGGTGTTCCGCGCTTATGCACACCCGGAGTCTTCTTCACCTGTGAACTCTGGGCACACACTCTGGGCAAGTGCTGGCTCCAGCATTTCCCCAGACGGCTGTGAAGGGCGTTCAGAATTCAGATCTTGAAGCTGAAAATGTAAATCCAGTCAGTCAACACTTCCTAGATTAGAGAGAGAGAGAGGTAGGTAGGATTTGAGGTGTGAGTGCGGTGTCTGTAGTGTATGTATGTAAGCGCTGTATGTCTGTTTCTAGTATGTGTGGTATATGTATGTGTTGAGTATGTGTGTGTGATGTGAGCATGTAGCATGTATGGTGTGTGCGTCTCTGTGGTGTGTGTAGTCTATGTGTGTGTGTGATGTCCGTGTGTCTCTGTAATGTATGTGTGTCTCTGTAGTGTATGATATATGTGTGTGTGGTGTATGTGTGTCTCTGTGGTGTGCGTGTCTGTGATGGATGTGGTATATGACATATGTGCATGTGTGGTGTATGTGTGTCTCTGTGGTGTGCGTGTCTGTGATGGGTGTGGTATATGACTGGCTGGTGTGTTTGGCCTGTTTCTCCTCAAGCTGCTGCTGCTGCTGGGCAGGTCGGATGGGCTACATCAGCATTACTTGCCCTGTGATCACTGAGGCTGCTGATGACAGACGAGAGGCAGGAGTGTCCCCTCCAGTCCAGACAGACAGAAACTCTCCATTTCCTGCTTGGGTATGGGGCAGCACACACAGTACTGGGACTCAGCACATAGGTGGGGAGACTAGTGGACATGGGAACTGTGGATCACGACGCAGGCTCAGGCCTTCAGTCTCAGATCGCTTGGCCCCTTGTCAGGCCCCACACACACAGTGGGTGCCACAGTCTCATGTGGGTGCCAGAGGGAACACAGGTTTGTCTCCATCTCCTGTTTTCTCTTCTCTAGGAGTTAAAAACCAACCTATGATATAGCCTAGCAGGGAGATGAGGGACAGGCCTACAGAAGATTATAAGATATCACACTGAGAAAAAAAAAAGAAGACACTCTATTTATTTCTTTTGTTTTTTTTCCAAAGCTGACCTTAGAGTATTGTTCCCTTTGGTGGTGGGAAGCAACCACGAAGTCCACAGACTCAGGGAAAGCCTTCCCTTGGCCTTCTCTACCTTGTGCTGGGATCACGCCTTGTCACAGACATCACAGAGGAGGTCTTAACAGTGATGCTCCCTTCGGTGACATGGAAGTGTGAAGTGTCAGGGCATACACACTGGCATGCTTCCAGGGAGGGACAGTGAGATAAAGCAGCTCTGCTAGCAGCCAGAAAGGTGCATAACCGTGCACTGACCTTTTGCTACCTAAAGGGGGCAGCACCCTCAGCATCTACTTCTGAGCCAGAAATACAGGTATAATCCCTGTATGGTGCTTTTCCCTCCCTTTTCTTTCCCTCCCTTCTCCTCTCCTCTCCTTCCTCCTTTTCCCTTCCCCTCCCCTCTCCTTCTCCTTCTCCTCCCCTTCCCTCCAGACAATAAGTTTCATTATATAATCCAGGCTGGCCTCTAACTCAGCCCCCTGCCTCAGCCTTCTGCGTACTGGGATCACACGTGCAATCTCAGTACCCAGGCTGACATGACGTGTTTGCAAATGTGTCTCCACACAGCCCTCTTCATGCAGCCAGCCTTCAGGTGCCGCAAACTCTGCAGAACCTTGGTGTCATCAGAAGGAAAAGGCTCCAAGATGGGTGGAAACTGTGTACTTGCTGTCTTAATGAGTTAAATCTCGCCATTAAATTTTCCTGAGTGGATAGGACTTTCTAGAGAAACAGCAGCCAGGTCTGGACACCCTGAGAGCTCTATTAATCTCTCTGTAACCCCATTAACACCCGCTGCATATTTCCTGTGAAAAGGGATTGGAAATGACCGGAGCCTGCAGAATGGAAATATCTGTCATGTATGAGGCAGCAGGGGATGGCCATGGGAAAGGAGGCTGGCACAGGCTTCCCTCAGGATTGTTAAGGGCTGGGGGGCGGTAGCGTGTGGGGGTCACTTAACCTGGAGTATCCTGTAACTTGACAGTCATTACATGGACCCACCTGTACTTTCCATCTAGAAATATCTATTACCTTGAACCTGGGGGGAGATGCCCGCTCCCCGGGGAGCCTCTGGAAAGGGAGGTTTATTCGGGCGGCAATAATTGAGGAGTTCATTTGACTCCAGTGTGGATCTTTCAACCGCAATCAATTTCACACTCTGTCATAAATAATAGAGGTCGCTAGCAGAGGCAGCCAGGCGGGGCGGGGGATTGGCTGGCACTGTTGACAGTATTCAAACAGCGTCGAGAGAGAGAGAGAGAGAGAGAGAGAGAGAGAGAGAGAGAGAGAGAGAGAATGAATGGCAGGGTTCTTCGGCCCCCACCCTTTAAAGAGAAAGTCTTGGGTTACTGCAGATGGGCCTCATGGGGGCAGCGAGAGCTCATTGGTGGACCCCTGTACTCCAGCAGGGCCTGGGGGTGTGTGCTGTACCGCAGCCACTTCACACCGGGTCCCTCAGGCATTCAGGCCCGTTTCTTAGGGAAAGCTGTCAGTAGAGAATTAATAAGTGACTGCTGTAATTGGCAGAGTTTCAGGGATGCTTCAGGTTAGGTGCCCGAGGCAGTGCAGGAAATGACTGTTTGAAGTCAGAATTATATGAGAATAGGGAAGAAGGGGCAGGAAAAATAGTTCAGTCTCAGCTGCTCTATAGAGATTTTTTTCCCCATTTGTAATAAAATGAAATGTAGAGTTTTAAAACTTCATATATGGAAGATACACACTTAAATACCTCCCAGCTTGGGCCTCTCCACTTAACTCAGAGGACCAAGGACTGTTGGCTGCCCCCCAGCCCCAGGGTCTTTACACAGCTGCCTTCCTAGCCTTGCTGCCTCCACCTAGTCAAGCCTTACGTAGCCTTCTTAGCTTCAGTGGAAGTTTATCTTCCAGACGGAGTTGCTCTGTCTGGTTTGCAACCTGCGCTGTTCTTTCCTGAGGCCAGTCTTGGTTGGATTAAGCAACCATTTGTGTAAGGGATGGGTGGGCATCCTCTGTATTTTGTAGCCCGAGAGCTTGTTATGGGGGCCAAGACTAGATTCCTCTTGCTTGGCATTGACTCTTCAGTCCTCAGCCCAGCTTTAGGCACATGGAGGTGCTCTGTGTTTGCTGAGTCAACGTCAAAACAGGCAAGAGGACATACTGATGTGTCAGGAGCTCTCTCGTGCTTCTTTGCATTGTTAGAGTCTAGAAACTAGGCTGGGCGAGAGAAAGAGGTGTTGGGAATTGGCAGAGTTTATTCGGGACACTAGAATATACATTTTTACTTTTTTTTTTTTTTTGAGGGCATAGCCATCACTCATCACAGGACGCCTGGAAATCATCTGGCACAGGTGGAATATCTGAGAAGTATATACCTATTAACGTTACTGTGAAGGGGTAGTGGGCAGATGGGGCCTACAACTCCCAGCTCATTTCTTGGATTTGAGCACCAAGGAGTACGGATGAAGGAATAAGTGTTGGCCATGAGATCTTAAGCTTCTCAAAGCTCTCATGTAATTTGGAGGTAGAGATCCACATGGGGGACCTGAGGAAGGGGCTCTGACCTTGGCCAAGGGCAGCTATTATACAGTAGGCATTGTTTCTTCAACTGTCACTCAAATATTATTAGAGGCCCGGGGCTGTCTTTGGAGGCTGATGTTTTTAATATGTACTTCATAGATGAGGAAACAGATTACTAGAGAGGCTGGGTGCTGAGGGTAAATGGGCCACTTGACGTTCACATTCTGGAGCCATAATCACCAATGACAGGGTGGGGCCCAAGGACAGGCCTTTAGGGATGCAAGGGCTGATAGGGCTGACCCTCTCTTGCCTCCTCCCCATGAGAGCTTACTCTTATGACCTCATTCCCAGGCGGACCCAGGATGAAGGCCCTCAGCAGATACCCAACCCATGCTCAGTTCTTTCTAGCATCCAAAAGAAATCTACACCCTTAATGAGCACCTCCCCTCTAGTGCCTTGCTAGCCACTGAGGCTTTAGTAGGACCAGGGCATGAGGCACTGTGACCAATGTCAGCGAGCAAGCAGGAGGCAGAGTCAAGACTGAACACAAAGGCAAAGGCTTGTTTCTTGATAAACCTTTTGCTGTTCCCTGGAGTAACTCAGGTCTTTCTCTTAGGGACTGAAGGCTGGCCTAAGCTCATAGGAGAAGGGATGGCAACCTAATTTGGGCCTGTATACTGGTGTGTGTGTGTGTGTGTGTGTAATAATGACTGTTCTTATTGTGACCACTGCTCGCAGCCCTCCTCTGAGCAATGAGGCTCCAGCCTGGTGAGTTCTCAGCATCCTACCTATCTGCTGGTCTCTTTCCAGGGGGAGGGAACTGGACTAGAAGAGAGTAAACTTACTTTTGAGAATCATCCTTGCTTCAAGTCTGTCTAATTTCCCCACCCGCCGTGCCTCCTCCCTGAAGCTCCCATGACACCGGCTGCCGCACACCTGTCCTGACCCTCTCCCGGCAGAGCATTCTTTGGCCAGGGCATGCTCAGGAGAGTGGGGTGGTGGGTCATTCATAGGCCACCACTGCTTCTGTGACTTACCTCGAAGCCTCATGACCTGAGACAGAGCATACATCTACCCACATTTCCCCTGTGCCATTTTTCAACATGTTAAACATAGTTAAAGCCAGCATATCTGTGTACACGCCTGATCAGCTGAGTAGCCATTGTTTAAAATAAAAGCTGAATTCCTTTGAGCCTTTGTAGATATCTTTTCTTCCTATTTTACCTGCTTTTGACTTTTTAAATTACACTTTATTCACTTTGTATCCCCCCATGATTTTTTTTTTTAATCTTTAAAATGCCCAAGTGGATGCAAACATGCCCTTTGAAGGACTATTTTTCTTTTATTTCTTTTGTTTTCTTTTGTTTGTTTTTGTTTTACTTTGTTTTTTTTCAAGACAGGGTTTCTCTGTGTAGCCTTGGCTGTCCTAGACCCGCTTTGTAGACCAGACTGGCCTTGAGCTCATAGAGATCCACTTACCTCTGCCTTCCTGAGTGCTGGGATCACAGGTGTGCGCCACCACGCCTGGCATATTTTTCTTTTTTTTTATTCTGGCCAAATATATGTAAAACAACATTTGCCAGCACAGCCATTTTCTTGGAGACAATTTTGTGTGTTGATATCACCATGTGTGATATTTTGTCTTTTTGTTTCACTGGGGAGCTTCGCTCACCGTCTGCATAACTTCCTCCTCCCCTGTAGAGCTGAATTAAAGCTCAGACATTCCCTTCCTCCTCTTGTCCCCGGCCACCCTGTGTTCTCTCATTCATGTTGTGGGGTGTCTTAGTTATGGTTTCTATTGCTGTGATGAAACACCATGACCAAAAACAAGTTGGGGAGAAAAGGGTTTATTTGGCTTCCGCTTCCAGATCCCTGTTCATCACTGATGGAAAGTCAGGACAGGAACTCAAGCAGGGCAGGAACATGGAGGCAGGAGCTGATGCAGAGGCCATGGCCATGGAGGGGTGCTGCTTACTTGCTTGCTCCCTCAGACTTGCTCAGCCTGCTTTCTTAAAGAACCCAGGCTCACCAGCCACGTGGCCCTGTCCACAATGAGCTTGGCTTCCCCCATCAATCACCAATTAAGAAAATACCTTACACCTGGATCTTATGGAGGAATTTTTCCCAATTGAGGTTCCCTCCTTTCTAGCTTGCGTAGAGTTGACATAAAGCTAGCCAGGGCACAGAATGTATCCAATTTTCCTTCTTTTTAAAGATTAAGTGTGTACTTGTATGTGTGTGTAGGTAAGTGCACGTGGAAGTCTCACATCAATGTCTGTGTAGTCATTATCTACTTTATTTCTTGGGGCGGAGTCTCTCTCTGACCGCAGCTCATCAATTCCAGCTACTCCAGCTAGCCATCTTGTCTGGTGGACTCTGTCTGTCTGCTGAGTGCTGGCGTTTCTGCTGGCACACTCACCTGGCATTGATGTGGATTCTTTGGTCCTCACATTTGAGGGCAAGTGCTTCACCATTTCCCTAGTGTTTCATTTTTCAAAGGGATTGGTGCTCTTCTGGGCTTACCCCATACTTCTCCTGTCCGTTTGTCTGTCAGCACACACCTCAGTTACCACCAGCACTTGGTTACATTCCTGTTTTCTGTTCTTTTGGGTCTGTACACAGAAGTGGGCTGTAGGATGGTGAGTGAGCTTAGTTTTATTTACTTGAGGGACTGCCATCCCACAGTGTATTGGTGTGACTCTGTTCACAGTTCATCTTCTGTCTCCTCCAGGTCCTCAGGACTCTTCCTTTCAGTTGCTGGCAGTGGGTGTATAATTGGTGTGGGGCAGTATCTCATTGTAGGTTTGAGCTTAATTGACGTAACGATGAGTAGATTTGAGCACACCTTCATTCACGTAAATCTTCATACTTGTCTTTGTAGAAGATTCGCTGGATCCTCGTCCATTTTAACTGAGCTCTTTGTGTTTTTGTCGATGTGCTGTGGAGTTCTCTACATGTCCTAGAGCTCAGTCCTGTATCAGATATGCAATAGACAAACCTTTTCTCTTTTTCTGCGAGTTGCTTTTTCACTCTGTTGGTGCTGTCTTTTGATGAATTAAAGTTTTTTTAAAATTTGATAAAGTCTAGTCTAGTTTTTCTTTGATTGACTATAATTTTCATATTCAAGAAATTTTGATATTCAAGAATATGTACTGGGAAGCTTTCCCTTGTATGGTTTTAGACATTATATTTAAGTCTTTGATTCAGCTTGAGCAATATATATATAAATTATATATAATTAATTGAGCTATATATATATAAATTGAAGTTGGATGAATATATACACTTCAGTTATACATACATTTATATATACTTCAATTATATATATGTATAGCTCAATTAATTGAACTTGTATGAATATATATATACATATATATATATATACACATATATATATAAACTTCAGTTTTTTTAACCTGTAAATGTGTTATCTCCCCAATGCTCTGTTGAAAAGACAGACTGTCTTTCCAGGCTAAGTGGCTTTGGCACTTTAGGAACCATTTGTTCCCACAACTGAAGGTCCGTCTGAATCTTTTGCTCTGTGTTTTTCTTCATATAAGTGTTGTGCTGCTGTGGTGACGGTGCCTTTGAGGTAAGTGTTGTGACCAGTAAGCCTGGGGTCTCTGGAATCATTTTCTTCAAGATCATTCCTCAAGATTCCATGCGAAACTCAAGGTGGTGTTTTCTGTCTTTGTCAGCAGTCTGAGAGGACAGCCTTGTTTCTGCAGCTTGCCGTGGACATTTCTGGAATCTTAAATGTTCGGCAGGCATCTGACCCCGTCTCCACAGCTGCCTCAAAGTCCTGTGTCTGTCTCTCCTTGTGGCTGTGGCTGCTTAAGTTCAGATTCCCTGTGTGGTGGTTGTTCCTACCTCTCGGGCTCCCAGGGCAGCTGTTTTCAGTACAGGCTTTTTACTGAGGTCCCCAGTCACTGTCCTTTGAATCACAGAGGCACCATGGGCTCCCCCTCGCACTGACCCTTCTTTCAGGGAGCTGCTGGCCGGGGCTATGCTTGGCTTGGCTTGTTCCTTTGTAGTGTGCCCCACATCTTTTTCCGGCACTTGTTGGTCAGTCTGTTACTGCCTCTGTGGGTTTCTAAAGCTCCTCTTGTGTCTTTGGAATAGCCCGCTCATGATGAACAGTTCCACACAGAAGCTGCTCTCTCTTGGCTCCCATCTGACCCAGAAATCCGACAGGATTAAGCTTCTCAGTCCATGTTCATGGGCGCACAGGGGTGTGTTCCCGTTTGTGTCTTTGTTGATTCCCCCCCCCCGCCCCCAGCACTGTTGAGTAGTTTTCAGCTACTAGTTTGTCACCCCAAATTTCCTTTTCATTCATTGTTACTACAGTTGAGCACGAACAGAAGCGGTTTTGAGCATTGATTTTGGATTCTCTCCCTTGTTGAATTCATTAGTTTTAATCCTTTTTTTTAATGGTACTTTAAGAAATGGCTTCCTGTTAAAATAATGCTACCTTCCCTGTGAATGGGGAAGATTTCCCTTTTTCCCTTCTCTCGCTTCTGTAATTTACTTTTCCTGCCTAATTGCTATGGATAGGTCTCTAATATTGCAGTAAGGACAGTGGTAACAGAAGCGTCCTGTCTGGTTCCAGTTAAGGGGATGTTCCCATTTCTCTCTATTTGTGCTTTCTTGTTTTGTTCTTCTTTTTTAAATCATGGAGAGGTGTTGAATTTTGTTGGATTCCCTCTCTTTTTTTTTCAGCTGAGCTAAATATGTGTCTCCACTTCATTTTACTAATGTGCTTGATCGGCTGGTTTTTGCATATTTAACTATTCTTGCATTCTTCTAACAGCCTATTTGGTCATAGTGTATACTCTTTTAATTTTTTTATTACTTCTTTTTTGAGATTATAATTATATCTTCCCTCTTTAAATAATCCTTTTAATGTAGTGCTCATCTCATTTCTTTGCTGCTATTCGGGAGGGATAACTGGTAGCCATTTTGTTTCCTTGTACTGCCTTCATGTGGCTGAGCAATTGAGGTAATTCTGGTTCCACAGGACAGGCTAAGAAGGGCTCCCTCCCCCTTGCTTTTAGAACTAGTTTGAGAAGGACCTGCTTCATTTTTGGTGGAATTTATCACGAGCTCATCTTTTTTTTTGTTTGGAGGTTTTAAGCTACTGGTTCAGTCTCATTAGTGGCAACCAGCTGTCTTCAGATTTTCTATCTCTTTAAAAATGTTATGATTAATTGATTAATTACTTTGTGTGTGCATGTTTAGAGGTCAGAGAACAACTTGAGTGAATTGGTTCTCTCTTTCTACCATATGGTAACTGGGGATTGGACTCAGATCATCAGGCTTGGTGGTAAGTGCCTTAATCCATTTATACAGATTTTCTGTTTCTTCATAATTAAGTCTTGGTAGGTTGTGCACTTCCAGAAATTTCATCTAAGTTATCCAAATGATTATCGTACAATTGTTCATTGTATTTTCTTATAATCCACTTCATTTTTGTAAGATTATTCTCAGGCCTCCTTTTCTTCCTCTTTTTATATTATGGTATCCTTTTATTTTCTTTAGCCAATCCAGTAAAGTTTTGTCAAATTAAAAAAAAAAATAAAGCAAACAAACAAAATTTAAAGAACTGACTCCTAGTTTATTTGACTTTCTTTTCCTTTACATATCCTCTATTTGGGGGATGGAGAGGTTTCTCAGTGGTGAAGAGCACTGGATACTCTTGCCGATAACCCAGGTTGAGTTCTCAGCACCCACCCGATGGCTCACAACCATCTGCAACTTCATTTCTTGGGGATCCAATCCCTCTTCTGGTCTCTGTGGGAACCACACACATACATGGTTCACCGACATACATGCAGGCAAAACATCTATACACATAAATATAATAAAAGTTAGAAACGATAATAAACATTTAATTTTATTTATTTATTTATTTATTTATTCACTTTACATCCTGATGGCAGCCCCCTCCCTCCTCTCTCTCCTGGTCCCATATTCCCTCTCTTTCCCCTGTACCCCCTCCCTTACTGCTCAGAAAAGGGGAACCCCCCCACCAACCCACCTCAGCTCAAGTTGCATCCTTTTCCCCCATCAGGGGGAAGTGATCAAAAAGCAGGCAACACAGTCCTTGTTAGAGACAGCCCTCTAAATCCCCCTACTAGGGAACCCACATGAGCTCTGCTATAAGTTTAATGAATATACTTTCTATACCTTTATCACAAAATTATTCTCTACCTTTGATTTTCAGGATTCATATATTTGGTGATTTCATAGTATCCCAAAACTCTGGAATGCTGGGCTTGCAGGTTCTTATTTATTTATCTGTCACTGTCTGAATGTGCAGATTCCTTCCTGTTGTCTTCAGTGACTGCAGCTCTGTCCCTGGACCATTCTGTTGTGGAGGTTTTTTTCCTTGGAGCTTATTATTTGACTTATTGAGATGTTCATTTCCAGTATATCGGCTTTTAAATAGTAATTCAATCATTCATTGAATTCTGCTTTCCCTTGTAAAACCTTTTATCTATGTTTTGAAAATTCTTTTTTGTTGAAATCTTTTTTAATATAATTTTTTATTTATTACAGTTTATTCACTTTGTATCCCAGCTGTAGCCTCCACCCTCGTCCCCTCCCAATCCTACCTTCCCTTCCTCCCTCATCTCCTCCCATGCCCCTTCCCCAGTCCACTGATAGGGGAGGTCCTCCTCCCCTTCCATCTGACCCTAGCCTATCAGGTCTCATCAGGACTGTCTTCCATAGTCTTCCTCTGTGGCCTGGTCAGGCTGCTCCCCCCTCAGGGAGGAGGGAGGTGATCAAAGAGCCAGCCACTGAGATCATGTCAGAGACAGGTCCTGTTCCCCTTACCAGGGAGCCCTTTTGGAGACTGAGCTGCCACAGGCTACCTCTGTGTAGGAGGTCTAGGTTATCTTCACAGATGGTCCTTGGTTGGAGTATCAGCTTCAGAAAAGACCCCTGTGCCCATATTTTTTGGTTCTGTTGCTCTCCTTGTGGAGCTCCAGACCTTTCCAGGTCTTTCTATCTCCCCCTTCTTTCATAAGACACCCTGCACTCTGCCCAAAGTTTGGCTGAGTCTCAGCAAATGCAATATAAAACGTATCTTGATCATGCTACCTCCGCTTCTTTCTTACGGCTCTCTTAGGCTCTCCCCGGCCCCCTCACATCTGTTCAATTGTCTCCCAACTTCATGTGCTTTTCTTTCCTTTTCCTTTCTTCTCTCTCTCTCTCTTTATAGACCTGCTGAGTACAATTAGTGCTTCCTATATGTGCATGGGTGTAGGGCATCCACTGTACCGTGGGCAACTTCGCCAGTGGCCACATTTTCAAGATGAAAGCGACCCTCAAGAATAAGTAAACAAATAAGAAAAGAAAGAAGAAAAGAAAAGTGACTTTCCCTCCGCAGCAGCCATCAGCTACCAGTAGCTCCTCAGCCAGTGGTGGAGCCTTGGGAGAGCCTACCCCTTAGAGTAAACACTTTTAACTGGCTTGATCTTGTACAGGTTTTGTGCATGTGATTACAGCTGCTGTGGGTTCCTGTGTGTGACAGTCAGGTCTTGTTCCAAGGACAGTGTTTGACAGTGTTCTTCTCCGTCCTCTGACTCTTACATTCTTTCTAACCCTACTTTCACACTGACTATTGATGTCTTATTTCAGTCATGTTTGTTTGTGTTCTCTGGGAATCCCCCACCATGTTCTCTACCTACTGTCTCTCTCTCTCTCTCTCTCTTCCTATCTGTGTGTGTGTATAAATATACATACATTCATGCATACATACATATGTACATACACATATATTCCTTTTTTTCTGAATTCTTTGTTTTGTCTTCCATCCAATTTACTCTTATCTAAGAACACTACTGTGTGATTAATATTTTTGGAGGAGCCAAGCTACCTTCCACTAACCTGTTTTTTTTTTTGTGTGTTTTGTGTTGTAACCTGCATGTTAGGGGTGTGGTTGTTGGTTGAACTCATTTCATCAACCTATTCTTTTAATCAAGCATTTGCAGTGTTCAGAGGAACAAGGTTGTAATAAAGCTGAAATGTCATACTTCTCTGCTAGACTGGTGTTTGGGCCTAGTCCTTAGTATTTCCCTGAAATTAGAATATACTGTCTTCAAAACCATTTACTATCAAAGGTAGGCCCACTATGAAATGCAGTAATAGACAAAGAAAATAACCCTTTGCCAGTCATTTGGAGGAGTACTGCATTGACAGTACAGTATGAACTAAGATCTTTCTATGGGTATAAGGGTGAAGGAAAAAATGAGAGGAAGACTTGTGGTTAATTGCTTATTGATTAAGAAAAAGTGAAGGAGTAGATGACAGGAAATAATCAAACTTAGGGATAAAATCAATAAATTAGAAACAAAGAGAGCAATGCAAAGAATCAACAAAATCAAGAGCTGGTTCTTTGAGAAAATCAGCAAGATAGACAAACTCTTAGCCAAATGAATTAAAAGGCAGAGAGACAGGATCCAAATTAACAAAATCAGAAATGAAAACAGTGACATAACAACAGACACTGAAGAAATCCAAAGAATCATTAGAGTTTATTTCAAAAACCTGTACTCCACAGTATTAAAAAATCTAAATAAAATAAATGAATTTCTAGATAGATACCACTTACCAAAGTTAAATCAAGATTAAGTAAACTATTTAAATAGTTCTATAAACCCCTAAAACTTAGAAGCAGTCACTAAAAGTCTCCCAACAACAACAACAACAACAACAAAAGCCCATGGCCAGATGGTTTTAGTGCAAAATTCTACAACACTTTCAAAGAAGACCTAACACTTACACTCCTCAAACTAACCCACAAAATATAAACAGTAGGAACATTGACAAATTCATTCTATGAGGCCACAGTCATCCTGAGACCTAAAACACACAAAGACTCAATAAAGAAAGAAAATTTCAGACCAATCTTCCTCATGAACACGGATGTAGAAATACTCAATAAAATACTCGCAAACCGAAATAAAATACTCGCAAACCGAATCCGAGAACATGTCAAAGATATCATCCATCATGTTCAAGTAGATTTATCCGAGGGTTGCAGGGATGGTTCAACATATGGAAATCTATCATGTAATCCACCATATAAACAAATTGAAGGGGGAAAAAAAAACCCACATGATCATATCATTAGATGCTGAAAAAGCCTTTGACAAACT
Source organism: Pachyuromys duprasi (assembly GCA_028658305.1). Taxonomy (NCBI): domain Eukaryota; kingdom Metazoa; phylum Chordata; class Mammalia; order Rodentia; family Muridae; genus Pachyuromys; species Pachyuromys duprasi. The sequence continues at coordinate 13,590,276 of CM053758.1, forward strand.
CTAATATTCCTTCATGTTAAAAGTCTTAGAGAGACCAAGAATAAAAGGTGTATAACGTAAACACAATAAAAGCGACATACAGTAAACCAATAGCCAACATCAAATTAAATGGAGAGAAACGTAAAGCAATTCCACTAAAATCACGGACAAGAAAAGGCTGCCCACTCTCTCCATATTTATTCAATACAGTACTTGAAGTTCTAGCTAGAGCAATAAGACAACTAAAGGAGATCAAGGAGATACAAATTGGTAAGGAAGAAGTATCGCTATTTGCAGATGATATGTAATATATAAGTGACCCCCAAAGTTCTAGCAGAGAACTCCTACAGGTGATAAACACCTTCAGCAAAGTGGCAGGATACAAAATTAACTTAAAAAAAAAAATCAGTGGCCCTCCTTTATACAAATGTTAAATGGGCTGCAAAAAAGGATAGGGAAACATTACCCTTTGCAATAGCCACAAATAACATAAAATATCTTGCTTTAATGCTAACCAAGCAAGCGAAAGATCTGTATGACATGAACTTCAAGTCTCCGAAGAAAGAAACTGAAGATATCACATGAAAAGTTCTCCCATGTTCATGGATTGGTAGAATTAGCATAGTAAAAATGGCCATTTTACCTAAAGCAATCTACAGATTCAATGCGATTCTCATAAAAATTCCAGTACAGTTCTTTACAGACCTTGAAAGAGCAATTCTTAACTTCATATGGAAAAATTAAAAAATAAAACCTAGGATATCTAAAAGCAATCCTGTACAATAGAAGAACTTCTGGAGGTAACACCATCCCTGATTTCAAACAGTACTAACAGTAATAGCAATAAAATAGTAATAAAAACTGCATGGTATTGACATAAAACAGACAGGTTGATCAATGGAATAAAATTGAAGACCCAGAAATAAACCCACACACTTATGGACACCTGATATTTTTGACAAAGAAGCCAAAACCACACAATGCAAAAAAGAAAGCATCGTCAACAAATGGTGCTGGTCTAACTGGATGTCTGTATGTAGAAGAATGAAAATAGATCCGTATCTATCACCCTGCAAATCCTTCCAAATCCTCCCCCACCTCCCTACCCCTACTTTGTCTTTTCTCTATTAAAACAAAACAAAACAAAAACTCCACAAAGACCATGGAGTTTGATTTTTGTTTACCAGCTACTCTTAAGCGCTGCCTGAAGTGTATATTACTGCATTGAAGAAAATGGATTTTTCCCCTCTCCTGGCAATTATTAAATGTGAATGGTTTCTTGGTTCGAGGTGAGACTTTGTGTCTGCTTCTGCTCCTCTGTGCTCAGATTTTGTCTGGTTTGAGCTTGAGCAGGTCTTGTGCATGCTGTCATAGTCCCTGTCACTTATACTTGCATGCTCCCTGTTTCTTCAAAACGGTTCCACACTTTTGCCTCTTAAAATCTTTCTGGGCCTTCTTGTGCATATGTCCTTGAGCTTTGAGGGGAGTAGTGTGATAAAGACATCCTGTTAAGGGTGATCACTCTAAAGTCTCTCATTCTCTGAACATTGCCAAATCATGGGTTTCCATGTCAACTACCATATCCTGCAAGAAGAAGCTTCTCTAATGAGGGCTGAGCAAGGCATCTATCTACAAATATAGCAATATGTCATTAGGAATCATTTTATCGCCAGGTTAATTTAGCTGAATAATAGCAGTAAGTTTCTCCCTAGGCCCATGGCTTCTGTAAGTCTTAGGCCCTTGGACTAATTAACAGTGTCAGTTATGGGTTCCATCTCATGAAGAGGCTCTTAAATCCAGTAAAAAGTGGTTGGTCACTCCCATAACATTTACGCCACTACTGCACCCATGGGCATATCTCATAGGCCGGTCACCATTGTAGTTTTCAGGGCTTATAGTTGGGTGAGACTGATGATTAGTTTTCTCTTCCACCACTGTTCCTGTCAAGCGATGGAGGAGAGGGTTTCCTAGAGCCTCTCCTCATTCTGCTGCTGCCACGCAGAACCTTTGTCTCCCTTCTTCCCATCTCCCTATTGTTGGATTTTTTGTTGTGTTTTTTAACACCTGATATAATTTTTTTTTATTTTACTGTTAGAATAATGATTTTTTTAAAACTATCACCCACCTCTTCTGATAGTTATTTTCTAGCTTGTCCCGCTTTATTTCCTGCAGAGTCCAGCAGACAGTGTCTGCTTGCCATCTGCCACCATGCATTTCATGGTTGGAGCACCTTAATTGTGGCAGTTACGTCCCCTGACCATCCCTAAGCTCCTGCTTATCTCTCCCCAACTCTTCCTTATCTCCATTCTATTTTCTCTGGTGTGTCCAGGGACCCTTATTTACAAGGAAACAGAACTTTAGTGTAAACAGGGATTGTTCAAGACTGTGGCTGGGAAGGATTTGTTTCTAATGGATTTTTTTTTTCCTTCTCAACTAAGTGCTGGAGGAAAAAGGCAGTCTATTAATAAACAGCATTTTCACAGGATTTAGATCTCTCAGTACTCTAACAAAGGATTTTTCTCATTTGATGTCATTTTAACCTCATGAGATGGGGGTAGGAAGGACTAGATAAAATGGACTTATCCTGGTCATCCAAGAGATCAGGAAGAGTCTGACTCACAAACCCAGATTTTAGACTCCTGGTTTAGTAGTGCTAAATGCAATAGATCCTTTTTCTGACAGGGTCTCGCTATGTAGCCCGGGCTGTGCTTGAGCTTTTTGATCCTGCTGGCTCTGCCTCCTAAATTCTGGAATCAGAAGTATGTATCACCATAACCAGAGACAGTGGCTTCTTTGGTACAAACCTGAGAGGTGGTTGTAGAGTCCATTCATTTTTCTATGAATGAACTGAAACGGGCCATGGGCTGTGTAGTCAACAGGGAGGAGTGTTACCTGTTGTTAAGGAAGTGAATGGCTTCCTCACCCTCTTTCTTGACTCTCAAGAATTCCATGCCCGGGAGGATTTGCCAGAGGGCTCAGCCTGGCAGAACACACCTGGATGTTCACATATGAGAACATGTCTGCTTAGACACCCAAGTTTTCATAATGGGCTATAGAAATGTTGCCTGCCAGACTCCAAATCTGAGATAATATGGTACCCTGGTATATTTTGGTGGAACCCTGGCTACTTGACAGAAGTCTGAGAATGGCTTAAATTAGGCTGAGATTCCCTGTGAACCCAGCAGCAAGGGAGGAGCATCTGCTCAGCTTAACCGTCTTCCAGCCTTAACCCACACACCAAAGTAACCAAAGGTGGCCATGTGCCTATGTGCTGAACGAATAGATAAAGACACCAGGCTTCAGGCATGGCACCAGTCTGAGTCCTTTCTCTGAGTGTGGGATGTCAGCAGACTTTCATCTTCATCAGCATTGCCACCAGCATCATCTTTACCACCATCGTAAGCGGCATAGGAGGCTTTAAGAACTGACATTTACTGAGTAGCACTAGGGGTTTCCCACGCACTTTCTGCATATCATCTCATTTAAGTTTCACAACAACCCCCATGACCTAGCTTCAGATATGCTCTATCCAGAGTTACAGATTTATTCACATAGAAACTGGGTTTTGATTCTCAGTCCCTCTAGCCCCTTTCCCTCCCCCTAGTAAGTAGTGTTAATTTTTAACTGGACAGAATCTAGAATCACTTTGGAGGTAGGACTCCGGGCATGTCTTGATTGTGTTCATTGAGGTGGGAAGACCTGCCCACTGTGGGTGAAACTATTCCCTGGTCAGGGGATTCTGTACTGTATAAAGTGAAGAAATGGAGCTGAAGACCTGCAAAGCATGAATTAATTCACTGTTCTCTCTTTCTGACTGAGGAGGTAATTTAACCAGTTGCTTCAAGCTCATGATGCCTTGGCTTTCCCATCATAATGGACTGTAACCTGGAACTGTGACCTAAAACAAATCCTTTCTTCTCTAAGTAGCTTTTTATCATAGCATCAGTTAAGTAGACCAAGGCAGGCCCTGAGCCCAAGTCTTATACTGCTTATCTAGACAAAAGCAGAACTATTCATCCATTCATCATTGTTCAGATGTCAGGTGATGAGGATCAAGTTCCAAAGCCTGCACAACCCAATCTCACATTCTCAAAGCCAGGGTTAGGGATGTGGAAGGAATAAAAGCTTTCCTGCAGGACGGTGTGGGGACAGCAACTGATATGGGGACAGGAGATGCTATGTGGACAAGAGATTCTGTGGGCACAGGAACTGTTGTGGTATCAGAAACTCCTGTGGTTTCAGGAACTACTGTGGGGACAGGAACTGCTGTGGGGACAGGAACTGCTGTGGGGTTAAGTAGGATAAATGGAAATTCAAGGGCACTGTCCAAGTAGATCTTGACAATGAAACAAGGAGGACCACGGCTCTCCTTCAGAGGGAGACAAGGCCAAGCTCCCTTTCTGGAGGCAGGTGGCTTCCTCCCACAGGAGGTGCTGGAAACAAACTCATCTTTCCCTAGGCTTTTCTCAGATGTCTGCAGAGCTACCGGTACCCACCCATTCTCCTTCAACATCAGGGCTGCTTACACACTTACTCTCCCAGAAGGGAGAGAAATTAGTGTGATAGGGTCCTTTCTCCAAATCTCTCTGTGGAGGGTCTAGCCATGTAAGTTAGCTTGGCACATGTCTCATGGGAGTGAGAAGGCCCTGGGGCATCTTGTTCTTGCCTGCTGACCTTGATATCTCCCACCATCTCCAGCAAAGTCATCTGGAGGAGGCTTTGGAGTTCATCACAAGTCCCAACACCACCTGACAGTGAGGTGGATTGGGGAGAGAGAGAGAGAGAGAGAGAGAGAGAGAGAGAGAGAGAGAGAGAGAGAGAGAGAGAGAGAGAGAGAAAGAGAAAGAGATTACTACTTGTCAAGGCATCGTGAGGCCATGGTTGTCATCTTTTCAGCTAGTACCTTTCCACCTTAGCCAAGCAAGGCAGCTAAGCAAGGCACCTATCCTTCTGCTTTTGGAACCCCTGCAGCTCTGAAAAGGACAGGGTCCCTTTAAGAAACCAGTCTCCTGATTCAGTGCAGCGTCAAAGAAATGTCAGAGGCTGAGTGGGCTCTAGAATGTAATGCACCCTGTCAATCAGCCCGCAGACCTGCCAGGCCCATTGACAGAGGACCAAGAAGATTTATTTTGTCTCACTTAATTGCCCTTTTTGCTTTGCAAACATAAAGGTTGCAGCTTATGGTCTGACAACCAGAGCAGCCTTTTCCTTATTGGAAAAAAATGACATTTGGGTTCTTAGAAACGGTTTCCCTCACACCTACTGAATCGCCTGCCTGCTTCCCCTTTGCTGAGCATAGGGCATTGGAGGCTTGTCTGGGGAGACCCCTGTGGAGACCCCTGCATTGGAATCTGATGTAGCCTCAGGACCTCATGCAAACAGCCATTCTTCCCTGACCTCAGTTTATTCTCCTATGAAGTGGAGTCTTACCTCATAAAGGTTCTGTGAGAGCCCTGAGCCCATAGCTGTAGTCTCAGTAATCTGAGGCTGAGGCAGAAAGATCAGGAGGTTGAGGCTAGTCTGGGTTACATAGTGAGACGCCATCTCAAATAACAATAGAATTTGTGCATTTTACATGAAACACAGGTTTCTGGCTTTTCTTGAGAAGCTGGGCAGAGCTAAGGCAGTACTGGACTGCACTGCTGAGCAGGGCTTCTGTCATACTCTCAAGCCTATGGTCATTTCCCCCACAGGAAAGCCACAGACGTTCTCAAGGTTGTTGTTGAAGCTCTGATTAGCAGAATAACTCTTCTCTCCTAAGATCTCACCCACTGTCAACTTCCTGAGATGCACCTTCTTGCTATGAATGCACTTCTGGTTTTTAGATACAGCTATGCCCCGTCTTCAGTTTTAGGGTAGCTCCAACACTCTTAGATAACACTGGGCCTGCTAAATCCCCCAAAGACTCTCTACATGGAATGTCAAGGTAAACAGTCCCAAGGTAATGAAACCTCGGCCCCTATGCATGCTGGGTAAATGCTCTTCTTCTGAGCTGGTTGCTGCTTTTCAAACACAGCTGGTTGCTAGGCCTTCACGCTGCATAACATGCTTTTCATTTGGCTACAGGAAATGTGAAAATTCACAAACAAGTGTGTGTGCATGTATGTGTGTATAAACATCCCCCACAGGCTCCAATCTGAACCCTCCCTAAAGTTATTCACCTATTTAACAAATTAGACCGACTTATTTTATGATTTTATGTGCATGAGTGTTATGCCTTTGTGTACGTATGTGTACCATGTACATACCTGGTGCCTTTAGAGGTAGGAATTGGGGATCAGGTTGCCCCTGGATCTGGACTTACAGACAGTTGTGAGCCACTCCATGGACGCTGTAAATTTGACCTGGGTCCTCTTCAAGAGAAGCTGATGCTCTTAGCCCCTGAACCGTCTCTGCAGGCCTCATCTTCTGTTTTTCTCTGTGTTGTTGGAAACATCAGCCTGGCTGTATAATAGTCTATGAAGGAAGGTCAGCAATTGGAGCCTGCAGAAGTCCTCCTGGGAGGATGGGATAGAGGGAGGCTGAGATCCTCCAAAGCCTCAAAGTTGCAGCAGGTACCAGGTGAGCCATACAAATGATTCAAAGTGCTGGGCAGAGGGAAGTGAATGATGGGGAGCATGGGGAGCAGGACATGTGATCCTAGGAATGGCAGTGGGGAACTGAGATTTGAGGTCTGGCCAACAGTCTTTAAATGGCAATAGGGTCTCTGAGTTGCTAGAAAGTCTAGTTTATAAAGAAAGCCCGAACTCTTGATTCCATTTAATTTAAATTAAGAAAAAAAAACCTTTTAAGTTTTAAATGTTGGCAACTACCTCACAGTTAAAAAGCCATCTGTGAGCCAAGAAAACACATCAACAGAGTCAGCTTGGACTCTGCAGTGCAGACTCTGCAGCATGTACTGAGCTCAGCTGCAGACTAGTGGAGTGGGGGGAGGGGCTGGGGGACTTGAGGAGCAGGGCACCAGGGGACTGGGTCCTTGCCGCCAGTTGTCACTTAGGAGGCTGTCTCCACTTTGGTTTCTCTTCCTTAGCAGATGCGGCCATGTCCCCCTTGCTGCAAGAGCTGCCAGTGTGGTGAAATGAGAGAATCCCAGGCCCTGCTCTCAGATTGTTAAAACAAAACAAAGCAAAACAGAACCAGTTGCTGTAGGAGTCCTGGATGGGAGATGCCTGTTTTCTTTTGGTGCTCATTCTCAAATATCTTGTTGTCCACAGCCAGAGCGGTGGGTTGTAGCCAGTCAGAATGAGGACAGGACTCAACTTGGTCACTTCCAAGTGTTTTGTTTCCCCATTCTCCTCACCCCGGCTTCTTCAGGGCCGAGCCCGGCAGCCGGCAGGCAGTTCTGTGGCTCCCCTTCTCGCACACGGGTGGACAGAGAAGCTCTGTTGTTTGCCTGCTGCTGACTTATTCAAATGGGGGACAGTGTGACATCACACACAGAGTCCAAGAGGCAGTGGGTCAGGCTGCTGTCGCCAAGTCCTTCCTTGGCACGAAATGAGCAGTCAGCAGAAGGTGTTTTATACACCGCTTCAAATCCCTGCAAATTAGCCTGCCGTTAGCATGAGAAATATTAAGCAATAAACAGTCGCGATATTTAACACTCTCTACAGAGGCTGGTTGCCACCAGCGCAGCCTGCAGAGATGGCGTTAATGAGCGGCGGCAAACTATGCAGCCGGGAGGACCACACTGGCTCTGCATAAGCCAGCCCTGTACCAGGCTGACGACGGGGGTGTGTCCTGATTCAGGATCTGTGCACCCCATTATCCCTCCACCCAAGCTCACATCCGCGTGCACGCAAGCGTACTCCCGTTTACGGGCAAAGTGACACACAAGCACACATGTATGGAACTTCCCTTATCCTCTAGGGAGGTGTGGTGGTTTGATCATACCTGAGAGCAGAAGTCATTGGAGTCTATTTAAGTGCAGACGTGAATGTATGATGACTTTACCTAGCTTTATAATAATAAGCAAACCTTATTGGTAACTTCATGAGATGGATTTTTTTATTTAATACATGAAAGTTGGCTCCATTAGTAATGGCTCTGAAGAACCAGGGATGCAGACATTCAGGTTAAAGGAACATGAGCCCATGTAGCCTCCATTGTCCTTATGAAATTTATTTACATTTTGTAAGTTTGAGTATTTTTCCTGTATGTACATCTAGGCACTATATAGGTGCAATACCCACAGAGGCCTGAAGAGGGCATTGCATCCCTTGGAACTAGAGTTCTGTTACCTATAGATTGTTGTTAGTGGTCATGTGGGTGCTGGGACTTGAACCTGGCTCCTCTGGAACAGTAGTCAGTGTTCTTAACTGTTGAGCCCCAACCCCCAACCCTCCAGATGCCAACAGTGGGGGTAGCCGGAAGCAGGAAGACACAGAAGATCATTGTCTGTATATCAAACAGGACTTGATGTTATATTAAATGTGCTAAGAGCCAGGCCAGTCCAAGGCTTTCATAGAGGCCCTGATGAAAGGGCAAAGGGAAACTAGTTCTGTGTCCTAGCCCAGGGGCAGACTTGGCAAGATCCAGGCTTGGGGCTGGGGCTGGGGCCTTGCAGGGTTAAGGCTTTGATTTCTGGGAGCCTGGATTATTCCCATGAGAAGTCTGGAGTTACCAGGCCCAAGGCTGCTGTGTGCTTGGTGTGTTGTGCTGTGCTGGTGCTGTGTGTTGGTCTGTGACACACTTGAGAACGTTCTGAAATGCTGCCTGATTAGCATCCTGCTGTCTTTGTCCCATCTTTCGAGGCCAGCCTGGGCTGCCCAGGGAGCACAAGGTCAGTTTCACATGCATGCACACAGTCACGGAGGGAGATGCCACAGTGTTCTACGGTACCTTGACTATTGCGCTGAACATTGGGCTGAACGCATTTTTCTGTCTGCACCTCCCATTGTTTCCTCCTCTGTAGCAAGCCCTGTAGTCAATAGACTAACCTTCTAAAAGTTAAACAATACACTAAGCATATACCCCAACAGCAGCGACTTCAGTGATCAGTGTTTCCCTTTCTCTATCTCCCCTTCCCTGCCCTCTCCAGCCTCTGGCAGCCGCTATTTTTAGTTTCTGCTTCTAGGAGCCTGGTGTATTTTTAGGCAGCACATATCAACAAGGTCATGTGGGGTCTGTATTGCTGTGCTTCGCTTATTTCACTTAGCACGATGTTCTCCAGGCTCATCCTTATTGTCACAAACGATGCAGCTTTCTTTCTTTTTAAGGTTGAATAATATCCCATTGTGTACTTGGTTCAAATTTAGTGTATTCATTCCTGAGTTGATGGGCACTTGAGTTGCTTCCACATCTTAGTTGATGTGAACAGAACTACAATGAGAGTCCTGCCTAGGATGGTTATTGCAATGAATGACAATGTGTTATGTATTTCAAATTGTTAAAAAAATAAAAAGGTAGATTTTAAAATGTTCTCACTATAAAAAAACCCAACGTGAATGATATGCTAATTAGGGTATAATCATTTCACAATGTGAGCAGACATCAACACACCTGGCCTCAAGTGCATATATATATATTTTTTAGTTAAACAGACTCTAGCTACATGCACATGAGCCTTCTGTGGCTGCCCCTCATACTTGGAAAAAAAAAATCATGGACAGGGTGCTTGCTTGGTGTCCTGTCTTCAGTGTCCTCTCTGTCACATTACCTACTTATTGGTCTTTAGTCACTCTAAGATGCTTCCCCATTGTGTATTTTGACCTGGACTGCTCTATGCTGAATGATTGTCATGGCTGGTTCCCTCCCTTCATTCAGGTCTCAAATCACCTCCTTAGGCACACTCCAGCTCAGCCTGTCACTCTGAACCGATCATGTTTTCTTCCCTCCTTAGTACTTATTTATTCCTTGGTGTGTCAGAGCTCATTGGTTTGTCATCAGCTTCTGGCATGAGTGAGTGAGTTCCAGGAGGGCAGGAAACATTACTTGTTACCTTCAGCTGAACCAGGCATATGTGTAGTATGCCGCTAAAGGGTAGGCAGATAAGCTCCCAACTTACTAAGCAGACCCCTTTCCCTTGAAACTCAATGTGCCACAGACTGAGTTCTCCAGCTGGCTGCCCTTCAGCAGATGTCCATAGCCATGGTCAACCTGACCACCTTGTAGTAGATGTCCCCATGCTGGTCTTTGGGCCAGCCCTCACTGACCTCTGTGGATTCTGCTGTCTGACTGCTTTGTTGCACGCAGCTACCAGAAGCCACTATCCTCTATCCATCCAGTCACAGAAAGGCTGAGCATGCCAGCCCTCATGGAGGGAGGCAGCTTTCATCCAGGCACTATGGTTTGGATCTATAATACTTTCCCCAAAGGCTCATGTGTTAAAGGTCTAGTTCCCAGTGCAAGCAGTGCTCAGAGAAGGAACCTTGGAGAAGCGATGGGTGTGTAAAAGCTCAGACTTCATGAGTGACATAATCCATTGATGGGTTCAGAATTTGACAGCATTATGGAGAGGTACTGGGAACTAGCGCCTGGGGCCTATTGAAGAAAGTAGGTTACTGGGCCTCAGGAAGATATAGTTCATCCCTGCTTCTTCTTCTTCTCTGTCTCTCTCTTCTTTGTGACAAGCCAGGAGGTGAGCTACTTCCCTTTCTTTGACCATAATGTTCTGCCTCACACACTCAGGGCTGACTGACCACTGCCTGAAACTGTGATCCAAAGCAAAGCTTCCCTTCTCTGAGCTGTTTCTCAAGTATTCTGTCATAGTAACTTGGTGGTTTGAATAGGAATGGCCCCCATGGACTCATGTGTTTGAATGACCCATGGGGTATGGCACTATTATATGGTGTGGCCTTGTTGGAGGAAGTGTGTCATTATGGGTGTGGGCTTTGAGATCCCATATGCTCAAGCTATGCTTCGTACGGCACACAGCTTCTGCTGCTTGCTAGTCAAGATGTAGAACTCTCATCACCCTATCTGCCTGCATGCTGCCTTGCACCCCACCATGATGATAACAGACTAAAGCTCTGAAACTGTAAGCCAGCCCCAAGAAATGTTCTCCTTTATAAGAGTTGCTGTGGTTAAGTTGTCTCTTCATAGCAGTAGAATCCCTAACTAAGACAGTAACTAAAGGTGACTAGCATAGGCATGTGAGTGGGGCCTTTTTCCAAGATACGGAAATCAGCCAGAGATGCTGTCATGTCAAGTTCCTTTTTGGTGGCATCACATGAGGCTTCCAGTGGGCACATGCAGGCATGCCATGTAGAAGTCAGAGCTCAGGAAGCAGTGAAGAATTTTCAAAAGGGGTAAAAGACACTGTGTTGAGATGCCTAAAGGAGTGCAGATAGAGACAAGGTCTCAGAAAAAAGTCCCTGGGCTATTCTGAGATATAATTGCTGGAAGCAAGAGGCAAAGTCATTGAAGAAGACAGTAATGAAGACACTTCAGACAGGAGGAGGATGTCTCAGCAGGGGACACATACTGAACTTGCTGAGCAGTAGAGCCAAATAGAGGGGCAGGAAGGAGGTGGTGGTCAGTACTGAGGGAAGCCCTAGATAGGTGTCTGGAGTGAGTGCAGAAGAAGTGAACTTGGAAGGGAGGTAGGGCCATGACACACGCATGCCTCCTTCCTATGAGGAGAACTTAGAACCGAAGCCCAGGTGATTTACAATCTGTCCCCATTTCTCTCCTCAGCTCTCCTCCATACCTCTCCTAATACACATGCTCCCAACTTCATCTCTCTCTCTCTCTCCCTTTCTCCTCCTCTGCCCATATGTGCATGTGTGCGGTACTATCCACTGGAGTACTGGAAACCTTACCCTCAAGAAAGACTGATTATCCCTCCCCAACTACCAACAGCTCCCCAGTGAGGCAAGGAACATAGAAATCATCTACCCTCTCTACAGTGGGATTTTGGTTGGCTTGATCTTGTATAGGTCTTGTTGTCCAGGTAACCACAGCTGCTGTGATTTCTTGAGTACAGCAGCCATGTCCTGTCCAGAGGACAGTATTTCATAACACTTTATCCTTTGGCTCCAACATTCTTTCCCGCTCCTCTTCTGAGATGTTTCCTGGCATTGGTGGTGGTAGGCTAAATGCAGATGTCCCATTCGGAGCTGAGCACTCAGGCATTTATTCTCAGCATTTTGGCTGTTAGCCAGAAAAAAGGAAGCACCTCCTCTCAAGTTTAAGGGCAGCCCACATCAAGTGGGTTCCTTAGTAAGGGGAACAGGGGCAGTCTCTGACATGGACTCAATGGCAGGCCCTTTGATCACCTCCCCCTGGGGGGAAGGGGGCAGCCTTGCCAGGACACAGAAGAAGACAAAGATGCAGCCAGTCCTGATGAGACCTGATAGGCTAGGGTCAGATAGTAGGGGAGGAAGACATCCTCTATCAGTGGACTGGGGGAGAGGCGTAGGAGGAGAAGAGGGAGGGAAGGTGGGGTTGGGAGGAGACAACAGAGGGGGCTACAGCTGGGGTACAAAGTGAATAAATTGTAATAAATAATAAACAAATAAAAATTTAAAAAAGAGGCAGGGCCTAGCTGGAGGAAGGAGGGTCCTTCGGAATGCAATAGTCTAGCCCTGCTCTAGTCTGGCCCACTGTTTCCAGGTCTGCTTTTGTATGAGGTGTCTACTCAAATGCTTCCAATTTTGTGGATGGAGCCATTCACCTCACCATGTCTTCCATGATAGGATAGGTTGAAATCTCTCTGCGACAAAAATAAATCCTTCTTCCCTTAATTTGTTTCTGCCAGATATTTTGTCATAGCCACATCAAAAGTAACTGACACATATGGCTTCATTAAATACCGCATGCAAACAAATTATGGAACATAGCAAGGCAAAGGGGAAGATCCACATTGAGGTCAAATGAGTACATAGACACCCATGTTTCACTTATGGATCAGTCCTGTGAAGCCAGTGTCTGGCATCATCAGTTGCTACTAGAATCTCTTTTTTTGTGTGTGTTGATAGGACCTGGTTGGCCTGGAACTCACTATGTAGTCCAGGCTGGTCTTGAACTTGAGATAATACTCTGGCTTCTATTTCCTGGACAGGATTACAGGCATGTACATAAATCACAGAAGAAAACCCTCTCATAGCCAATTCAGTCTACTGCACAAAGCATACAGTTTGACCCTACAATGGGTTTAGATCCTGCGCCTACTGCTCCCTGTGTATGTGGCCACAGATAAGTGGTACAGAAATGTACTTTGGCAAGTCCCTCCTCTGGGAAATGGGTGCCAGGTCAAATGTTGTCATGGAGATATTAGGAGGACTAAATGAGAGAGCGCATAGAAATCTGTAGGTATTTAACTATGTAGCCGTTATTTCAGGAGAGACAGTCGGTCCTAAGCCTTAGGGACATTTGCCAACTTACTCAAGGCTCTTTGGAGAGACTTGTGGGGTGGAACATGATGTCACTGTTGCCTGGCACTGCCGGTAATTCCTGAACAAATTCCTGCAGCTCCACACAGGCTAGGAAGAAAGGGAATGGACCTCTTCTAAATGCAAGGGCAGTCATTTGCCGCATTCAAGGGAAGGGCTGAGATGAGACCAACATCAATACAGTGCTTAAATCTCCACACGGTGGAGATAATGGAAAGAGAGCACAACAACGGAAGAGGAACTCTGCCTTCCTTGCACACTTAATCATAGAGCGCGAGCAAGCGCACATTCCACCCCATTCTCCTGGGCCCAGCGCTATTCCTGGTGCACACTTGTGGTCTGCTCACATCTGCAATTACTCACACCTGCCGACAGGAGCAAGTTTCCAATCCTTTCTCTGACTTTGAGATCTGGTCATGACCTAGAATCCTCCTTACAGTCCCTACCTGACATTTTAAGTCCTGTATTCCTGTCTATTTCCACACTGATATTTTATTTAGTCTGCAGAGCCAGGCTTCTTCATACTTCTGGACTTTTGCACTTGGCATCACATCACCTCAAAGCTGCTCCGGCCCAATACCCCCTTGATATCCAGCCCTTTCTTTCTGGCCTCAGGCAACCCTTATGTGTGAACTTAGGTCACGGTACCAACTTCTGCTGGGAGAGATCCTACTCAACTCCCCATGCAACATAGGTCAGGCCATCCTCTACTTAAAATTAACAGTCTGAAGTGCTCCAAAGTCCAAAATGTTTTTTAGGTGTTAGCACGAAGCTACAATTTGAAAATTCCACACCTGATTTCATAGCATGAGCCACAGTAAAAATTCAGGTTCATTGATGTCATATAAGATTACTCCCACAGTGTGTCTATAAGAAAAATGTTGAGTTTCATATTTATGCTTTAATCACATATCCAAGGTCTCTTTATGTCTGTGCAAAATATCTGATATCTGAAAAAAGTCAGACATTTGAAATACTTCCTGTATCAAGGACTTTTGCTAACCCTTAGCACCTTGGCATTTCCCATAGTGCTTGCCTAGTTAAAATTATTTATTAGAATGATTTTTTAAAATTCTTTCTTGCTGGTTTGCAAGCTTTATAAGGATAGAGTGGGTATTTCTTAGAATAAAAGATGTACTGTGCATAATAAGTGCATGAATGAACAAAGGTTCTTAATTTTTACTCATCCGTATGTTATTCATCCATACATTATCTATACACCCATACACCTATGCATCCATCTCTCTATACCTCTGTGCATCCATGCAGTCGTATAGTATTATGCACACTCCTATGACTGTGAAGAACTGTGAATTGGTCCTGTGGATGCTCATTGACAATGCCATTCCTTTAAAATACATTCCCTGGTACACGTATTTGCCACTTGACAGCTAGGACAAATAGAAAAATACATAGGTCTTATCTGAGGAGCACATTGAAGTGTCAGAACTACTAACTTAACCGGAATTTTCAGTCAAGAGCCGGAGTATAGTAGTGGACTGTCATGGGAAGATGCTGTTGGTGAATGGAAGCAAGCTTGATGGATATGAGAACCGAGTGCGTGCAAGGCTTCTAGTTCTCAGTATGTACTCCGGCGTGAGCTGTATGTGTCATGTCTCAGAGAAGGATATCAGCATCTGACCTTGCAGACTGCTATCTGCTGGCAGCAGCTATGGTGTCCATGTTAGTCCAAACCTCTTGACCACATTTATGCCTTTGTTTTCATAGCAAGGAATTAAGCCCAATCATTTTAGTTGGATCCTTGATCTCTTCCACAAACCCAATTCCCTGTATTCCTAAACTCTTTGTTATACAGATGAAATCCTGTTTCTGTCATCATACTGACAAAACACCAGACAGAAGCAAGTTAATGGAAGAAAGGTTTATCTTGACTTACAGTTTAGAGAGGACATCCATCATGTCAGCCAGAACTCATGGGTGCTGGTGACATTGTGTGCCAGGAACCAGAGAGTTGGTTGGAAGCTTGGCTAGGATGCAACCCTCAGGAACTCATCCCCAGTACTCTCCTCCACCAGCTATGCCTCCTACTCCAAAGGTTTACTACCTTTCCATATAGCTTCAATAGCTGGAGACCAAGTGTTCAAACATACAAGCCCATGGGGGACATCTTCCATTCAGACCGCAGCACGACCCTTCCTCTGGAAGATGATGTCATCCCTAGTGGAGTGAAGCAGCTCAGTCTATCAAGGCTGTGGCTTCACACTTAGGTCTTCTAGCTGCGTGGATGACCTCAGCTCGTCCTGGACTAACGTGGACTCAGCTACTACTCTCCCATCCAGATGGCTTTCAGACGGTGAAGTCAAGTGATTGGAAGCATTCTAAAAATTACTTACTTCCCTGAATAAGCCCTACCCAATGGGCAGAGTAGTCCAGAGTGTTAAATGAGCATGGAAAAAGGTTTGCCCCAGGGCCTTTCTTTTGTGTTGGTCTGATTGTGGTGATTGGCGTGTGTGTGTGTGTGTGTATGTGTGTGTGTGTGTGCGCGCGCACAGACATACTAGGAAGATATTCATGTCTTTTTAAAATCACCCCCCCCTTTTTTTTTACGACACTGACCCTGACATCTCATTGACTTGGTCAGGATGGCTAGTTAATGAGTCCCAGGGGGGCTGGCTCTCCCACCCTTCCCACCCCTTGCCATGCTCACTTCCACCACTGTGGGGATTTAGGGAGCGCGCCACTGAGCTTTTATATCCGGGTGCTACAGATCTGAACTTGGGTCCTCACGCTTGTGCATAAGACACTGGCTGACCCGGCCATCTTCTCAGTCCTGTGTCTGATCATTGCTCTTTCCCCTCACTCATCTCCCAGGACAAAGTTCCTAAGCAAAGACCTCGTATCTACAGCCACATTACCTAGATCTTTCTAGACCCAACAAACAAAGCCTCTTAACAGCCCCAATCTCAGTTCTCTACTGGAATCCATCTCAAAGTTCTCTCCTTAACTCCTTTGCCTCCCTGTGCTCAGTCTTAATTCCTCTAAGCACTGCAGAGATAAGTCCATCCTCTGGAAGCATCAAGTCATTATAAAACAGCTGCTAGATAAATTGAAACCAAGAGGTATTTGCCTCACAAAATGAGTCATGGGAGTGAGCCTCCTGTCCCCTTCCCAGCTTGGCTTTTCCTGTTCCTGATTCCTGCTTAGGCAAGCTTTCCTCTAGGTGCTGGCATATTCTGGTTGCTCTACAGAGCAGCCTGTGGACCACAATTTCAAGAATACCTCTGTTCCAGTCATCCACCAGAATCTTGGGACTCCTGTCTTCAGCACCGAGATCATGTACGCATCCCTGAGCCATCACTGTGACCTGCAGAAAGGTGGCTGCTGTCATTACCAACTGCAGCAGATGGTGAAGGAGCAGGTGCCCCCCGACCCTCAGCAGATGGGGAACTGGGGTCGGGCATCACCACAGGTGAACTGAGGTGCTGCAAGGAAAACCAGACATCAGATGTGCACGGAGGCAGCCCGTTGGTGGAGTGTGCCCTGAGTTGGCTCTCATCATCCTGTCTGGAACTTGTTCTCATCCTGGAAGTTGCCATTCTTTTCCTCTATCAGCTTCCCTTCTTTTCCAGGGCACTTTTTACTGTTATCTGCTTGCCAAACAGTTTCCTACCCTCCAGGAATCTCGGCACCTGTTCTTTAGCTCCCACAGCTAGACTTTCCTTCTTCCTCATTTCCATGAAACTATAGCTCCATCTGCAGTGATGAACCTTGGGTGATGCAGGAGACTTCTTCATCCTGTGCCTGCCTTCGCCATTAAACTGTGGGCTCCCAAAGGCAGCGCTATGAGGTTTATCTTTGCAGGTTTCACTCGTGCAGTAGTGAAGGTACACAGTAGGCACTTAATAAATAAGGCATTAAAGTGTCTACACCAAGCTGCAATTTATCTAAGCTTTGCCACTGTCCCCAAATGCATATTTTTTCTTTGTGTCCTAGAGGATGCTGGGTAGATCAATGTAGCGGTACTGTGAAGGTCTGGGAGAGACTGCGGGTGGATACGGGGTTTTGTTATACAAGGCATATTGCTGGTTAGGAGCTGCTGGCACACTGTGTCTGCCAGGCGCCAGACAAGAGATTTAGAAAGTTGTGACGAGGATGTGATGAGAATGCCAAAATGGGAAAAAGTTTCAGTTAGTGAAGACTGAGGACATCGGCCTAAAAGCCCATAATTTACATTGGATTAGCAGGTGAAAGATGAAGTGGCCACCGCAACAATTCCTTCCTGCCGTGTGAAATCCTCATTTATAAAAATATTGATTCCGCTTCTTTGGACATAATTGATTAATTATATTTTGTGAGAGAAAAAAAATTGTTTCCAGGTCTCTGCAGGGTTTGCCTTGCCTCATCTCACAATGTCCCATTCCCCCAACTATTGATACCTTATTTTTCAAGACTGCAACTCCTCCCTCTCTGGACAGGGAGTGGAGTTTAAAAGAAGATGAGAAGAATATGTCTCTGAGAAGTTAGGGAATTGGGAAAAGCCACAGCCTAAGTGTGAGCATGGAATAGCAGAGTGAGGGTCTTAGAAATGAACATGTAGGACTCATCTAGTCTAGAAGTCAAGTCTTACAAAATGTCAACCATTGCGTTTTGGAGAGGATGCAGGGAAATACATGGAGCACTGTTTTTCCAGGGACTGAACACTTGGTATTTACTCTGAGGGCCAGAAGCACATAGAACAAAAAAAGCAAAATGGAAATGATTTTCTATTTCCACATCCCATTAAGAAGCCACTGTTAATTAATGCTTTAAAGTATGTGTTTCCAATACTTTCCAATATTTGGCCCTCTCTCTTCGCTGCTTCACAGCCTGCTCTTTCACTCATTATGAATGTGGTATAATTTCTCCTTATTACCTTTTAATTTTTGTCACATTTCATTTACTTGTATGTGCATGTAAGTATGCAGTTGCATGCAAACACTTACAAACTGTGGGTGTTGGTTTTCTCCTTCCTCTGTGTGGGCTCTGGGAATCAGAGAATTCGGGTCACCAGATTTGGTGGCAAATGCCTTTACACACCAAGCCACCTCACTGGAGTGGATTCTATTTCTTAAACATGTTTTAAGATAGATGGCTAATATTTTTATGAGTTTGTACAATAATCTCTTAGAATATTTTCTTGTTTTAGATAATTGGGATATTTATAGTTGTCTTGTTTTGTTATTAAAATAACAACACAATTGGCATTGTTTTATATGAAGTTCTGAGGATCTCTCTAGCTACTTCCAAAGGCTATATCTTCTAGGAAGAATTGCTTGAACTATTTGTATTCTTCAAGGTTTTGATATATTCATAAAGACTGCTTCCTACAGATAAGCAATGGTTTGCTCTTCCAGGAGATCTGAATTTCTTGTTCCTTTACCAATAATCTGGGATGGAATCATTTACAAAGTGAACTTTAAAGTTCAAGAAAATGTCTTATTGTTTTCTTTGCTTCTCTTTATAAACAACTCCATGGATTTTACTCTCGGGGAAACTGCTCAACTTTTCTGCAAAACCACAGTGGTTGACTCCCATTCACACCCTGTTATTCACCCACTTCACTATGAACGAGGACTCTCAGTTTCCCACACCCCTCTCCAGACACAGTATGTGTGTTCAGCTCCTTTCCCATTTAAATACTGGATTGTCTTTTAACTTTTAGGCTAAAGATGTTTTTTTTTTTTCAAAAGTTTACATGTAAATTTCATAGTCTACCAATTATTTCAAAGTGCTATTTTTTTTCTCAAATCGAGAATACATGCATTACTTTTCTGAAGGTATTAATGTGTGTGTGTGTGCACACGCATGTGAAATGTATGTGATAAGTTGACATCAGGTGTCTTTTTAAAGCAGAGATATGGTCTCTTGCTGAACCTGGAATTTACCGATCGGACTGAATCCTCCTCTTTCTGCCTCCCAGTGCTAGGATTACAGGTGTGCTCAGCTACTTATGACATTTCATGTGTGTGCTGGGGATCCAAACTCAGGTCATCACGGTTGTGCAGTGAGTACTTGAACCACGTCCCCAGTGCTTCAGGCTGCCAGCCTTCAAAGCATAACTTTTTTGCATATTTGTTTATCTGAGACAGAATCCCAGTAATCCAGACTGTCTTGGAAGTGACTATTTGACCCAGTCTGGCTTCAAACTCATGCCAATCCTTCTACCTCATCTTTCCAAGTGCTGCGACTACAGGTCTGAGTGGCCAAGTCTAACCCTTTGTAACAGAACATTTAAAGTTTGATGAAGTTCAATTCATTATTTTTTTTCGTATTTTTCACTATTTAGAGAATGTTTTATTGGCCTCTATAATGAAACCTATAGTCAAGACTTTACATATTTAATACAGTTAGTTACCCAGTACAAATAGAAAAAAATACGTTTAAAATTTGTAGAGCAGTATGGCCATTTATTTTTGCAAATGTCAGCTCAACATGGTGAATTGGAATAACTTTTTCCAAAGTTGACAGCACAGCTGAAGTTTCCCGAAATTCAAATATAAGGAGATCAGCACCAGTATGTTACACATTTTCCAGGTCCACAGTCATGTAAACAAGACCAGAGAACGATTCAGCACATGCCATTTAAAAAAAAAAAGGAAAAATAAAATTTCTTTAGTGTTT
Source organism: Pachyuromys duprasi (assembly GCA_028658305.1). Lineage (NCBI taxonomy): Eukaryota > Metazoa > Chordata > Mammalia > Rodentia > Muridae > Pachyuromys > Pachyuromys duprasi. Next base: position 13,610,207 of record CM053758.1, read on the forward strand.
TTGATATCTTTGGAGCAACTGTCGCCTCATCCTGTTGCTTGACACAGTTCCTGGTGAAACAAGAACAAATGTTTATTTTCTGAGATAGGGAACCAGAGATAACCAAAGTAAGGTTATCACTGAAGTCCAGTTTGGTAAAACAATGGGTTTTATCAGAGTCATTTACAGGAGTATTTGCAGGGGGCTAATTAAGAGTTGCAGAGAGGACTTGGAGACAGCTGTATCACCAAAGCCTACCCAGCCTGGGTGATGGCTCCCGAAAGCCAGAAACCTGGAGCTCACTGAGCAGCCTGCAGGCAGCTCAGCTGGTTGGAGAGTTTCCTTTTCAGGTAGCTCCTCTGAGCCTCATCCAGGCAGCTTGGCTGCTCTCTGTTTATTGTAGGCAGTTCGGCTGATCTGATTCTTCTTGGTGACTCAGGGAGTTCGAGTTTTTTTTAGGCGGCTCAACTTGTTGAAGAGTTCTCTGGGCAAGTTGGCTGGTCTGGGAGTGACTCTTTGTAGTCCCTATGACTTATACCCACTCCTGGGGAGGGAGGGATCCAGTGAGGCTGGTCACTTTCAGGGAGTTCCTGAACTGTTTACTTCTTGAGTTTCCTTCCAAGATGGAAGGTTAATCTTGGAGGAAACTGCCAACAACACAGCTCAAATCTCGAAGGCTTACTTGTTTTCTTCTAGCAGTTTGATACGTTTAGCTCTTATGTAAAGTTGGTTGAGCTTAAAGTGCAGATTGAGCTTAAAGTGCTGTATATTTTCATGGCCCCTCTTGTGAGTTTTACCTTCATCGGCTTTGCTCATCTTATTAGGCTGTTTTTCGTTTTCTTTATTGATTTTTCTAAATAATTGATATATGAAATGCTTGTACTTTGTTTTATTAGCTGAAGTTTAGTTTTCTGGTTTTTATCTTGCCTGATAGTTTTGCTTGTAAAAATTACTTTCTACAAGTTGTTTTGTAGTCAAGCAATAGGGACCTGGGTCCTGGACACAGGGCACTCCATTTGGGTGGCATCTCTGGCTGGCTTTGTGGCAGTATGATGGAAGCGTGGCTAGTTAAGATTTCCTGGAAAAGCAGTGAAGAAGAACTGGAAAAGGATGGGAATTCAACGCCATGGTTAGGAACACAGTGTTTGGCATCAGGCATCCTATGGTTCAGTTGGCTACTTCTGATATTTATCAGATCAGTGACCTTTGATCACGTTCATTGGCATCTGCAAATTTAGAGGTATAATAGCTGTCTCTGAAAGTCGCTGCAGTGACCCCCTGGAGCCCCGTGGCACTGAGAATGCAGCTGTAGTCTGTTTTTGTAACTATAACAAAATACCTGAGATTAGGCAGTTTATACGGAATAAAGGTTTGCTTGTCTCATAGTTCTGGTATCTGCTTGTGTCCAGGGAGAGTCCCTTGCTGCATGATAACATACCGGAGGTATCATTTGCTGAAACCGAGTGAGCATGTACCTCAGGTTTCTCTTCCTCTTCTTATAAAGCCACTGGTGCCCCCATGGGGACTGTCCTCAATATCCAATTTAGCCCCATGCTGCATAACATTAATGGATTTCCAGATCAAGTTTTCAAAACAGAGCAACTGAGGGGGTAACATTCAAACCTTGCCACAACTCATTAGTAACCTAAAACTGTTCCTTCTAGCAAGTCTGGGGATTGTGTTTAACATAGATCTGTGAGTGTTTTGTTTGTTTGTTTGTTTGTTTTGTTTTGTTTTTCCTTAAAGAAGAGTATTTGATTGACTGATTTCTCAGACAATGACATGGTAGCAAGGTCAGCCTGGTGTTGTGCTGTGTCCATTTGCCAGCCTGGGAGGGGCTATGCTGGGCACTGAAGATGGAGGCGGGGTCTTAGCACTTGGTGGTGCTGGAGCTGAGACCCGCTCTGAGGAACAGTGCCCTTAAAGAGGTGTGTCTTCTGAGCCACATTAGGGAGGCAACAGCCCACAAACAAATCCAGCCTCTAGCAAAGAGTGCCACAGGAGCCATCCATTTCTGTTCCATCTTTGGAGAGACAAGCACTCCTGCTCATAAGGCAGCCCCTTGTTCTTCAAGAAGGGTTATCATGTTTGGATACAAACAGTGTGTGTACAGTCATAAATAAAACACAGTAGACTGATAAGCACAAACGATACACTTGAGGCTGGCTGATACCAACAATTGGCAAACTGATCACGTAAAGCACTAGTCTTAGTTAATTTTTTTCCTAGAGTCTTTAGAGGAGAAAGCACATATATTTTTTAAATTTAAATTTTTATTTTTTTCTTGACAATTTATTCATTATATATCCTGATCAAAGCCCCCTCCCTCAACTTCTCCCAGTCCCATCCTCCCTCCATCTTCCCCTCATCCACTTCCCCTAGTCTACTGAAAGAGGGAGTCCTCCAGTATTGCCATCTGCCCATAGCTTGTTAAGTCTCATCAGGACTGCCTGGATCCTCTTCCTCCCTGGCCTGGTAAGGCCACATCATCAGCGGTGAGTGATCAGAGAGCCGTCAACTGAGTTCAGGATAGAGGCAGCTCTGCTTCCCTCCTTCAGAGATCCATATGGAGACTGAGCTGCCAATTGACCACATCTGAGCAGGGGATCTAAGTTCTCTCCACAAATGGTCCTCTGTTGGTGCATTAGTCTCTGCAGGACCCCATGGGCTCAGGTTTTTAAGCTTTGTTGGTCTCCTTGTCAGGCTCCTGTCCTCTCCATGTCCCTCTCATGGCCAAACTTTGGGTAGAATGCAGGGAGTCTTATAGAGAAAGAGAGAAATGGGAATTTTACACTTTTTTAAAATTTTATTTTTTAATTTATTACAATTTATTCACCTTGTATCCCAGCTGTAGCTGCGTCCCTCATCCCTTCCCAATCCTATCCTCCCATGCCCCTCCCCTAGTCCACTGATGGGGGGGTGTGATCCTCCTCCCCTTCCATCTGACCCTAGCCTATCAGGTCTCATCAGGACTATCTGTATTGTCTTCCTCTGTGGCCTGGTAAGGCTGCCCCCAACTCAGGGGGAGGTAATCAAAGAGCCAGCCACTGAGTTCATGTCAGAGACAGTCCCTGTTCCCCTTACTAGGGAAGCCACTTGGAGAATGAGCTGCCATGGGCTACATCTGTGCAGGGGTTCAAGGTTATCTCCATGAATGGTCCTTGGTTGGCATATCAGTCTCAGAAAAGACTCCTGGGCCCAGATATTTTGGTTCTGTTGCTCTCCTTTTGGAGCTCCTGTTCTCTCTTTCTATCTCCCCCTTCTTTCATAAGATTCCCTGCACTTTCGCCAAAGTCTGGCTACAAGTCTCAGCACTTTGATACCCTGCCAGGTAGAGTCTTTCAGAGACCCTCTGTGGCATAAGAAAACACATATTTGATGAGACAATATTTGCAACTGGTGCTCAAGGAGAGGGAAGGTAGGAGGATTTTAGACTGCTCTCACTTGAATGGAAAAGGCCCCAACAAGTTGTTATCAAAAAGCAATCTGGCAGCTCATTCAGCAGATCACAACTCATGTCCTGGTGGAGCTCATCTCAGGATGTGAGTCTGGATGCCGTTAGAGAATCAATTAATAGAATTCACTCCACCAGAAGATTAAAGGAGAAATAGCTTCAAGTAATTTCAATGTATGTAGAAAAGGCTGCTAAAATGTATTAGCAAGAGAAGAATGAGGAAATTCCCCTCAGCTTGATCTAAAACTCTTCTATGAAACATCACATCTAACAGGAAATTGAGGAAAGCATCTCTTTTAAGATCAAAACAGGGAAAATGCTATTTACAATTGCTGCTTTTATTCAGCATTATGCTGACAACCCCAGACAGCGCAGTAAAGGAAGGAAATAAATAAGAGCCATAATGTTTGAGAAGAAGGAAACCATTGAAACTTCCAGGCGATATGATTATTTACATAGGAAACTCAAAAGAACCCACAGATAAGTTATTGACAGTAATAATGCCCAGCTCTGCTCTATCACACGAGTGCAATACAGGAAGGTAAACTGTGTTTATAGTAACCAGCCACCAATGGGTAGAATGTGCAATAAATAGATACCATTTGTAATAGCACATATAAGGAAATCTAAATCTAATGGTTTGTAAGACCTTTAAGGAAAAAAAAAAACCGATAGAATGTTATTGGAGGACGTTAACGGAATCATGAAGAGATATTTTATACTTGTGGATATTTTATGCTTCTGCCTCCTTGCAGGTTACTCCAGATTCAAAACTGCTCCCCTTAAGAGCATAGCACTGTTTCTGTGTGTGGAATTTGATGCTAATACTAAATTTTATGGAAGAATAAATGTTAAGAACTTATTTAGAAGGCCAATAAAGAAGAACAATGGGAGAAATGCCCCAGCCTTGTTCAAAACTGGTACAATCTGCATTGTTTAAAGTTGTGGGAAACCCATGTTAGTTAAGGCAGCATAGCCTGCTGATCCCTACCTTATACTGCACGCAAAGCCAATGGGAAGGGGTGGATGTCTACAGGCAGAAATGTAAGAACTTTCAGAATGGAGAAAAGACATGCGATTCTACATCGGAAGGCAGAGCTTTAAAGACAATACATCAAAAGGGAAAATGAGGAATTTGATTACAAAGAAATAAATACAAACGGGATCACATGAAATAAAAATGGTTCTATACAACAGAGGAAGCGAGCACCAGGAACAATTCTCTGCCAAGTACACACCAGGCTGGGGATTAACATCAAAGATACAGTGAAAACTAAAAGAATGTCAACAGGCCCACCAAACACAAATTATTCAATCAATGGGCTGATGAGCTGAATAGATATCCAGAGAAGAAACACAAGGGGTTGGAAAGATGGCTGGCATGCTGTTCTGGTAGAAGACACACGTTTGGTTCCCAGCACCCACCCTAAGCAACTCACAGCTGCCTGTAACTCTGCTTCCAGGGCATCCAGAACACCTCTGGCCTCCATGGACACCCACACCCACATGCACACCCTCATACGCACAATTAAAAACTACAGTGATAAATATAGAAGATGAACTACAAATAGCCAATAAATACTCAAAAGGTGTTCGGTATCCTCAGCCACTGGAGAAATGAAAATGGAAACTGCTCTGAGACTTTGTCTCACTCCAATGGGAATGGCTATCATCAAGAAAACAAGTGATAACAAATGCTGATGGGGTGGTGAGATAAAGGACCCCTTATCCACTGCCAGCTGTGTGAAAACTCGTATAGTCACTCTAAAAGTCAGTACGGAGGCTCCTCAAAAGACAGACAGACAGAGAGAGAGAGAGAGAGAGAGAGAGAGAGAGAGAGAGAGAGAGAGAGAGAGAGAGAGACTAGAGAGAGCTACTGTGTGATCTAGCTTCACAGCTGTTGGGCGTATGCCCAAAGGAGTTGATTTTACTACAGAGATACTTGCACATTTATGTTATAGATTTTTATAACATCCAGGAAATGGACCCAGCCTAGAGGTCCATCAACAGAAAATGTGACATATATATCCAATGGAATTTCAATGCTGTCCCCCCCCCCAAGAAAAATGACATTTTTCAAGACAATGGACAGATCTGAAAATGATTAAGTCAGGTAACTCGGATTCAGAAGGAAAACTGCTGCGTATTTCTCTCTTACATGTGGGCCCAGATTCTCATTGTCACACATGTGCTTGTGTGTGTTTGTGACCGTGGGCATAGGTCATGAAAGAAGAAGGGAAAGGATTTACGGAGCGGGAGGAGTATAGAACATATGTGACGTGAGTGTGGAGAGGGGGCCACTGCGGGGAGCAAAGGCCCAGCTGAGAATGAGCAAGAAGGTGGGGAGCAGAGTGGTAGAGGATCAACAAAGTGTGTGTGAAGATGCCATCGTGGGATTCATTAGTTTGTTTGTTATTTGAACAACAAACACAAAAGAAACGTATTCCAATGTTTGCTCGTCAGAAGAGGAGGTCTGGATCTGTATTGTTATAAACAATATTTTCAGAGAGAAATTCATCTTGAGTGATTAGAGGGAGCCTCTTGGTCACGGCACTAGGAGCGATCCTTCAGCATGATCTACTACAGCGGGGCCTGGACAGCTCAAGATAGTGAAGAAATATAGGAAGCATACGCAGACAAAGCTACAGGAGATGAATGGCGTAGCAGCGCACACCTGCAATCCCAGCATCCTTCAGGCTGCCAAGGTGATCTTGAGTTTGAGGCTAGCCTGGGTGATATTTGATAAAGAGGAAAGGGGATATAACCATGATGGGAAAAATCTAATATGACTCTCTCAAGAACTAGTAGGTGAAGCAGGTGGAAATTATAAAGCTGTAGAAAATCTGAACAACAAAACTTGAACGTTTTGTACCAATGGGCACAATACGTAATTTTACAAGTAAACACATTGAAGAATATAGAAATTATTTTCTAAGGCCCATGGATAATAATAAAACATGACTAAATACCAACAGACACTATACCCTTTGTACCAGTGTCATACAATTATAAACCAAGAAAAAGATATTTTAGAATTTAACAACACAAGAGAAGTTCGTTCGCATACGAGTGCAGAAGGGGTAAAGAACTGCTTGAGCAGGAGTTGAGGTTGGGGTGGTGGGGCAGGGAGAGACTCTGACCAGCCCAGATGCAAAGAGATTTCTTCTATCCACTTAGCTTCCTGCAGGCCTTGTAGAGGAGTCTGGGGTTGCGAACTTCCGGGGTCCTCACCTGTGCTGGGGTGAACTTTTAGGTGATGCAGTCATCTCTGTCATTGTATGCAGCAGGATTCTCCTTTCTCTGCCTCCCCGGTGCTGGGACTACAAGTCTTTGTCATCATGCCCATCAACCATACTCCTGTTAGTAACCCCAATAAAAACTACTTGGCTCACCAGGTTGGACTTCAGTGCAACCATTACTTTGATCTGGGGATAAGTAGATGTTTCCCCCTAAGAAAAGGCTCTCACAACACAGAACTGAGATGGATGTTCTATTTGCTGGCCATGTATTCGTGTAACCATTTTACAACAGTGTAGACAACGCTAAGCATATCAAAGCACCCAGTTTTATACATAAAATAAATGCAACCAGGAAAGGAAACAAGAAAAATTAAAATGCCTACGTAATAAACTTCTCTCATCCAGCCTTGGTTCAGGCCAATAACCCAGCTACCCAGAGGCAGAGGCAGAAAGGCCCCAAGTTCAAGGCTTGACTAGGCTACAGAGCAAGTCCTAGGCCAACATGGGTAACTTAGTGAAATTGTGCTCCAAACGAGAACTGCTTAGTGACACAGAGCTTGCCTCCTGTGTGCAAGGCTAGGGGTTGATCCCCAGTATACCTCTCTCTTCACACACAGACACCCAAGCAAACACACACCCCAGTGTACTAAGGAATTAAATACACAAAACCGTATGATATTTTCAATAAGTTTGGTTAAATTACTGAATAAAAGACATAGTCATGATTAAGAAAAATTAAAAGTTTTCAGGAATTGGAACAGCTTGGCTCTCCAAGGAGACTTTCCACTGACTGCTGAGGAGATATTAACAGATGCAGTAGCTGTTACCCTCTGATGCTTCCTCGCTAGGAGACCGAAATCCCCAAAGCCCTCTTTTTGCTTCACGTGGAAACTTCCTGAGATTTGCACCTTTAAACAAAACAGCGACATCAATTTAAATTTTACTACAAGTGCAGAAATTGTAAGGTGGGAAGAGTTGCTTAGATGTTAAGGTCCCTTGAGGCTCTGAGTCATATTTCAGGGCCGGGCAGCAGCTTCCTGCCTCCTTTGTGTGAGGACTCTGCTCTGGGTACCACAAGGCAGAGGTGAGTAGTGTATCTGTTTAGCCACCACTCCTCAGGCAGACCACTGAGAGGTCCGTATGCTGTGTGCGTCATTGTACCGTAGCTTTATGGAATGGACACTGTTCTGTGTTCCATGCTGTTTGCCTTTTATTTTATTTATGTTAGTGAAAGGCTTAAGATGGTGATTTCAATCTTTCTCATTTGAGCTTCATATCTCATGTAAGGTAATAAATCAGTTCCTCATCTGTATTAGCTATTCTGTGTCTGTGATAACTGATTTACAGGTATGTCTCACGTCTATATTGTTGTATTTTTTGAGCCTCTTCTCTACTCCCAGAGATGACTGAGGAAGCAGTGTTCTCTTACGGAGGGTGGAAAAAAGTACAACACATTTCAACATTGCTGAATGTTTTCTTTGGAGGTTTTGTTGGATGTTTCTGAAAAAGCACAATGACTTTTTTTGTTTGTTAATTTTTGTTTTTTATCGTTTAATTGAAAATAGATTTTTGTTCCTTACATAATATATCCTGATCACAGTTTACCCTCCCTCTACTTCTCCCAGTTCTTCCCACCTCCCTCCCATCTGCATCTACCCAATTTCCGTCTCTCATTAGAAAACAAACAGGCTTCTGAGGAGTAATAATAAAATATAATAAGATAAAACAAAAACTAACACATTGGAGTAGCAGACAAGTTCCTATAGAGAACTTAAATTACTTTAAACACCTATTGAGAGGAAGGCATTATCTTAATATAGGTGCATGTTTAAACTGTCGGAACTGGCAGATTTCCCAAAGTCGTAGAGTGTGTTCAAATCCGCTAAGTGCTGCTTTGCTTATCTGTTTATTATTTACTCTGTGTAAAAGTCTTAAATCCTTTTAATTTTATTTTGTATTTTTTATAATTTGTTCATTTTATATCCAGATTGCAGCCCCTTCTCTTGAAAGGATCAGGCTAGCTTTACAGGTTGCTTTATAAATTCTGTACCCCATGTTAAAGTAAATTCTCCTAGCACTTTTGCAGAAAGCAGAAAGAAGAGAAAACAAGACCCCACCCCCTTGCAAAGGAATGCAAACGGTCTCCTCCCCACCTTGGAGGAGTGTCCAGATCCACAGTAGAGAAAACGTTGCCTAGCAACCAATCCAGAGGTCACAGCTCCCCCACCACATTGGGGCAGGATCAGATGGACTTGGAGTCTAACATGAACCAATCATTTTAAAAGTCAACTACCCAATCCAGTGTTGCCAAGCCTGCAACCCCTGAGATTCCCACCCTTCTCCCTTTAAAAACTTCAGCCTTCTGTCTCTCCTTGCTGTCCCTTGCTGCTTTTGTGGGGGGTAGTCCCATTGCGATGGATCAAATAAAATGACCTCTTGCTATTGCATCGAAGCTTGGTCTCCTGAGTTCTCTTTGCCCCCTAAGGAAGTTAGGGTCCCCAATTGGGCCTAACACTCTCATCTCTTCCCAATCCTACCCTTTTTCCCTCTTCCCCCATCCCCCTCTCCTAGTCCAATGAAAAGGGGAGTCTTTCTCCCCTACAATCTGACCCTTGTCTATCAAGTCTCATCAAGACTCCCTAGATCTTCTTCCTCTATGGACTGGCCTCCCAGAGGGGACATGATCAAATAGCAGGCAACAGAGTTCATGTCAAGGAAATCATGACTCTTGTAGGCAAATCGTGGGAACTAGAAAAGATCATCCTGAGTGAGGTATCCCAGAAACAGAAAGACACAAATGATATATACTCGCTTACGAGTGGATAATATAGGATAAACATACTAAAATCTGTACATCTTAAGAAGCTTAGCAAGAAGGAGGACCCTGGGTAAGATGCTCAATCCTCATGCAGAAAGGCTAATAGAATAGATTTTGGAAGAGGGAGAAAACAGGGAACAGGACAGGAGCCTACCACAGAGGGCCTCTGAAAGACTCTACCCAGCAGGATTTTGAGGGTGTTGAGTCTCATAGCTAAACATTGGCAGAGTGCAAGGAATCACATGAAAGAAGGGAGAGATAGGAAGACATGGCAGGGACAGGAACTCCACAAGGAGAGCAACAGAACCAAAGAAATCTGGGCCCAGAGGCCTTTTCTGAGACTGGCACTCCAATCAAGGACCATCCATGAGGTAACCTAGAACCCCTGCACAGATGTAGTCCATGACAGCTCAGTGTCCAAGAGGGTACCCTAGTAAGGGGAACAGGGGCTGTCTCTGACATGAACTCAGTGGCTGGCTCTTTGATCACTGCCTCCTGAGGGGGGAGGGTTAACCTTATCAGGTTACAGAAGAAGACAGTGCAGCCACTCCTGATGTACCTTATTTTTTAATTGAATTATTTGGTTTTTTGGTGTTTAATTTTTTGAGTTCTTTCTATGTATTGACTATTAGCCCTCTGTCTTATGTAGGGTTGGTGAAGATCTTTTCCTGGTCTGTAGGATGTCATTTTGTATTGTTGACAGTGTCTTTTGCTTTACAGAAGCACTTCAGTTTCACAAAGTCTCACTTATTAATCGTTGATCTTAAAGACTGAGCTTTGGTGTTCTGTTCAGGAAGTTTTCTCCTGTGCCAGTGAGTTCAAAGCTCTTCCCCACATTTTCTTCTAATAAATTTAGTGTGCCTGGTTTTATGTTGAGCTCTTTGATCCACTTTGACTTTAGTTTTGTGCGGTGATAAATATGGATCTATCTGCATTTTCCTACATGTAAACATCAAGTTAGACCTGCATCATTTGTTCAAGATGCTATTTTTTTTCCCATTGGATGGTTTTGGCTTCTTTATCAAAAATAAAAAATATACATTTGTGTATTTATTTCTGGGTCTTCAGTTAGATCTGTTTCTATGCAAATATTATGCAGGTTTTATTACAGTTACTCTACTGTACACCTTGAGATCAGGGATGGTGATACTTCCAGAAGATCTTTTATTGTACAGGATTGTTTTTAGCTATATGAAGTTTTTTGTTTTTCCATATGAAGTTGAGAATTGCTCTTTCAAGTTCTGTAAAGAATTGTGTTGGTCACTTGATGGGAGTTGCATTGGATCTGTAGATTGCTTTTTGTAAGATGGCCATTTTTACTATGTTAATCCTGCCAAGCCATGAGCATGAGAAATTTTTCCATTTTCGGATATCTTCTTCTATTTCTTTCTTCAGAGACTGAAAGTTTTTTTCATACAATTCTTTGACTTGCTTGATTAGAGTCACAGCAAGGTACTTTATGTCCTTTGTGGCTATTGTGAAGCATGTTGTTTCCCTAATTTCTTTCTCAGCCCATTTGTCTTTTGTATGCAAGAGGGCTACTGACTTTTTTGAGTTGATTTTGTATTCAGCCACTTGGCTGAAGGTGTTTATCAGCTGTAGGAGTTCCCTGGTAGAATTTTTGGGGTCACTCATTTATACTATCATGTCATCTGCAAATAGTGATACTTTGACTTCTTCCTTTCTGAAAATGAATCCCCTTGATCTCCTTTAGTTGTCTTATTGCTCTAGCAAGGACTTCAAGTACTATGCTAAAGAGGTATGGAGAGAGTGGGCAGCCTTGCCTTGTCCCTGATTTCAGTGGGAGTGATTTATGTTTCTCTCCGTTTAGTTTGATGTTGGCTATAGGCTTGCTGTATATTGTCTTTAGAATGTTTAGGTAAATGCCTTGTATCCCTGATCTCTTTAGGACGTTAAACATAAATGAATGTTGGGTTTTATCAAATGTTTTTTTCAGCATCTAGGGAGATTATCATGTGGCCCTGTTTTTGGTAGGTTACATTGATGGATTTCCTTATATTCAACCACCCTTGCATACCTGGGATGAAGCCTACTTGGTCATAGGGGATGATATCTTTGATGTGTTCTTGGATTCGGTTTGAGAGTATTTTATTGAATATTTTTGCCTAAATGTTCATAAGGGAAATTGGTCTGAAGTTCTCTTTCTTTGTTGGGTCCTTGTGTGGGTTAGGTATCAAGGTGACTGTGGCCTCAGAATGAGTTGGGTAATGTTCCTTCTGTTTCTATTTTGTGGAGTAGTTTGAAGAATATTGGTATTAGCTCTTCTTTGAAAGTCTGATAGAATTCAGTGCTGAAACTATCCGGCCCAGGGATTTTTTGGATGGGAGACTTTTGATGACTGGTTTTATTTCCTTAGGAGATATATGACTATTTAACTTATTTACCTGATCTTAAATCAACTTTGGTAAGTAGAATCTATCAAGAAAATTCTCCATTTCCTTTAGATTTTCAAACTTGTTGAATATAGGCTTTTGAGGTAAAACCTAATGATTCTTTGGATTTCCTCAGTATCTGTCATTATGTCCTCCTATTCATGTCTAATTTTGTTGATTTGGATAATGTCTCTCTGCCTTTTAGTTGGTTAGGCTAAGAGTTCATCTATCTTGTTGATTTTCTCAAAGAAAATCAGATCTTGTTTCTGTTGGATTCTTTGAATTGTTTTGTTTCTAATTTATTGGTTTCAGCCCTGAGTTTGATTATTTCCAGCAGTCTAGTCCTCTTGGGTGTGTCTGCTTCTTTTTCTTTTTTTCCCCCTAGGGCTTTCAGACGAGCTGTTAAGTTACTTGCATGATGTCACCAATTTCTTTATAAAGGCACTTAGTGCTATGAACTTTTCTCTTAGCACTGCTTTCATTGTGTCCCATAAGTTTGGGTTTGTTGTGTCATTGAGTTCTAGGGAGTCTTTAATTTCTTTTTGAAATTTCTTTCACTCAGTTGCCATTGAGTGGAGAGTTGTTCAGTTTTCATACATGTGTAGGATTTTTGCTATTCTTGTTGTTGAGATTCATGATTTAGTTCATGGTCTGATAGGATACAGGGTATTATTTCAATCTTCTTGTATCTGTTGAGTCTTGCTTTGTTACTGACTATATGGTAAATTTTGGAGCAGGTTCCATGAAGTGCTGAGAAGAAGGTGTATTCTTTTGTGTTTGAGTGAAAAGTTCTGTAGATGTCTGTTAGGTCCATTTGATTCATGACATCTATTAGGGTCATTATTTCTTTGTATTGATCTGCCCTTTGATAAGAGTGGGGTGTTGAAGTCTCCCACTATGAATGTGTGGGGATCTATGTGTGGTTTAAGCTTTATTATTTTTTCACAAATACAGGTGCCTTTGTGTTTGGGGTATAGATGTTCAGAATTGAGATGTTTTCTTGGTGGAATTTTTCTTCTATGAGTATGAAGTGTCCTTCTTCATTTATTTTGATTATTTTTGGTTGAAAGTCTATTTTATTAGATATTAAAATCACTGCTCCAGCTTGCTCTTTGTCCATTTGTTTGGAAAACCTTTTTCTAGCTCTTTTTCTCTCAGGTAATGTCTATTATCTTTGTGGTTGAGGTGTGTTTCTTGTATGTAGCCGAATAATGGGTCCTTTTTATGCATCCATTTTGTTAGCCTGTGTCTTTTTATTGGAGATTTGAGTCCACTGATGTTGAGAGATATTGGTTAGCACTGACTGTTAGTTTCTTTTATTTTGACCTTCGTTGAGGCAGTATGTGTGTGTGCTGGTCTACTTTTGGTTTTGTTGTAGTGAAGTTTTTTATATCCTGTGGGTTTTGGGGGGCATGTGTGTGGTTAACTTCCTTGGTGGGGGTGTTCTTTCTAGTAGGGCTGGGTTTGTGCATAGATATTGTTTAAATTTGGTTCTGTTATGGAATATTTTGTTTTCTCCATCTATGGTGATTGAAAGTTTTGCTGGGTATAATTGTCTGGACTAGCATGTGTGGTTTCTTGGGGTTTGCAAGATGTCTGCCTGGCCCTTCTGGCTTTTATGGTCTCTGCTGGGAAGTCAGGTGTGACTCTGTTTTGGTTATTATGTGGTAGGAAGATTTTGTTTTCTGGTCTAATCTATTTGGTGTTCTGTAGGCCTCTTGTATGCTTATAGGTATCTCTCTCTCTCTCTCTCTCTTTGATTGGGAGAAATTTTCTTCTATGATTCTTTTGAAAATATTTTATGGTCCTTGGAGCTGGGAATTTTCTCTTTCTTCTATTCCTATTGTTCTTAGGTTTCCTCCTTTCATGGTGTCCTTGATTTCTTGGATGTTTGTGTCAAGAATATTTTTTGGATTTACTTGTTTTCTTTCATGGATGCATCAGTTTTTTCCACTGTGTCTTCTACACTTGAGATTCTTTCCTCCATCTCCTGTATTCTATCGGTGATGCTTATCTCTATAGTTCCTGTTTTCTTCCCTAAGCTCTCCTTCTCCAGGATTTCTTCAGTGTGTGCTTTTTTTAACGTTTCTCTTTTCATCTTCAGATCTTGAGCCATTTTGTTGATTTCTTTCACCTGTTTGTATTTTCCTGCCTTATTATATGGTTTGTTCAATTCCTCCACCTGCTTGTTTGAACTTTCCTGTATTTCCTTCAGTAACTTAATTATTTCCTCTCTAAAGTCCTCAATCTGTTTGACTGTATCTTCCTGCATTTCTTTATGGATTTTATTCATTTCCTCTGTTATCATCTTTATAAGGATAGAGTTAAGGTACTTTTCTTGTGTTTCAGTTGTGTTAGGGCATCCAGGGCTGCTGGCCTTTGGATAACTGGGTTCTGGGGGTGGCATATTGTTTTGGCTTTTGTTGATTGTGTTTTTACGCTGACCTTTAAGCATCTGGTTGTCTCTGGTGTTGGATGGTAGATCCTGTTGCCTGCAGGGGTTCTCAGGATGTAGGAAGAGCCCTGGGAAGGGAGCTGGATGTTCCTGCAGGAGCCCTCAGATTGGTGGGCTCAGACTTTTTAGAAAACATGTGAGCTCAGAGGTCCTGTTGGTCTCCTTAGGGAGACAATTTGAGCCTTGGAGCAGTGTCTAGGGTTGCTTCCTTGGGTCTTGAGTGTCAGCTGACCTGCAGGTAAAGCCATTCACTCACAGGGGATGGAGTTTGGGACCTGGAGCCACTGGCACCGGAAGGTGTCTGCAGGACAGTGAGAGTAGGCCCCGAGTTTGGAGCCCCTTCTCCCCCCATACTGGAAGGTATCTACTCCAGGACCAGGAGTCTCCAGTACCCAGAATGTGTCCACAGGACGGAGCCTGGGTTTGGAGCCTCACCCCTGTACCGGGGGGGTGGGGTGGGGCGGCAGTGAGAATGAGCGCCCAGGGTCGGAGCTGCTACCCACAGGTACCAGGAAGGTATCCACAAATAGTGGGCTTGGGTGGGTGGCCCGGCAGTGCCGGGTAGAAGCCCAGGGATTTTCCCCAGTATTAGCCGGGTGGCCTGAAGATGGACCTGTGGGTTCGCCTCTCACCTGAGAAACACAGACATCGGGCTTTGGGGGACCACAGTAAGGCCTGCCGATCACTCTGCTCTCACTGCTGAGCTGCTGGTAAGATGTCCTGAGTGGTTGGCATCACTGTCTTGGATCTCCCGGTCTTAAAA
Organism: Pachyuromys duprasi; assembly: GCA_028658305.1. Taxonomy (NCBI): domain Eukaryota; kingdom Metazoa; phylum Chordata; class Mammalia; order Rodentia; family Muridae; genus Pachyuromys; species Pachyuromys duprasi. The sequence continues at coordinate 13,625,308 of CM053758.1, forward strand.
TCTTGTTCTGTGATTTGCAAATCTTTTCTCTTCTTATTCAACTTTTTTTTTTGAATCATGTGTACCAAACCAGTTACTCATATATAATTCATTCTTGTGTATCACAAAATTCACCCATTCTGAGTAAATGGATTTCTTATACATACACAGAACAGTGCTTAGAATCGGACATGGTGAATCCTTTAAGACCAGCACTTGAGAGAATGAGGGAGGAGGGTCCTTAGTTTCAAGCCAGCCTGGAATACATAGTGAGACCTAGTTACATAAAAACAAAACCAACTAAGCAGCAGACCAAAGTCTTGCTCTCACTTGCAGCTACTGCCTCTCCGCACCCCATCCCTGCACAGTGACTGCCTTTTCTCAATCTATCCCCACACAGTGACTGCCTCTCCGCACCCCATCCCCGCACAGTGACTGACTCTTCTCACCTCATCCCTGCATAGCCACTGCCTTTATCTACCCCTAGCCCGAGGCAGCCATTGCTTCTTCTCACCTCCAGCCCTGGAAGTCATTGCTGCTGAACCAGTAGGCTACCTTCTGGCTGGGAGGGGTTTTCCTTTTCAGACCTGCAATACGTTTGGGGTTACAGTGTGCGACCACAGCATCTGGGTTCTTCAGGATTGTATTTTTGAAGTCAAATTCATGCTTTTGTATATCCATTCACACCTTCTATTTTCTGAATGGCCTTCACTTTTCAGTGTTGGGCATCTCAGTTGTGTTAAGCTTTTATCTACTATAAATAATGCTACTGTGAGCATATAGGTGTATTTTTTAATATATTTTTATTTTTAAAAAGTTTTATTTATTTCTATGTGCTGTATAAGTAATATGGACATGTGTGTAGGGGCATGCATCTATGTGTCCATGTACAGAGGCCAGAAAAATGGTATCAGGTGTTTTCCTCTGTCACTTTCTATCTATTCTTTTGAGGCAGGGTCTCATCCCAAAAATGGGGCTGTTGTTGAAGATTAATATTTATTATTGATTTATCTTTTAGTTAAACAGTGGTTATTCCTAAACCTGCTGTATACCGAAAACACCACACAGAGACTAGGATTTACTTAATTAACCTAGAGCACAATGCTGGGCTCTAGGTTATTCCATCCTAAACCTCCAAGTCCGCATAGTTTCTTCCCATTCAGATTTCCCACATTATACTTGCTTTTAGTCATATCTTAAGTTCGGTTTGTCTCTACTCAAGATTCCCAGTCCTCTTTTGCTGATCTCTCCCCTCTGACTCTTCCCCCTTCTCCTCCCCTCCAGACCAGGATGTTCCACCCTGTTCTCTCCATTGCTCAGCATTGGCTGGTTGTTTAATTGACAATATAGAGAACAAATGGTGGCATGTTTACACAAACGAGACAGGTGATGCTTAGAATAAACATGCAATGTCCATTTGAAACCAGATAGTGGGGTAGAGAAATCAGCATTGAATGAACAAGGGTAAATTGTATACATTCCACAAGAACACTATACCAACATGGGGCTAGTGATTCCTTGGCTAGGCTAGAAATCATCAAGCCCTAGTGATCCTCCCTCCTGTCTCTGCCTCCCTACAAAGTAGAGTATAGGAGCTCATAGGATGCCTGGCTTGTTATGTAGCTGCTAGGAGCTGAACACTGATCTTCATAAATATAGAGCAAAATTCTCCTAAACTCTATGGCATCTCTCCACCCTGGTATTGTTTTTCTTATTCTCTTCCTTCCTTCCTTCCTTCCTTCCTTCCTTCCTTCCTTCCTTCCTTCCTTCCTTCCTTCCTTCCTTCCTTCCATCCTTCCTTCTTTCATTTCTTGAGGAGCTAACTAGGATTGTGGAAATTTTATATAAAGTTTTTGCATATGTTTTCTGAGGGTCTAAAATCCTACATATCTTCACATTTCCACCACAATGGCACTCCCATTTCTTCACATATACTTACACAGTTTATAATTTTTATTGTTTCCCTTATGGGTTGTATGAAGATGTCTCATGGAAGTTTGAACCTAGTTTCTTTTTTAATGCGGTTGAGCATGAGTTTACTGGTTGTATCTCTTTAGTGAAATTTCCACCTAGATATTTTTATACTTTAAAATTTTGGTCATTATGTCTTCAAATACTATTCATTGTATCTCCCATGGACTGTGATGTCATGTGTACTAGGTAACCTCAGGTTGTCCAATAGACAATTGGTTCTGCTCACTTTCTGATTTGTGTGTGTGTCTGGGTGGTGTCTGGGTGGTGTCTGTGTCTGTGATCTCACCAATATCCTTTTGTGTTTTGTCTGTTAGTCTGCTCTGTCCAGTTTATTCTTCATCAGAGGCGTTTTCATATTTGTCTGTAGAAACTGACTTTATGGTTTTTCCCCATGTTCAATGTCCCTAAGCAAGAAATTCAGGGTTTCTTTTAGCTTCTATTTGCTCATTTTACCGGTTGTGTTTGTCCTGTGTCAACTTTGATTGGTTGTTTTACCCACGGCTACATTTTCTTGTGTATTTGTATGATTGACAGTTATTTTTGAGAGTTTGGTTATTGTTTTTTCTCCTTCTGCTCCTTCTCCTCTCCATGTAATTCCTATAGCTTCTTTTGGTCTAGTTCTTGGACATGATTACATTATTTGACTCCTGTCTGACATTAGAAATCTCGCATTGAAGCTTTCTTAGGTGGGATGAAAGCAATGTTTATTGAGGGCTAACATTACTTTACTACCAAGGCAAAATCTTTTCTGACTGCTTGAGTCCCAAGGCTTTCCCAGTATGATGCATGTGGCCTTGTGTGATTCCTGAGTATTAAACACTTTAATTCTTCAAGGCCTTTCTTTACTCAGATGGAAGTTTTTCAATATCCAGAAGCTGATCAATAATTGACCTGAGATTTCCCTGTGGGCTGTCTCTGGAAGAGACCTTCTGACAGTCCTCTGATCTTTGTGGTTTTCCCTGTAAATCTTGTCCTCTCCTGGACTCCAAACTCCAACTCCTTGCTCCACTCTGCTTAGAATCTGCCTTCTTATGCATCCCCATAAAAATGTTCCTGGGAAATATAGAGATTAACTCACTGTTTTCTGTCTCTTGGAGACCATTGATCTCCTTTTTTGATGTCCAAGATCTTCAGAACCATTGGCTCATAATTTAAAAATGGATTTATGGTGTTAAAGCTGAGAAACCAAGTTCAGTTTCTTGTCAGAAAAAAAATAAATTTTATTCTATACAGAGCTGAAGATGTTATGTACCAAGACACACAAGAACACACAAGTGCTATCCTGTATACATGATGACATATCAGCTATGAAGAGAAAAGCAAAGCTGGTACCCCAAGCACTTGAAATGATCACAAAGAAAAAAGCTCTACAGAATGCACAGTTGTATTAACAGCAGATGCAGGTGTTCAACAAGATAATAGATATATGACCAAGACACAGGAAAAAGCCAATTGTGCTCTCAAACACCAGCTAGAGACAATTAAAAAGAGTAATTACAAAGACTTAATGTACCATCACAACAAAAATTATGAATCAATCAGTAATCTATCTAGTGGGAGACTTACATGAACTCCATGGTTAAAAGAAAAAAAAAACTCCCACTAAAAAACCACGGGACCCAAACACATGGGAAAGTCACATGTGTGGTAGGAAAGTCCCTGTGAAGATGGTGCTCTTCCACAGGTTAATAAAGTTACTGCACATGACAATGTTATCATTATTTTTGTTGAATGTCACAAAAGGTCTATTACAGTCATGTGGGAAATAAAGAAGACCCACGGCAATTTTGAGAGGAAAAAGGAAAAGAATCAGCATGGCTGTCTTAGGAATCAGGATTACTGATCTACAGTGTCAGTCAGAGCAGAAAAAAAGAGACAGGGAAGTTCTTTTAATAGAAAGCTTAACACAAGGAAACGTGAACGGGCTATAGAATTGGTGGGTTTGTAAATAAAGGGCTAAAAGGAAAGCAAAGATAAGGCACAGGGAGTACAGGGATAACCTGCCCGCTCTGGGACTGAGACTCCTTGGGGAGCGGCTGGGACTGTGAGTAGTTAGCACTTAGAAAAGGCTTCCTAGGAGCTCAGCCTTGGAGGAGGGCAACAACTGGGCTGAGCCCTGCTCACTGCTCTTCTGCGGCTGGTATCTCCGAAAGACATAGAGTAAGGATGACTTGGCAGGTGCTGGGGAAACTGCCATGTGTTGAGCTACTGATCCTGAGAAGGGGCAATGCCCACCTGAAAACTGGAAGTAGGCGAGGGTGGAGCCGTTAGCGGACAGAAATGAGGGGACTTGCTTTGTCTCTAGCTGCTTAGCGTCTTTCTAGAACCACCAGCTGAAAGGCGGAAGTGATGTTGGCTGTGTGACGCAGTACGTTGAAGTAGATTTGCTATTGAGACACAACAGCTTACTGTCTGGGAATGCCACCCATAAACTATGTGACTGGCATGGTAATGGACAGATTTGAGAATCAGGCCCAGTCCACCTAGATCAGCCTAGCTGCAGCAGGGACCTGGGTTTGAAGATACTGCAGGTGGGGGAATTTTTACTGTGGAGGTTATGGTTATCCACACAGAAAGAGATTAAAGCTATATGCTTAACTTTATGCCTTTTGAGAAAAATCTACTCCAGATAGAGTCAGATTACACAAACAGAGAAAAGAAGATGCCACTCTTTTAGAAGAAAAGCCCTAAAGACCCTTCTTCATGACAGTGTGCTAGGATATGGGATGCTAAATACAGCAAAACAAATGAAGCCACTAAGGAAAATGCAGATATGTATCACTACATCAAATTAAAACTTCTTTATGGCAAGACACATCTTATATCTAGGGAACAGAATGTCTGAGGGAGCAGGACACTTACAGACCACGTAATTAGTAAGGGATTCATACCTAGACTGCATTAAAAATTCTCACAGAATCATTAAGAAATGAAGAATCCGATAATGACAAAATTCATAAAGTAAGTAATTAAAAGAAAACCTAATATCCAACAGACGATAGCAATATTCCCAGTGTCTCTAGGGGCTCCATCCAGAACACAGCATCAAAATACTACGCCATGCTTCTGAGGCAGGCAGGACCAAGAAATCTTCTGTTGCTCATGTTGGTGAGGAGATGCGGAGATGGAAATAGTTTCTTTGCTGTAAATATTTGGTGCCAAGCCACTTTGGATGGCAATTTGGTGTTATTGACTGAAGTTGAAAGTGTCCATACTGTTTGCCTTTCAGGTCCACTTATGGATATTTGTACTAAAGGAACTTCCTTATGAGCCCAGAGAGAACTATACAATAATGCTTGTTGTAGTAGTTTGTAATCACAAGAATTCGAAAAACAACCAATATTCGCTTATTTGGGAAATGGCTAATGGCGGTTTATTCTCAACAGGACATGATGTTGTAGTTTAAATGAGTGAATGAGATCTCAGATACATGTAAACATGTTTGTGAGAAGAGTAGTTTCTTCTTCTTCTTCTTCTTCTTCTTCTTCTTCTCCTTCTCCTTCTCCTTCTCCTTCTCCTTCTTCTTCTTTTAATGCTCTCCAGGGTGGAGGGGGTGGGTCGGGAAAGAGAGAAGGGACAAAGAGAGGAGTGCATTAGCAGGCATGAGTGCAGGTTGTATGTCCCACAAGCCCAGGAGGAGGTCTCAGGACTATTCCACGTGTCAGTCCTCACCTTCTAGCTTGTTGAAAGTAGAGTCTGCTAGGAAACAGTGGCAGGGTGCTTTGGCAGGTTGGGAGCCAGGTGTGCCGCCAAGAGATCTAGCTCAAGAGGTTTGTTGAGGGAGAGTGAAAGGCAGAGTGGTGGCGTGAGAGAGAGAGAGATCTGGAGATAGAATGAACAAGACACAGAGAGCAATCTGGGATGGCTGGGGCCTTTTAAATGGGGCCCATGTTGCTACACAGCAACAGTGGAAATGCACTACCCCTGGCAGCAATGATGAAGTAAGCTGCTGGCGCTAGGTTGCTGAAAGGCAGTCTAGCAGAGCACCAAATTTACAACAAGATCTTTGGTTTTTTTCCATTGCTAGGCAAGCTGGCTCTGAGCACTTGGGGCTTCTGTTTCTACCTCCTGTCTCCCCGTAGAAGCACTGGGCTTAAGGATACATGTACCATTATATCCAAATTTGTCTGGGGGCTGGGGATTTGAACTCAGGGCTTCGTGCTTGTATGAAAAGCATTATAAACACTGAGCCATTGCCCCAGCTAGTTTTTTTTTAATTTTTTTATTTGTATTAATTACAGTTTATTTACTTTGTATCCAGCTGTAGCTCCCTCCCCATCCCCTCTCAATTTCACCCTCCCTCCCTCTTCTTCTCCCATGCCTCTCCCTCAGCCCAATGACAGTGGAGGTCTTCTTCCCCTTCCATCTGACCCTAGTCTATCAGGTCTCATCAGGACTGGTTTCTTTGTCTTCCTTTATGGACTGATAAGGCTGCTCCCCTCTCAGGTGGGGAGCAAAGAGCCAGCCCATGAGTTCATGTGAGAGATGGTCCCTGTTCCTATTATTGGGGAACCCTCTTGGACACTGAGCTGGCATGGGCTACTTCTGTGCAGGGGTTCTAGGTTATCTCCATGCATAGTCCTTGTTTAGAATATCAGTCTCAGGAGAGACCCCTGTGCCCAGGTATTTTGGTTCTGTTGCCCTCCTTGTGGAGCTTCTGTTTCCTCCAGGTCTTTCTATCTCCCCCTTCTTTCATAAGCTTTCCTGCACTCTGCCCAAAGTTTGGCTATGAGTCTCAGCATGTTTTGATACCCTGCTGGGTGGAATCTTTCAGAGGCCCTCTGTGATAGGCTACCTGAAGACCCAGCTATACCACTCCTAGGCATATATCCAAAAGATGCTCCACCATACAACAAAGACATTTGCTCAACCATGTTCGTAGCAGCTTTATTCGTAATAGCCAGAATCTGGAAACAACCCAGATGTCCCTCAACTGAAGGATGGAAACAGAAATTGTGGTACATCTACACAATGGAATACTACTCAGCAATTAAAAACAAAGACATCATGAAATTTGCAGGCAAATGGTGGGATCTAGAAAAGATCATCCAGAGTGAGGTATCCCAGAATCAGAAAGACACACATGGTATATATTAACTTATAAGTGGATATTAGACATTAGGATAATCATGCTAAAATCTGTACACCTAAGGAAGCTAAGCAAGAAGGAGGACCCTGGGTAAGAGGCTCAATCTTCATTAATAAAGACAAATGGGATGGACAGGGAGAAAACAGGGAATAGGACAGGAACCCAGCTAGTTTTAAGCAAAAAACTGCAGCCAGGTGTGACAGGGTCCCATGGTGGGTGATAGAAGCTGAAGACTCAGGGAGGGGACTGACGAGGGCCTGCAGCTGGGCACTCAGGTACAGGGAGCTCCATGACTCATGGCAGAAGCTGCAGACCCAGGGAGGGGGCAGAACCTGACTCATGGGAAGCCAGGCACGCATGGGAGCTCCTCAACTCATGGTGAAGCTTTGGGCCCAAGGAGGAGCTGGGATTGACTAGGGATGGAGCTGATGGCCCTGAGTACCAGTTCCCAAAAGACAATGCTGCATCTTCAGGGCATGGACCCCTAAACAGATTGTCTATCCCTTTCCTTCATCAGAGGGCCACATGTTTTACTTGCTTTATTTTTTACCTTTGTTTTTGATAATTTTATATATGAATGCTGTATTTACATCATTTCTATCCTCTCTTTACCCCAGCTTCCCCCATGTCCTTACACATTCCCTCTTAAATCATGACCTCTTCTTTTTAAAGTACTATTGTTGTAACCTGCTGAATCAATTTAACATTGCTTGCATGCACACGCGCGCGCACACACACACACACACACACACACAGACAGAAAGAGAGAGAGAAAGTGTGTTGGGGCTGATCACTTGAGATTTGATAACCTGACAGGGGCTTATCCCTGGAGAAGACTTAGGGACAAGCCTTCCTCTCTTAGCAGCCAACAATTGCTTGTAATTCTTCACCCGGGGTGGGGTTTGTGAGAACCCCTTCGTCTATAATGGTGCGCCAACCCATTGTCAGTCTGCTGGTCTTGTTTAGATGACCATATGGTTAAGATTCGTGGGTGTGGCTTCCTATCATATACAGAGAGTGCATCTCCTAGCAGAGGTCCTGCTCCTCTGGTTTTTAAAATCTTCCTGGCCCAACTTCTGCGATGGTCTCTGGGCCTTAGGTACAGGGATTGTGTTGCAGGTGTATCAGGTAGAGCTGGGCACCCCACGGCCAGTAATTCTCTGCATTTTCTTTGGTGAGGGGTGTTTCTGTGAGGATATCTCACTGTGTCTCCGGAATTGAACTCAAGGCTCAGGGCTGGGACGTTTGAGCCACAGGAATTGATAGCTTCAAGGTTGAGCGCCAGCTCCTAACTGGCAATGGATAGACCTCAGGACTCCTACAGGAGCTATAATGGAAGAGAAAATGTCTTTCTTTGCTGTTTCAGAGCCAGCAGGGCACCAATTTAGTGATTTTATTTGTGTCCCGTCATCTAGAGGCCCAGCCCCATCTGAAACGCACAAGGACCTTCTGTTAGAAGAGGCAGGTCTAACCTTCCCCTCCTCCCTCGGTCCTTTTGTCTCAGTTCTGTTCTCCTGTTTTGGACATTTTGGGTTCAGGTTTCTAAACTTAAAATCGAAAGAGTTAAAAATCCTTTGTGCCTCAAGGTTTTCATCATTAACTTTAAAACAACAGGTGGGATATTAAACCCACCTACAACCTGTTCCATTGTTTCCTTGATAAACATCATCATCTACCCAAGTGATCCCCAAAGAACAGTATGCTAACCTCTTTAAACTCAGTTCCTGGGAAACTGCTGTGAACCATCTGTCTTGGGGGTCAGCTCCCAACTCTCCTACTGTGACAAAAGTCTCTGGCAGCAAAAGGCAGGGAGAGAGGGAGGGAGGGAGGAAGAGGGGAAGAGAGAGAGAGAGAGAAGAGAATCTGAGTCCTGTAGTTATGTGGCTTCTGAAAGCTGAGTGAGTGATGCTCTTGCCATTAACCTCCAGCGTAAATGAACATCTGGACTGTCTTCTGCAGCTGCAGCGGGGCAATCTGATGGATAGCTGGGCCCCAGGCATTCATCTCCATGCTTTGGCAGGTGGGCACACAGATAGAGAAGAACTTGCAAACACACCTGCTACAAATGCTTTCATACAAGTTCTTTCAGGTGCCGATTCCCATCCTGTCCACAAAGAAGCGGCTTATCAACCAGTGGCCAGATGGTAACCAGATCTGAGTCCTGAAGACCTTCAGCTGTAGCCTCTTTATGTGGTGGATGGGTGGAGATGGTGAGCTTTCAGTCAGTGATGGCAGGTTCCCACAATATTGCTTCGAACTCCCAATAAACAAAGTGATCCCCCTCTCTAAACCTCCCTTGTTTCATACAGAAAATTGGGGCAACAATAGTGCCTTCTTCCCTGAACTGTGGTGAAGGCACACAGCAAACCACATGGGTGAGGGGGTATGCCCCCAACGCTGAAAAAGTTGACCACAGTCATGATGCTTCCCTTTCTTTGTGTGCCTGCTCTGTTGTAGGGAGCAGAAGACCTGAGTGAATGCGTGTTGTTGACATAGGCACAGCCAATGTCCAAGACCCCTGTGCTTCAGACCCGTGGGAATTGGCAAAGCCTTTGCCTGGTCTGTGTACTAACGCTGAGAGAGTGTTCCGAAAGTATCAGCCGCAGCCTCTTTCTCCCAGATGACCTCAGTCTGAAGACCACCTACTTGATTAGCTAACCCGCTCCTTTGTTCAGCTGTGTGCAATAAACCCACCTCCTCCATTCACATGTGTAAACTAAACCTGGAGAGTCCCTGGCTGCTGTTGGTGATGCGTTTCCATCAAAGTACATGGCCCACCCAGATCCAGTGTTCCTGAACACTGTCCCTGTATCTGTCATTTTAAAATTCTTTCTTTGTCCAAGTCAGGTTTCTAGAACCAGGTCATGGAGGGCACCGCACTCTGTATCCGCTTTGTCCCCAAGGGCCATGAATAGAAGATGCCTCAAGTGAGGGGAAGAGTTGTAGATTGCTCTTGGAATTAGTCAGGTGGACTGGGATGGGGGGATCCTGACACAGAGAGTATCTTCCCAAAGTGAAGGTAAGGGAGTCAGGGTCTACGGGAAAGAGAAAGTGTGACCACAAAGTAGGGCAGGAGAAAAGCACCAGGATTAACATGTGAAAGTGCCAGCCAAGGTGACCCAGACTTAGAAAGACAAAAAACAAATTAAAAGTTCTTTCTCATAGGTGGACCGTAACTTCTAATGTTTGGGTGTATGTAGATAAGGGTGTGCATGTGAGAGAGAGTATATAGATTATGAAGCTAGATAGCCAGGAGGCTACTAGGGAGAAGCCAGAGACAATGAGAAAGGGGTAGAACAAAAGTCTTATGAAAGCAGAAAGGATGCTCTCAGGGCAAGACTAGGGGGTAGAAGGAAGAGAAGTGACCTGAGGAGGGGTGAGGCAAAGAATCTGCTAAAACATTTAAAAAAAAAACCCACAATGAAATCCAATTCTTTATATGCTTATAAAAAATAAAAATTAAGAACAAAGAGGCCAGTTGACAGGAAAGGGGTACACGTAAACAAAAGAGAATCTTCTGGAGAAGAGCCCAGATCTCATGAGGGTTAGAAGGAGGATGCTGTGTAATGACCTCTGCAGGATTGTGGCTCTGGCCTGGGGCCTCTGAATCTTAGGCCTGTTCTAGCTCTCTAGACCACATGCATTCTCAGGGACACCTTTCTCTCCTTTAATAAACTGCTTCTGTTTCTATAACTATCTGTGTCCCTGGTCCGGTTCTTTGTTCTGGGAGACAACAACCTGGAAAGCTTAGCAGCTGTCTGCCCTCTGGACTTAGATCTACACCTGTAACAAAGGGGTTCACATCTGTGTCAGTTCCATCCATGACAGGTGCATTCAATCTACAGCAAGCTGGGGCAGCCAATGGCAATACAACTGTACAGAACCTTCTTCCAGGACCCTCCTGGGTCCTATACTTCTAATGCCTGCTGGGTTGGTACCATTTTTCATTGTCACAGGCAGATAAGAAAGCCCACCCCCTGGAGGCTGTGAGAACATCTACCCAGAAATCCAGCTTCTACTTCTTGTATGTGCTGGAAAGGTGGGATTTGAGGTCCTGGGTGGGAGTGGCAGAAAGGGGGGCCCTGGTTACAGGTCTCCCATTTGCAAACTATTATGGTTGGTTTTAATGTCAGCTTGCCACAGATTAGAACCACCGGAGTAGGGAGCCTTGCCTGAAGGATTGTCTTGATTGACTGGGGGTGGGGAGGATGGGCATCGCCTTCTGTTAGGAACTCAGATAAAAAAGTGCGTGCATTAGCATGCAGGCAATTCTGCTGGCCTGCCCTCAGGGACATAGAAATTGCATATGTCATCACTTGATGCCACCAGGTGTGACAGGTGTGCAGCCCTATAAAAAGAACAAAATCATCTCTCTTTCTCTGTGTGTGTGTGTCTCTCTCTCTCTGCCTCCTTCTTCTCTGCCCTCATGGCTTACTTGCTGCCTCTACCCTTTCCCAGGTCCTCACTCCTCTCCCTCCCTCCAATAACCCCCTTTTATACCAGAGCTGTTTCGTGGTGTAATTTTTCAGGGGACAGACATTGTCGCAGACCTGTCATGGTACCCCCACCCTGCACTTAGATTTCATAACATTGGTGCCGTGACTCAGTAGGCTCTCTTGGTGCTTGTGTTCCTTCTTCTGGGTCTAAGCCACACACTGGGACTCTAGGCCACTTCCACCTGCAACAACACTGCTTTCTGGCTCCTCCTTTGCTCAGCATCCAGCCACCAGCAGCAATTAGGTAAGTTTCCCTTTTGGTCTGCACAAACATTTCCCTGAGTCTGAGGAAGTGACTTCTGAATGTCCGGCACTCCTCTGATACTTTTGGAGATGGAGGTACCCCTAGCCACAGCCTTCAAAACTACAGTGGTCCCTCTTCACCTCACCCCAGCCCGCCATCCTCAGAGGTGCAACCCCGTGCAGTTTCCTCAGGTCCGATTGCACCCCTCCCTGCTGCCTTCTGCAGCCTCCATTTTGGAGCTGCCTGCAAGTCCCACAGGTCCTCTAGGTCCCTGTGGCTTTTGCAACTCTGTTCCCCAACCCTTTCCTGTGGATGAGACCCTCCTACTACAGCTCAGTGTTCCTCCTTTCCTTATGACCTTTACAAAAGCTCTGATACCAGGTACCAAGTCTCCTCTGGCTTAGCCAGGCTAAGCCACTGACCCCCATGGAGTGTGGTGAGGACCCACTGAATGGTTTGTTTCTCATTTTGTCCTCCCTGAGTCCTGGGGACACTCACAGCTTCAGGCTGCAGTGACATTTTCCTTCCCCTCATCCACAGGAATGGTGTTTTCGTATTCCCTGTTGGGATCCCTCTTAGAAGACCTCCAGCCTCTACACCTGAAATTTGACCTGAAGGGCCCTAAATTTATTTTCCTTTGCAAAAATAAATGAATAAATTAAATTTAAAATAATTTAAAAAATTCTATGATAACTCAGACTTTTACAAATACATGAGCTATCGAGGAAATGGAATGGGGTTTCCTATTCCCTGTTTTCTCCACAACGCTCACATGGTCAGGCAGAGGCTTCTTGGGGCTCATCTTATCACCTTGGGTCCCAGGAAAGTATGATCTTCTCTTTGATGCCCAGCACACCCTGTCCGAGGAGCACATAGCACACAGCAGTGTCAACATAGCAGATAACAGGGTCTCCACTGTGAATCATCAGACTATCCACAAACTTTACGGACTTGGCCCTCCGTCCTCTGAGTTTCCCAGACACCACAACCTTGAAGCCCTTGGCCCGACTCTCCATAATGAACTGAAGCATACCACAGCACACCCTTCCCACAGCAAGCTCTCCTAGGAGTTTGTAATGTAGAGTCTTTGCCTGGGCAATGGCACACAGACCCCTTGTGCCACCTTTTCTGCACAAAGCTCTCTGCTACTCTCAGGGAAGCCAAACCTCTTTGGACCACTGCAGTCAACTTTCTGATCTGATGTCCTTTCTTTCCAAGAACATTCTGTGTTTTGGTGGCTAAAATAATGATTTCTGGTCTGGTTGCTATAACTTGGACTTCAACTCCAGAGTAGCCATCCTCTGCCAGCTCCGGAGTGAGAAACTCTTTCTGTTTAGCTTTGAAGATGCCATCAGCCACAAACTTCCTCTTCTTGGAAATCTGTGCTGCCATCTTGCTGTCGCGTGTGCTGCTGAAAGGAAAGCTAAATAAGGTATTTTTTGATAATCAAGATCTATAAACTCCTAAGGTCTACTCAGGTTCAGTAATATTTGTCTAGCTTCTTTGTCTTTTAAACGTTGGCTATTTGAATAAACTAAGCTGTACAGAAATCTACAATGGCCTATAATGGTACAATATAGTAAGATCAGTAAAGTTTCCAGGCTCTCTATGGACTGTATCTATGATTAAAAGTTTTACTAGAAGAGCTTTATTGCAAAATTGTGATTTTAAAGGCTAAACTTAAACTCTTAATCTTATGAAAGCTACTAAATTATTGTAAACTGTTAAGGATATGAAAACTGATATTTAGTCACATTATAAATGATGAAATCCTTTACAGTGGTCAGAAATATATTTGAAGTCATTCTAAGTACTCCTGTTTTATGTTTGCAAGGTACAGTTTAGAGCGGATAACTAAAAACAGACAAAGATTGTTTAATTCAGATATGCTTGGTAGGTACTAGAGACCCGCTGAATATGGCATGTTTACGCTTATGACAGACAGACCTCCAAATCCTAACAGTGACTCCCCAAGGTCTCTAAGAAGATATGGGCACAATGACAAGTATGACACTTGGATTATAGTGGCTTAACCATTGGGCAAGACCATCCCAATGCCTCACATACTGCTAGGGCCCAGCCTGTATTGTGGACAAACAGGGGACCTGGAGATTATGTTCCACATCACCTAAGACAAGGTGAGGTCAATCTCCCCCATGTTTCTCCTCTACAGAAAGAGCTTCTCATCTTCTGGGCCTGATGGCCAGACTGCCTTTGCTAGCATTGCCATGATACATAGGCCATTTAGATTACAACGTATCCTTCTCAGATCTCTGATCCCATTGATGGCTAATCTAACTAGCTTGACAGAGAACAACAGGCAGATAGCTCCTTACCCCAAAGTAATCCACCACCTTGTTCATTAGTCAGTTCATTAGGTAATTGAAAGTACTAGGTACTAGGTCTCCTATTTAAAAAGGCTGCAGGCTTGCCTTACTCACAGGCTTCATGATAAATGATAAAAAGGTTTCAGGTGTGACTTTTTACTAGTCCTTTATCTAAAGGAACTTGCTTTACAGGTTACTGTTCCCAGACAATCACCTGTGTCTCATGGTGGATAATTGGACAGGAAAAGGATATGAAGTTTATGTAAGGTCTGAGGATGTAAAAGCTTAAGTTGTGAGGATCTGAGAAAGGATTTTAGGGTCTAAGAAGGTGTTTTAAGGTTGGCAAATGCAAGTTAAAGCTTAAATGAAAGTGATTTAATGTATATAAAAGAAATGAAAAAAATGTTTCAGGTTTCTTCACTCACTATGCTGCTCTAGTATTAAGACTTCAAAGTTCAAAGCTTTAACATTAATCAATGGAGTTCTGATAAATTATTATTTTAATTCTGATAAAACATTCCATTATGTGATCCAGGCTCAAGATTTTAAATTTCCTTTGGTTGTCTTTAAGCACAGACTTACAAGTGTTTCTCATTGTGCTAAATGTATGTGCATCCCGTCTTCTTGAAGAGGGAAGAAGTCTCTCTTTTACAGTCTTTAGTCATCCTGAACATGGAGATCAAGGGAGCCTTTGCCCCTTCTGCTCCACAGAAGGCTTCTGTCTTCCATGAACTCACCTTAAAGGGTATTCATGCCTTTAATACAAAATCAAGCTTTTCCTCTACTATGTGGGTTTCAATATAGATTACAAACAATCCTAATGCTAACGTGTCTAAAACTTATCTCTTTTGTAAACTTAAAAAGACTCTTGCAAGCTTCAGAGAATCCTCTTGAATCCATGCTCTCTCAGGTCAAATGGACTCCAGGTAAGTGCCCCTGTCAATCAACAGCCTAAGTCTCCCACCTATTACCTATTTTAGAGGGGGGTGGGGGACTCCTTCCCTCCCCCCAGCTACCAAGACCTTAGGCCTAAAAGTTTCAAATGTACACCCAAGGAAAACGTTTTCTCCCTAACCTACTTAAAACGCACACACACACACACACACACACACACACACACACACACACACACACCACATATGTTCCATTATCCTGCTAAGTGCAGGTGTTTTCTCAAGATCTTCATCCATAGTAGTTATCCACAGGTGCTCCAGCCCAGCATCACAAATTACTCCAGCCAGGCCTGCACTTTCCTAGCCATGGATGGTCCCACCGACTTGTGGAAAACAGCAGTGAAACAGCCAGCTCTCCCAGGGCTTGGCCAACATCCCAATTTTCTCAGGGTCCCCTGTGATGTCTTCCTTTCCAGTCAGCAGGAAACACTCTAAAGAACTCAACGCCCTCATTCCCACCTCACCACCCCTTCCTAATTCCTCACTATTAGTTAAACAAAAGGGGAGAAATGTTAGCGTGCAGGCGATTCTGCTGGCCCGCCCTAGGGGACCTACCAATTGCTTATGTCATCACCAGGTGTAACAGGTGTGTGTAGTCTAACAAAAGGACTACCTGCCACCCAGTTCTCCCTCTGCTACTGAGTTCTTGCTCTCTTTCTCTGTCCTTGGTGACCCTTCTCTCTCCCTCTCTTCTCCCCGATTCTTCTCTGCTCTCACGGCTCACACACTGCCTCTGCTCTTTCCCAGGTCCTCACTTCTCTCGGATCTGTTGCATGGCATAATTTCTCAGGATGCACATTCTGGCATGTGCTATGGTACCTTCTCACCACATTTCTATTTCATAACAGTGTGTGAGAAGGAAGATCAGCTCTCCTTTTGGTAGCTTGGCCTCCCTCTGGCTGCTGAATGGATTTACCTGGTGTTAAAAGGTAAAGGTGTTAAAAGTCTGAAGTCCCCAGAAGTAGCCAGAGAAAGAGCTTGTCTGGAAGATATTTACAGCTTGTCAGGCTAGTGAATAAGTACCACATCTTGCTTCAGGCTGTTCAGTTAGGACCCTGAGGTGGATTTTAAAAGGTAAGCATGTATCTTTCTTCCTCTTCCTGATGTGGCCTCATTGAATAGATCTCCTTTATCTGCTTTTCACCATTAGTTTGGCTGTTTTAATCTGCTTATTGAGGATGGGTGGCCTTGTCTGCCTTGTGGGGTCATAGGCTGTTAACCCTAAGTCCAGTCATGGTATTGAAAACGGAGGAGGGCATTTGGCCATAGTATTAGTGTCTGTCTCTTTCTGTGGCCCCTGTCAAATGCTTGGGTTCTTCTCTCTTGCTCTCAATCCATCTGGATCACTACTTTTTCTCTGGATCATTACTTTTGGCACAGTAACTTGTCTTTTTTAGTTTACATGGCCTTCCTGCCTTCTCTATCCAGGACTTAGTCTGTGAGTTCATCTCAGGCCCTTCCACAGCCCGTACACAGACCATTTTTCTGTCAACTCTTGCTTGTTGTGAGAGGTTCTGGGGTCCTGATATAGTTGGAGACTCAAGTCCCAAGATGGAGGCCTCAATTACTGAGTCCCCAGATATATTTCAGGATTCATCTCCTTGTGTCCCTTCCCTGTACTTTGCCATGGGAGAAAAGCACACAGCCCTTTCTTACTGACTCAACCAGGCAAACTTCCTTGCCTTTCTATTTTCCTCCCTCAAGACTTGTCTGGGGAAATGTGTCTTCATGTGCTTTAAAGCAAGAATTCTGGGAAATGCTTACCCCATCCTTCCTTCATCTAGAGTACCAGGATTCTTTTAGGTTTCAAGGTTCAGAAATGAGACACCCTTTCTTTAAGTCAGCACGGTGACCACCCAGTACCTTTGTGATTCAGGGAAACATCTTGGGGCAACAGGAATTTCTGGGAATGAAAAAGGAAAGAAGAAACCTTAATTAAAATATCAAATCACTCCCCTCCCCTGACAACACTTTTCATCCTCCAAAGGAAAAACCCTGACTGAAGTCCCAGTCAGTACTTTTTTTTTTTAAGGATCCAGTCCTGTATCTCAGCTTGGTTTTCTGGGAGAAGTGAGGGAAGGATTTGTTTCAAGTGATATAACAGTCTGATCCTTTTCATTATACACCGTGACTCATCTTTTTCTCTGTACATATCTGTAGGGTTATAATCACATTATTATTATTATTGTTATTATTATTATTGAAAAATGGCTGTGGCAGAGACTTCACTGAGGTCAGAAGTGGGAGGCTCAGGCTCAAGGTATGTTAATAATCAAGTGTGTAGCAGATACATCACACATGTTCTCCGGACCTCATGATCTTCACATTGGAAAGGAGAGCTACAGAACAGCAGATGCTCAGCAACCACCTCTTAGGTTCATAGGGTTTGGTAAGCACTCCCACAAATGTGAGGAAATACTAGTGTTGCATAGCATCATCCTCTAAGCTGAACTACTGCCTTCTGGCCCTGCTTCAAAAAGATCAGCACAACTGGGACTATTGACTATGTACCTTTCCTCATGGAAGGTGGGATTAGGGAGGATCCATGGGATCCTTACCTTAGAATCCAGCCACCCCTCCCATCCTAACCTGTTGTATGCAAGTCTGACTTAATGGCATGTGGATATCAGGGAGAGGCTAGGCCCCATACATGGAGAAGGAATAAGGGAGAAGTTTCAGTCTTCACAGCCATGGAGAAGCCGTCATCCCTGTTTTGTGGAGACCTTCCTTTAAGGTCGCCTATGCTTCTGTTCCTAACCCTTTACTTGTTGGCTCTGAAAGGAAGCCTAATAAACACATTAGTTCCCAGGGGTGACTTTGGCAGAATCATGCCTTGGTTTGTCATTGGAATATTAGGAGGAGGGGTAAACATGGCTTACTCTCCTAGGGAAGGCATTTTAGTAACAGCTGTAAACTGACAAAATCCGAGAAGGCATGTGTCAAAGCGTTAACCAGAATTGGGAGAGGTCCTTTTGTGGTCACCAGAAGGTATCAGGAAAATCAGAGTCCCTCTTGGGATTCTTAGCGTCAATAAATAAAAAGGAAAACTTATACCTTTCTGATTAAGGCTTTCAGAAAGGTGCTTGGACTAAGATGACTTTCATGGTGGTTCATAGGGACTGTGTTGGGGCAGGAGTGTGAGTGTGGGGGCGAGTCTGGTGAGGGAGATTACATTAATTCATCAAAGGGAAAATGAATCCACTATGCCTTTAGCAAGGGAGGCCCAGATGAGGTCAAGACCTTTCGCTGTTACTGAAGAGGTGTCTCTGGGTATCTGGGTTCTTCATGACTCAGAAACTGGAGCAAAAGTCATTACACTGGTGAATCGGGGTTCCCTTTCGCATGTTCTTAGTCTTGTTGATTAAAAGAAAACTTAAAAACAGACTCAGAAGGAAGCTCTATGACCATTTTATTAGTATTTGAGAAAAAAGCCAAAAGCCAGGCAAGCTGTAAATGCCAGCAGCTGCTAGGAGGAGGGAGATGGTGAAAAAAAAAAAAAGTCATTCCTTTTGAATTAGAGTGAACTACAGAGGTCTGCAAGCAACTGTAAAATGGGGTCAGAGGTCTTCAGAGAAAACAAAAAGCCCCCGGTACTAAGGCAAGTATGAATAGGAATTTGGTCAGGAGCAAAAAAAAAAAAAAAAGAAAAAGAAAAAATGGGGGATGGGGAGAGGAAAAGCTATGATTTGGGGTTAGAACTCAAAAAAAAAAAAAGTAGGAAGGCTTAGCGGTGGAGGTCTGTGATCAGCTGCCTCAAGGGAGGTAGATGCCCCTGGGAAGGATAAGGAGATTATCTCATTAAGGGCCTAATTAGTCCTCCCATCTCTGTAGCATGTGTTTGGCATACCAAGAATCACCAAGTCCTTTGCCCACATTGTGGAACCAGTTCCTAGAAGAGCCCTCACCCTCTACCCTGCCTTCAATGACTCAGTTTCATTCTTTCCTCCTCCCCCTCCCATTGCTGAGGTACTCTTTCACAAAACCATTCAGCATGTCATCAGACAAATCAGTTTTCCCAAGGACTGGCTTCTTTGCCAGGTGATAGACAGACCCTGTTGTCTCAACCCTTTTTAAGGAAAGAGACATAAGTATGTGATATTCTAATACTGGGGACAGATTAAAATGTCAATGTCTGGTGCCAGAGATAAAACTGGGAGGTAGTACTATTCTTTTAATGGGGCCTCAAGAAAGCCCTATATCTCTACCTTTTCATATGGGAGGTAAGATCCAAAGCTGGGAATCCTTAATGGCCTCTGAGCCTGCCAATGCCTGTGTAGTGGCTCGCCTCTGTGAAATGAAGGAAATACTGCTTCGCAACATGAAGAGAACATTCGGAAGCCAGACTGTGAAAAGAAACATGATACACAGGAGGACTTGTTAAGAAAAGGAGAGGAAAGGCTATCTCTTTAATGAGATAGATACTTATAACTTACTCAAAGCTCTCTCTCCATGCAGCAGCTTATAGCTCCTTGCTGCTAAACCTGCCCACTTTCTGGCTTCTAACTTAGAAAACGTAACCCTTCCTTTTCCTTCTTTCTAGTTCCCTTTTTCAGATACTGACCAAAAGTCGAAGCATGCTCATCCTGAGGCTCCACACATTCTTCCCCACATCCCCTCTTTTCTTCCCTCCCTCTCCCCTTCCATTCAGCCTTTAGTTTGGATCTTTCCTGACCTCAACTTCAAAAGGCCTAACTTCTCTCTTCCTCTTACCATCTCACCCCACCTAGAGGCCGATGAAATCTCCAGCTTGTCTGCCCTTCTGCTTTCTTTCAAACTCTGAAAAATTTATCCTTAAGTTTCTTTTGGGATTCCCTTCTAGACTCATTTTTCTACAAGACTGTGAACCTGCAAGAGGGACCTGATACCCCAGTGATAAGCCCACCCCAACTCCCACGTGTCTGGGGCTCATTTCTTCCTCTTCTGAGTAAGCAGATAGATGGTTCTTAGCTGTAGCCTCTGATTTTATTTCTAGAAGTTTGAGCTTATCTGCTGGGAATCCTAGCCACAGGGAGACAATGTCACTCACTGTACCCCTGAATGCTCTTGACAGTTTGAGAAAATATCTTTCCACCCAGTCCTTTCTGTTCAGACCTTGCAGCACACACTGGAAAATGCTTTGGAACCACAGATAGACTATATTTATTAATTTCTTTTGCACGTGGCTGTGTGGATTGTGTACCATCTAGTACACTGGTCTTCAATGAGACCTTCCTAATGCTGTGACCCTTTAATATAGTACCTCATGTTGTGGTGACCCCAACCACAAAATTACTTTTGTTCCTCCTTCATAACTAATTTTGCTACTATTGTGAATTCTAATGTAAATATCTGTGTTTTCCAATGATCCCCGTGAAAGGGTTGTTCAACCCACAAAGGTGTAGCGACCCACAGGTTGAGAACCACTGATCTAGTAGTATGTGAGCAGAAGTGAGATGAGCCTCTTCTAGACCCAAACAACCCTCCACGCTGGTGTCTCCAGCTCTGCTGATTATGATTAGCTTATTGCAGGTGAGTATGGTAAGACTGGAAGGTGAGAGCCCAATATGGAGGGGCTGCACCATTGAAGGAGCATGGGGTTCTAGAGACTGGAGGAAGACTGATGGACAGCCATGTACTGGGCTGGGCTGAGCAAGCCATTGAAGGTCAAGTCATTGAATGTTAAGGGACTGCTTGTTAGACTGATGTCTTTATTGAAAATAGTGTGCCTGTATTGTACAGGCTATAGCAGCAATCTGCTTTATCCTCAGCAGTTTCGTCAACAGTTATCCCCTGAAGATCATTTTATGCGGCTTTCAAAGCAGCCATCACAGTGTCTAGAGATGCCATGGCTGCCTTCATACTCACTGATTTATAACATTTGCTGTTGACACTCTGGAATAGAGTGCATGCAAATAGAGCGGCTCAGGTAAAGGCAGTAGCATGGGTGACAGGGGTCTCATCTTTAGGCATCCTTCTACAATGTCCCAGGGGCATGTCCTCTTCTATAGTCCATCTCATGCAACATCCCGTATTCATCAATGACTCATTCATCTCCAGGCTGTGGTTCTTCTACCTGGGTTCTCATCCCTGCTTTCTCCGGAATGTGGCCCAATCCTCACTTAGAGGTAGCTGAGGATGTTAAGCATAATGGCACATGCCTTCGATCCAAGCCTGGTCTACATAGTGAGTTCCAGGACATATAGAGCTATATAATGAGACGCTGTCTCAAACAAATGGACAAACAAAGGGTTAATCTTTCCACCTGACCTTCAACACCCAGCCTGCTCTTTTTCAGATTCTCCTGGATTTAAGGTTCTTTATGCACACTCTTCAGTGAAGACAGTATGCTGTACCTATCTGGTTATGTATCTGCTTCTCTCTCTAGACAATGAGCTCAGAGACTAGAACATTAGTATTCACATGGCAGACATTCTGCAAATATTGAATGACTCAGTGATAGGAAGGTCAGAGAACAGAGGCTGTATGGCTGAATGCAATTCAGGCAGAATACAGGCCCTTGGATGGTGACAGCCACAAGGTAAGAGGGAGACCATTTAGCATGTTCCCACTGTCTAAGAAAACATGATATGGGAGGGGAAGAGAATTTATTTAAACTGATCCCACCTAGGAGCAGTATGAGGAGCTTAATGTCATTTTAGTTAAAGACAACAGTTTTCCCTATTCAATAAAACAAAACATTTAACACGTTTATTTTTTGATGGTATAAGTGATTTATTTTTATTTTTAAAATTTATTTTTTATTAATTACAATTTATTTTGTATCCTAACTGTAGCCCCCTCCCTCATATCCTCCCAATCCCACCCTTCCTCCATCTTCTTCTCCCATGCTCTTCCCCCAGTCCACTGACAGGGGAGGTCCTCCTCCCCTTCCATCCGACCTTAGCCTATCAGGTCTCATCAGGACAGGCTGCACTGTCTTCCTCTGTGGCCTGGTTAGACTGCTCCCCCCTCAGGGGGAAGTGATCAAAGAGCCAGCCCCTGTTCCCTTCACTAGGGTACCCACTTGGACACTGAGCTGCCATGGGCTACATCTCTGCAGGGGTTCTAGGTTATCTCTATGCATGGTCCTTGGTTGAAATATCAGTCTCAGAAAGACCCCTGTGCCCAGATTTTTTGGTTCTGTTGCTTTCCTTTCAGAGCTCCTGTCCCTTCCAGGTGTTTAATCTCCCCCTTCTTTCATAAGATTCCCTGCACTCTGCCCAAAGTTTGGTATAAGTCTTAGCACCTGCTTTGATACCTCAATCAGTAGAATCTTTCAGAGGCCCTCTGTGGTAGGTCCCTGTTCTGTTCCGCATTTTCTCCTTTTTCTGAGGTCCATTGGAATGAGAATTGCCTTTCTGAGTGAGGACTGATCATCTTACCCAGCATCCTCCTTTTTGCTTAGCTTCTTTAGGTGTATAGATTTTAGGATGTTTATCCTATATTATACGTCCAAATATCCACTTATAAATGAGTGTATACCATGTGTGCCTTTCTGCTTCTGAGATATCTCACTCGGGATGATCTTTTCTAGTTCTTACCATTTGCCTGCAAATTTCATGATTTCCTGTTTTTAATTGCTGAGTAGTATTCCATTGTGTAAATGTACCACAATTTCTGTATCCATTCCTCCACTGAGGGACATCGGGTTGTTTCTAGATTCTATTATAAATAAAGCTGCTATAAACATGTTTGTACAAATTTCCTTGTTGCATACTTGATCATATTTTGGATATATGCCTAGGAGTGATATAGCTGGATCTTGATGAGCTATTCCTAATTGTCTGAGAAAGTGCCAGATTGATTTCCAAAGTGGTTGTACAAGTTCACATTCTCACCAGCAATGGAGGAGGGTTCCCCTTTTTCTACCTCCTCTCCAGCATGTGTTGTCACTTGAGTTTTTGATCTTAGCCATTCTGATTGGTGTAAGGTGAAATCTCAGGGTCATTTTGATTTGTATTTCTCTGATGACTAAGGATGTTGAGCATTTCTTTAAGTGTTTCTCTGCCATTTGACATTCCTCTATTGAGAATTCTCTGTTTAGCTCTATATACCATTTTTTTAACTGGATTACTTGATTTGTTGCTTTTTAACTTCTTCAGTTCTTTATATATTCTGGATATTAGTGCCCTGTCAGATATAGGGTTAGTGAAGATCCTTTCCTGTATGTGAAAGACAAAAGGGCGAAGAAAGAAATTAGGGAAACTACACCCTTCACAATAGCCACTAATAACATAAAGTACCTTGGTGTGACTCTAACCAAGCAAATAAAAGACCTGTTTGAAAAATACTTCAAGTCTTTGAAGAAAGAATTTGAAGAAGGTATCCGAAGATGGAAAGATCTCCTATGCTCATGGATAAGTAGGATTAACATATTGAAAATGGCCATCCCACCAAAAGCAATCTACAAAGTCAATCCAATTCCCAGCAAAATACCAACACAATTCTTTACAGAACTTGAAAGATCAATTCTCAATTTGATATGGAAAAACAAAAACCAACAGAAAAACAGAATTGCTAAAACAATCTCATACAACAGATCATCTGGAGGTATCTTTATCCCTGACCTCAAGCTGTACTACAGAGCAATAGTGATAAAAACTGCATGGTATTGACCTAGAAACAATAGTGGATCAGTGGAATCAAATAGAAGACCGAGAAATGAACCCACACACCTACAGATACTTGATTTTTGACAAAGAAGCCAAAACCATACAATGGAAATAAAGACAGCATCTTCAACAAATGGCGCTGCTCTAACCAGATGTCTACATGTAGAAAAATGCAAATAGATCCATATTTATCACCTTATACAAAACTAAAATCCAAGTGGACCTCAACATAAAACCAGACACACTAAATCAGTTAGAAGAAAAAGTGGGGAAGAACCTTGAAGTCATTGGCACAGGAGACAGTTTCCTGAACAGAACACCAACAGCACAGGCTCTAAGATCAACAATAAAGAAATGGGATCTCATGAAACTTAACACATATTTTTAGAAAGGCTCAGAAAATGTAAAACTCAACTTATATACTTTCTGTAAAGATGCAATAGATGCTGACATTCTGCCATATTTACCTTAAGCTTTGGATTAATTGCTTTTCAGTTGCAGTGACAAAATATGCAAGATAAATAGTTTATAAGAGGTAAAGGTTCACTTTAGCTTTTAGTTTTAGTCCCTCACAGGGTGGCTCCATTGCTCTGGGGCCCAAGGTAAGGCAGAACATCAAGGCAGAAGGCATGTGGTGGGTCAGAGCTGCAGAAATCAGTGTTTACAGGGGACTTGGAGCAAAGTATGCTCTCAAGGCACATCCTCAGTGACCGCTTCCTCCAACTACACCCCTTGTTTTTCACTATGACATGACTCTACCAATAGGTTGAAGCACTAATCCTGTTAGTGTTCCAGGAACTCATCACCTCTCTGCAGCACCTGGAGCCTGGCCAGAATGTCAGCCTGTGGAAGATGCTGCCTACACCAACCATGACAATTCTTTTTGTTTGTTATTCCAGGTAACACTGATTATTGTCATGTGCTTCTTGTTCATTCCCTACTCTTAGGGTAGCTATCCTTCTCATGAATGTTTATGCACATTCATTATAGCAACCATGGTATTTTAAGAATATGTATATACAGATATATACATGTATATACATATATGATATATAGGTCTATATGCTTCTGTGTAATATTTTATTGCTTAGAGATTTTGTAGCTACCTTAATTCATATAAGTACACTCTATAGTGAGTAGACAAACTCACTATATTATAACAAACCAGTTCCATGATATCCAACCTCCAGGTCTAGCTTGGGTCATACATTCTGTGCTCTGTGCCATTTTAGCAAGTTGTTTGGAGCCTAGCTCTTCTGTATCCTTTCTAATCTCCAGTCCTAGCCCAGTTGCACATTTAATATACTCGTACAATGTGGTGACTCTGCCCGATGGTAGCCCATCCTCAACATATCCAACCTCTGAGCCTAGACTGCTGACACACCTGTAGACTTGCTTAGCCTGCTAAGTATTCAGGGCCCCAGCCCAGGCATTGATTGAATAGCACAGCTTACACAGCAGCCTAAGAAGATCAATCCACTTTTTCCATTTGCATACCTTTTTTTCTTTTGCTTACCACTGAATTGGAACCATCCCTGTTGTCTAACCATGAATCAACATTGACTAGCTGAAGGATTTACCTATCAACTCTTCAAATTTGACCTGAAATCAACCAAGATTGGATAACAACGACAAACTCCCCAAACTTTCACTTAACAAAGACAGCCTAGACTTTCACATCAGACACACAACCAACACCAACAACAAAAGTTTCATGCCCAGTCTTATTGTAAAAACGCAAACAATCTGAAAGGCAGTATGTCTTTCCCTCTAAATCCACTATTCCTATCCAAATATTCTCCAATGAGAAAAATCTAGATAAACCCTGAGACACAGAATTTAAAAGAACAATTATATACTTCATTAAATAATTAAAAGAAAATAAAAGACACAAACAGTTCAACTAACTTAAAGGGATAACAAACACTTGGGTAATGACCAAGGAAGTACAAACATATGGGTGAATGAAATGAAGACAATTCAAAATTTGAAAACTGAGTTCAGTAAAGACATAGAAATATTGAAGAGAAATCAATTTGAAATTAAGATAGACTTAAAAAACTGAATAACCAAAGAAGAAAACCCAGGGGAGGGCATTACAAACATAGTGTACCAAGTAGAAGGTAGAATATCAGAATGTGAAAATAAAGCAGAGTTATTGGATCAGACAAAGGAGATGAAAAACATACAAAAAGGGGAACCCATGAAAGGAACACACAAATTTAAAAGATCAAATCTTCAAAATTGTAGGCATACCATAAGGAGAAAAATATCAAGTCAATGGCATAGACCAGATTGCCGCCAGCATCACAGAAGACTTTCCCTTATAGATTCAAGAAGCACAGAGAACTCCAAATAAACGGGATCAGAATAAAAAATTCTCCATGGTATATTATAGTTAAAACACTAGCTATAGAGAACAAACAGAGGGTACTGGAGGCCACAGAGAAAAAACACAAATTACATTTAAAGGAAAACACATGAGAATAACAATTGCTTTCTCAGTGGAAACTTTAAAAGCCAAAGCCACATGTAGTAGTCTGGGTTCTCTAGAGGAACAAAACCAACAGAATCTATCTATCTATCTATCTATCTATCTATCTATCTATCTATCTATCTATCTATCTATCTATCTATCAGGAATTTGTTAGAGTGGCTTACAGGCTGTGGTTCAGCCAGTCCAACAAAGGCTGCCTCCCAAGGAAAAGGCCAAGAATCCAGTAGCTGATGAGTCCACGAGAGGACTCATCCAGAGGCTGGATGTCTCTGCTGGTCTTCAGTAGATGTTGAAATCCTGAAGAAGTAGTTCTAACACGAGCAAGCAAAAGCCTTAACAGCAGGATAGAAGAATGTGTCAGGTGAGCAGGGGAAAAAAAAAGTTTCCTTCTTACATGTCCTTTTTTAGAGTCTATTACCAGAAGATTTGGACTAGATTTAGAGTGAGTCTTTCTGACCTCCAATGATCCAGATTTAGGATCCAGATTTAGGGTGGGTCTCCCTATCTCAAATGATCCAGTCAAGAAAAAAATCCCTCGTTGCTGTGCCAACCTGGTTGAGTGTTAGTTGATTCTAGATGTGGTCAAAGTGACAACCAAGATCAAACCAGAAGAGCCTGTAGCAAAGTACTTCAATTTATAGAAGGCCATGATGCCAATGTAGACTACTGCATGCAACAAACGAATAAAAAACAGAAACAAAAAACCCCCTATCTGCCACAGTTGAAGAAGAAAGAATAATGCTCCATAATATAAATAAGCTAAAATTAGTTCATGTCTAGCTCTAGCCTCCCACACGGCATGAAGATACAGGTAAGCTGCTGGCACAATCTGTCACAGACCCTATCTCAATCACCTTGTGGTTACTACCCAGTGACTGCTACCTCCTCCTAGCCTATCTTTCTCCATTTGGACTTGTCAGCTCTCAGCTTCATCTCTACAGGGAGCTCTCCAGCTAGCACACATGGTTTGGACACTTGGACCTCCCTCTCTTTAAGACTAACCACAGCCCTGCCAATTAGGACCCTCCCATTGCCTTATCTAGTCCCAAGAGCCAGGACCAGTCTACACTATGTACGGGAACTTGTTTTTAAGTTTCTTGATCAAGACACTTAAAACACCTAAATACACTGTAGCTGACAAGCAGAAGGCTTGGGGTAGAGGCTGCAGGCACAAAACCCAGACAAACATAGAAAACTGATTTCCCAACCCTGCTATGGATTAGCTACCTACTGAACATTGTAAACACTTCTGATGAAAGATTCAGCATGCCTTGAAGAAAAAAAGAAAAACTCAACAAAAACTAACTCCAGATACACAAATCCCAACACAAATGAAAACAACATAAAATACAAAAGTAACTCTTCTCCTTTAAAAAATACAAATCCCACCATAATATCCTTTATTGAAAATGACTTTGGAAGAGCTCTTTAATGAAGAATTCAAAAGAATAATTATAACTATGGTCAAATAACTTAAAGTCAAAGACAAAAGATAAAACAGGGATGTTAATCGAAGACATGAAAATAAACTTTGAATTTTAAAAGAAAATCCAAATTGGAACAATCCTGGAAATAAGGAACTCAATAAACCAATTAAAATAATCTTTGCCTCCACATCAGAGCAGATCATGTTGAAAAATGGAAGAAGTATAAAAGCAAGTAGATTACTCAGTAAAGGTCAATGAAAGGTTTAACAAAATTGTGAATGGGACTTGAAAGAGTTTTGGAATGACCTGAAAAGTCCTAAGTTTGAAGTTATAGGCATAGAAGAAGAATATCATGGCAAAGGAACACAGAATATCTTCAGAAAAACCACAGAAGAAAGTTTTTCAATCCTATAAAAAGCGATGTTAATCCAAGTACAAGAGGCCCACAGAATACCAAATAGGCTATGTATGACATATTATAGTTAAAACATAACATACGAGGAAAGCTGCGAGAGATAAAGGTCATGACAGATACAAAGGCAGGCCTCTCCAGCCCATGGACCACAACAATGGATGCAGTGGCTGGTGAGGTCACGTATCCTAGTGGAGAACCTGCCACCGCTTCTTTCCTAAACCAGCACAATTGTCAGTGACATTCTAGACATCAGTTCTTTTACCCACAGGGAAGAGTAGCTCTCATCCCTGTCTCAGCCACTGTTCTATTGCTGTGAAGAGACAGTATAGCCAGGACAACTTATGAAAGAAAGCATTTAATTGGGGGATTGCTTACAGTTTCAGAGGTTTTCCATTATGGAGGGGAAACATAGCAGGCAGGCAGATAGGCATGATGCTAGATAGTAGCTGAGAACTTACGTCTAATCCATAAGAACACTCGGCAGAGAGAGCACATGAGACTGGGCCCAACACAGGCTTTTGAACTCTCAAAGTAACATACCTCCTCCAGGAAGGCCACACCTCCTAATCCTTCCTAAACAGTCCACTAACTGACAACCAAACATTCAAATATATGAGCCTATAGGGGCCGTTCTCATTCACACCATTACAGTCTACTCCCTGGGCCCCATAGGCTTGCAACCACGCCATAATTCAAAACACATTTTAATTCAAACACAAAATGCATTTAAAAACACAAGTGCTTACATTATGATTCACAATAGTAGCAAAATTACAGTTTATGAAGTCGCAATGAAAATGTGTTATGGTTGGGTGGGTGTAGACACCACAACATGAGGAACTGAATTAAAGGCTTTACAACTGGACTCATGGGACCTAAACTGCCAGATTCTTCTCCTTGCTTGGGATGGAATCTGGCCTCATCCTGACATGTATTTGCATAAGCCTTGGCTTCTTAGTGGTTTCCTTTTTGCAAGATGGAAGCTTAGCTTTGTGGAGCTTTGCCCTGAGGGTATTGTTTCCTTTCTCCTTGAGCTTTCCTTAAACTTTTCATCTTTCTGAGTATGAGACTTGGGCTCCAAGATTACATTCCCTGGTGGTCTGTTTCTTTCCAAACTGGATGTTTTACACTTCTTTTTTTCAACTTGCTGTTTTCCATTGTAGATAGGCATAAGATTAATCACTAATAGCCACATGACACAGCAAATACTGTGCTCTTGAAATCTCTTCAGCTATTTAGGCCAAAATCTTCACTTCAGCCTTCTGCAGAGTTTTTGGACAAGGGCAGATAGTAGCCATATTTTCTCTCCCCCACCCCCAAATATCACAAGTATTGTCTCTAGGTTAGTTGCTAATATTGTTCACATTTGAAACCCTTTGAGCTGGGCCTCCATAGTCCACATTACCCTCAGCAGTACTGTCTTTCACACTCTTGCTTGGATGGTCCATTAAGCCTCACTTACATCATTCAACTGTTTTCCTAATCCAAAGTCCTAAAGCCAGTATTTTTCTAACAAGCAGCATAGTTGGGCCTGTTACAATTCCTCACTCCCAGGGCCGACTTTTGCCTTAGTTACTGTTCTATTGCGAAGAGACACTGTGACCAAGGCAACCTATAAAAGAGCTTATTCTTCTCTTTCTTTCTCTTCTTTCTTTCTTTCTTCCTTCCTTTCTTTCTTTCTTTCTTTTTTCTGCAGCAGAGACCATCACTGAAATCCATAACTGGTCAAAATGCAAAGAACATCATCCTCAACTGATGTATCCACACTACACCTGATGCTTAGGGGACATTTTGGAAGCGTGTAGAGATACTGTAAAAGAGAGAGGACCAGAACTTCACATCTTTTATTCACAGCAGGGAGCCTCACCAATGAAATCTTAACTACTTGCTTAAACAAGACCTGTACAACAACAGTACCAAGGGACACGCCAACACAGACGGAGTTAATCTTATAAAGACCTGATCCTAGATGAATAGCTATAGGCAATTAAAGGCTGCCGAGGGAAAAGCCATTCTTTCCCACAGATGAGCCTCTTGACGCATTAACTAATTCCAAGTGGTCCACTCTAATGCATGTATGAATGAACAACACTAAATAAACTCAGCAGCTTGTATTTATATATGTATTATATGTATATATGTGTATGCATATATATGTAACAATAACTAACAAAGAGGCTGTGGATTTGAGGTTCATCGATGAGTTGGAAGGGTGATGTAGAAATAATGTAAATAAAATATTCAGAAATGATAGTCCCAAAAACAATTGCATGAAAAAAAATCCAAGCAGAATACCTTTGTTTATCCTTTGTGAAGTATGCAAAATACCATGTTCTGACAGTTGGCACCATAGCCCAGACCCAGCTGCCTCCAGAGGCACAGGCTTTGGTGCTTAGAGTAGACCTGAAAATGGTATCTAGGCTTTCTTTTAAAAAGTTATGTTTATTTTTTACTACGTGTATAATGTTTATGTATCTATATGTGAATTAGTGCAATGTTATTGCAGGTATCAACAAAGATCCTTGGAGCTGGAGTCAGAGGTAGTTGTAAGCTCTCTCTGTCTCTCTCTCCCTCTGTGTGTGTGTGTGTGTGTTTGTGTGTATGTGTGTATGTGTGTGTGTGTATGTATATGTCTTCCTTCTCTCCCTCCCTCACCTTTTCCTTTCTTTTTCTTTTTTTTTAAGATTTTTAAAAAATTTTACTTAATTTTTTGAGATTATAATTACATTATTCCCTATTCCCTCCGTACTTTCTTATATAGTCCTCCTTTCTCTCTTTCAAATTTATGACCTTCTGATGGGCAGTGGTGGCAAGTACTTTTAATCCCAGCACTTGGGAGGCAGAGACAGACGAGTTCAAGACCAAGCCGTTCTACAGCTCTTCAGGATGGCTAGGCCTAGACAGAGAAATCCTGTCTTGAAAAACAAACCAAACCAAAAATCAAATTCATGGCCTCTTTTTCCATCTTTTGATATATACACATATATATATGTAAGAACATATATTCCTAAATACATGAATAAAATCTGTTCAAACTGCATAATGTTACCAAAAGAAACTTGGGGAGGAAAGGGTTTTCCAGCTTACATCAGGACAGGAACTCAAGGCAGGAACTGAAGCAGAGGCCATGGAGAATGCTGCTTGCTCCTCGGCACTTGCTCAGTCTGTGTCCTGGTATACCCTAGAACCACTTGCTCAGAGGTGACACACCATCCAATGGGATGCCAAAAACCTAACCACCCCACAAGTGCCTACTAAGTACACACAATGAAGAATACAAAGCCTGTTATGGAATTCATGATTGAAACCAATATGTAAACAAGTGTGATGTGTTGTTGTTAAGTGGATGGGGTCTGTAACCCCAAATTCAATGAGAAGGAGGAAATCTCCAGTGCCTGGTACAACCTGAGATGCATTTGCAGATACAACCTTAAAGAACTAAACTAAAATACGACCCTTACAGTGGTCAATCCAATATGGCTCTGGGGCTTTTAAGGAGGAAATCTGGAGGTATAGTAGGGAGAGAACCATTGTGGAGCCCATCAAGAAGGTGGCTGTCTGCAGGCAAAAAAATGCTCTGGAGAAGCCCACCAGCTCACCAGAGATTTTAGCATCTGAGCTTGAGCCCCAAATGAGCTCGGCTCAGCTACTCAACCTCAACATGCCAGTGGGGGAAAAAACAAACAAACAAACAAGTGATGATGGAGAGCAGAGAGAGATTTATTTAGTGTGACACCTTTGAAGAAAGGGACCAGCAGCCCTAAGTTCCCTTTGGGGTCCTGACAGGAGGTCTAGGTTTAAATAGAAGGCAAAAGGTATGGGTAACCAAGCAGTCCTGGTTAAGTTGTGGTCCATCACAGATCCATCTCTGTCTCAGCACCAACCTCCCCTGCTGAGTATGCTAAGTTCTTAAATTGTGTAAGTTATAAGGCAGTTGTGGGCCAGTTTCAGTGGAGGCTTCAGCCTCACCCTCCTTTTTTTTTTTTTTTTTTTTTTTTGTGGGAGAAGGGTCTTGACATAAAGAAAGGTTAGGGACAATGACTTAGCTCTGTCATGAGCCAAAGGCAGGCTCTGTCCTGTGTTCAGTCACACTTGTGGGCCCAGGGAAGGAGCCAACAAAAGCAAAAGCAGCTTCTAAGTGCTTCTTGCCAGAGCCCTGGTCTCAGACTCTCAGGTGACATCAGTGTGTTGTTTATGCGGCCCTGTCTTCAATATTTTGTCCTGGTAGATTCGTCAGGGAAGCAGGATGGGATAAAGAAGAAAGGAGCTCTTGATTTGTGCAGGTGACAAGGCTGTCTGGATGAGCTCAGTGGTGACACATCTTGCATTTTGAGAGCTTCGCGAGACCCACAATGTAGCCTAGCTGGGACCAACAGAGTCTGATTCTGGACTTAGGATTTACAGAAAACTGGTATAGACGGTACTTTATAGTTCCCAAATTATTCTCAGAGGTGCTCTCTCACTTGATCCTGACAGCAAATATCTAGGTGGAAAGATCTGCACTTCCTCCTCCTTCTTCACTCTTCTTTCGGTCTCCTCTTCCTCCTCCTACCTCTTCTTTGTCTCTTCATACCCTTCCTCTCCCCTCCCTCCCCTCATTTCCACTCCAATTACCATTTCTATTAAGGCTCAAAGAAATTGACTGGGTGTCAGATGAAGGAGGGAAAAGGCTCCTGGTGGTGGCGTTTAGAGCTGAGTGCTACTCTGGTTGTTCTTTCCAACTGCCTAAGATGCAGTTCCCCTTCAAACTAAGCTTCATCAGCTTCCCAAATTCACTTGGTTCTAAGACTCTTCTGTTTACAGTAGGGCTGTGCCAGCCCTACTGGCATCTGGGTGACAGAGTTCTCCCCCTGTACCTGCTCTATTTCTCAGAGGCTCCAGCTCCCATCAGCCAGGAGCACCCATGCCTGGCTGGGGATGAGGCCCAAGTAGTCCCTGAAGTCTCCCTGCCACTGGATAAATCACCCTAAGTGTGGAGAGTTAATCTGTCTAACTCTAAAATGCATTCAATAAGTGTAAAACAAAACTAATTGGTTCTCTTCCATACAAATTTAATCATACCATAAAATGTGATCGATGCAAATAAACCCCATTGAGTGAGTTCAGTGTCAGGGATCCATAAAGGGGAAAAATGGTCTCGTGCATAATCGCAGGAATCAGTTCGCATGCACATTAATCACTTCCAATGCCAGAGGTGACAATAGCCAGGCTGGGTTGGAGGGACGCTGGAAATCTCTTTCTTTTGTGCCAATTTGTTCAGAGAAGCTAATTCCCTCATTGACTGTGGGGTTTATGTGCTTCTGGGTCGTATTCATCACAGGTGAGCTCACAGGCTGCTCTGGAGACAGACTGCTGTCCTGGTAGATAAAGATAACAGGGTCTGTGAGATACCAGAAGCATGGCCCAAAGGATAGAATGATGCGAAGGAGACACAAAGGCCTCTTTCATACACTTTTATTTGGTGTAATAACAAAGCCATATTTAATCAGGTGACTTCACAAACATCAAACCTGCCACTCTCATTCTGCTATAGGAAGCTGATATTCTCCTAGTCACCACAGAGTTAAAAAAAAAAAAACAAACAGTCTGAGTGTGGAGTCTGACTCTTCACTGACAGGAAGGACAGCAGGTCCCACGGCAGAGTCAGGTCGCCCTCACAGAGGACAGCAGGGGTTTCATTTGGTTTGGGAGGGGTATGGGTTTGTGAGTCTGGAGGATGGTCTAAGAAAAATGAGGCAGAGAAGCAGACAGACCCCACTTCAGCAGGCTGAGACTGCCTTATTAGCACAGCGAGGGGCCCAACTTTCTGAGGGATGAAGGCTGAGCATGCTTAGAGGCGCTGGGAGACAGGTACACACACACACACACACACACACACACACACACACACACACACACACACACACGCGTGCGCGCATACACGGGCAGATACCAGGAACTTACAGCTATTTTTTTGTGGTTTAACCGGAAGCAGGGCAGGTTGTTTCTAACACCCGGACAAATTGTTTCTACAGGTGGAGTGGAATGGTCAGGCTGGGGCTAAGCCATTCTTTATGGCTAGGGGTTATTGTCCCTTACAGCCTGACACAAGTCCTCATCATCTGAGACCATCACCCAACAGACAGTGTGAGTTTGGTTCATTTGTTTGTATATTGTTGCTGGTTTGGCAAACCTTTCCTGTGGCTTATGGGGAATTTCTCACGTAACACACAGATCTGTGGTCAGTTCCTCTCTGGGATACCCTGGCTTGGTCTTGTATGGTGGTGATGTGGTTTTCTATGATAAAGCGAGGGAGTAATAGCATAGGTTATGCTTGCTACCATGTTCCCTAGTCCCCACAGGGGTCTTGATTTCTATTTTACATTCTTCTTAGAGGGCCCAAGGCAGGCATTTAAACCATTCACCTTTGTCTTTGGGTGCTTGGTCTTGACTGTCAACTTGATGGGACCAAGAACCACCCTGGAAACAGATCTTTGGGAGCATCTAATCTTAAAGAGGTGGGAAGACCCTTCTCAGGTGTGGGTATCAGCATTTTATGAGCTGGGGTCACAGACAAAATAGAAAGAAGATAGAGGGCTGAGAACTAGCATTCAACTGCCTCTAGGTAATGTGGAAATAAAAGAAAGAATAAAATGACCTCCAATAGGTACAGATTGTCCTTTAATCATAACAATTAGGGGTGACAGTCTCATGACAGAAACATTAGGTGTACACACTTGGTGGTGGGGTTTAGGGTTTTATGGGCAGAGGGAGTTCTTGGGGTAGACGATTCTGTCTTCAGGGTTGTAATTAACAATGGAGGTGGTGTGGCCTTATCAGGAGAGGTGGATGTTCTTCTCCTGGAAAGGAGATGCCTTAGTTTATGGGACTATACCATCCATTGGGTTTCCTTGTCAGAAGCTTCCCAAATCTAGCAGCCTGCAGATGGTATCAGTATGTCCTTAGTTTAGGAAGCTATGCTACTTTCTTATCAGGAACTTCCTGGATCCTGGCAGCCTACATATCAATATTCCTGTCTCAGTGTGACAGGGCAAGTCAGTGCGTAGGCTCTTCCATCTTGTAGTCCTGCTGAGGTCATTGTAGGTTTAACTAGAATTGGTCTCCTTGGTGGAAATCCTGTGGACAATTACCCAGTTTTACTCTAGGAACTAGAGGTCAAGATGCCCCAGCTAACATCTGAACTTCTGTTCAGCTTGCTTGTCTAAAACCTCCCTCCCCTTGAAGCCTCTGAGTAAGATGCCAAGATGTGGGTTTTGCTTTAGAAAACAAAACCCTTACCTGGATGTAGCTGTGCTCTACTTGAGTCCTGAACACCTGTGTGTGGTCCCAGCTGGCTGGATAAAGACTTTCAATTGGCTCTAAACTGTATCTAGGCAGTCATCTCTGCTGGGCTCCCCATTGCAATGTTCTTCAGGATGCTTGTAGCTTTGGGGTCCTTAGCCCTCTACTGACTCTGGGCACAATGAGACCAGCTGTCTCCCTAAGTCCCTGGCACTATGACTTCCCTACCAGAAGGGACTGTACCCTCAAGCTATGAGCCAAATAAACACTTCCTTGAGTGGCTTCTGTCAAGTATTTTGTAGCAGCAAGAAGAAATAGAACAAACATTGTGGAACATGCACTAAAGATTTGTTGTGGTGATTGTCACGTGGAAACAGATTATTTTTTTTTTCAGAGTTTTACTGTGTTTAAATATGTAAGAAAAAGAAAATGCTTGGTCAGACTCCAAAAGTTTTGATCCAGCCCCTGGAAAAGTCATGCTGACTCTAGTTTCATTTTTAACTCACTTAGATCATTTTCCTGCCAGCTGCGACGCTTGCAGGGACCCCCATAATTTTCACCTATTCTCCGGTATGCAACCCTAACGTAGTTCACTGGATCATGAAAAAAATCCCAAAAAGACATGAAAGAATTAGGAGTCAATATTAGAAGAGGATTTGGGGGGCGGGGGAGGGTCAGTAGGAGTGGGAGGCAGATTCGGGAGGGTAACAGAGCAAAATAAATGAATAAATAAAAAGAAATGTCCCCACAACTCGTGATTTAAATCATCTGTCCCTGTGAGGGATTCTGGTCAGATGGGGTGTCGTGGATTGTATTCTCCCTGGAGAAGAGTTCCTATGGTTTCTTTTAGAAAAGCTTAGAAAGATAACATGTCACGTACTGGGTGCTTCCACAGGAAAGCCACTCCACACCGGTCACCTGCTCGGGTTTGCTGACAACTCTGCCCTCCGCCTCTGGCTCTCATTCTGCTTCCTGGCCCCTGCCTTCCACGCCTTGCTGGCACTTTGCCTCCTTCCCTGTGATTTATCCCCGTGGCATCTCTTCCCATTCTACTCTCCCATTTGTCTGCTTTCAATAA
Source organism: Pachyuromys duprasi (assembly GCA_028658305.1). NCBI lineage: Eukaryota > Metazoa > Chordata > Mammalia > Rodentia > Muridae > Pachyuromys > Pachyuromys duprasi. Next base: position 13,661,659 of record CM053758.1, read on the forward strand.
TTATTTAAGCTTTATTAGGTATTTGTCAAGTAAACTGTCAGCTTCTGGAGTTGGACTATTGTAGCCAGAGGTTTAGAAAGGCAATTTGTATGCATTTCGGTGCTCTCACGGCAAATCCTCTCCCTGGATTGAAATTATAATATGAACATGATGTTTTATGACCTAGTAGAATGAAGATTCCACACTCGAGGCTTAGATATATTCTTCTTTTTACTGATGGCTCATGCTGCAGAGAGGGTACGGAAGGGTGCTCACCACAGAGAAATCAGGAGCACACAGTCCGGCTTGTGGCCTTTAGATTCATGAGGCCGAGTGCCAGCTAAGTTCAGCATCACTGGGCACTGTGGCTGACTGAATCTGCTGAAATGCAAGACTGACCCGGAGGCGGGGCAAAGAAAGGGGACCACAGGTTGGGAAGGCAGGAGGCTCAGTGAGGTTGGGGCTGCAGAAGGTCAGGGCAGCAGTGCAGACCTGTATGCAGCAGATGCATCTGGGGGATTCACGGTCAAGTCCTTTCAAGGGCCCAAACCGCAGGGCTGGCCGGGCCAAGGATGTGAGCTGTCCATGGCCTTTTTGTATGATCCCATTCTGACATGACCTTCAGCGCTTGGAGTGTTCGATCCCGTATTGTCTGTGATTGTTAATCTTCATTGTTAACTTGACAGCATTTCGAATCACCATGGTAACGTACCTGTGGGTATGGCTGTGAGGGTGTTTCCAGAAGGGCTTAGCTGAGCGGGGAAGATGCACCTTGAACGAGGGCAGCTCCGTTCCATTGGCTGGACTCCCACGCTGGGTAAAAGGAGGAACTGAGCTGAGCGCCAGCCTTCTCCTCTTTCTTCTTGCCAACCGTGCAAGCTGTGCGGCCAGTCCCATCATGCCCCTGCCCCGATGCCCTTTCTGCTATAGCGGGCTGTTCTCCCAAATCACTTCCTTCCCTATGTGCTTTATTCGACTGTTCTTTCAGGACAATGTTTTCTTTTTGAAAAAAAAAATCACCCCTTCTCCATTCCTAATTGGTAATACTAGGCAGGGTGCCTGTGACCCTAGCTTCAGGCATATAATGCAGGTGTATCCAGTGTCCTCCTGACCAGGCCTATGTGAGGCCTCCATCCTGGGGCTTGAAATGATGTGGGCATAAGTGCACAGTCCAGGGCTGGTGGAGGCCTCCCGAAATCTGAAGCCAACAGAGAGGGCAGAGAAATCAAGGAGGAGCTTTGATCCGGTAGCAAGTCCCAGACATGGCCTGGTCTCCAGCACACAGCTGTGTGCTTCAGGTTCATGAAACAGAGAGTCCGTGTGGCTGTCGTAACAGCTGTCACTGCTACCGTGGCAGCGACAGTCTCTCTTCATTTCTGTTCTGGCTGCTCTGATAAAGTGCTCTGACAAAGGCATCCTAAGGGAGAGTGATGGTTAGTTGAACGGGCATGAAGGTGGGAGTGAGGACCTACACTGCTTTCTTTAGGAGCCTCTGTTCTTTTGGGTCCCGTTTTGTCTTAGTGGGTGACTTGGAGGTTGGGCCTATAGTGAACTTGGCCGGGGTGTAAGTGGGAGGGAACAGCAAGCTGCAGCTTGGCAGTGACATGTGGAAGCAATGTGGTGTCCTGTAAGCCCTTCAGCCGAGTGGTTCTCAACCTGTGGGTCATGACCCCTTTGGGGATTGAATGGCTCTGTCACAGGGGTCACCTAAGGCCATCGGAAAACACAGATATTTGCATTACAACTCATAACAGTAGTAAAAATTGTAGTTATGAAGTAACAGTGAAATAATTTTATGATTGGGGGTCACTGCAACTGTATGAAAGAGTCTCAACACCAGGAAGGCTGGGAACCAGTGATGGAGACAACAGCAAGGTAGACGGATTTGCTGAGACGAGTCAGATCCTCTCCTTCTCGTGTTTCTAGAATAGAAGTCGGAAAGCTTGTGGGGGAGTCAGTGCATCTTCACTGGGATCTCAGGACATGGCCTGTGGAAAGTTCTGGAACTCACTGTCACTTTTCCCTCCTGATGCTCTGCCCTTGCCTCCCCTCGTCTCTTTATTCTGCCGCTTTTCATGTTTTTCTCCTTTCCCGCTTTTCATCTTCCCTTTCCGCCCGTACATCAAAGCCTGCTTTGTGTTGCTTGGCCACAAGGGTGCCAGGATGTAGCTCTAGACATAAAAGCCCACTGAAGTTCCTCCCCTAGACACCGTTAGTGACGGATGGCTTCTGCAGGGATTCCTGCGGCAAGTAGGCCTCTATCCTTGAACTCTGGGTTTCCCAATTCCTACGATCCTGCATCTCCTAAAGGCTTACCTAGCCCCTCCCCCCCAGGTGTACCTAAGGCACAGCATTTGGGAAGCCCTTGTCTCCGTTATCCCATTGCTGAACATAGCCTCTTGCATTGGGGTCTAAACCTTGTGCCCCAAGAGTTTTCTCCTCCCATCAAGGCTATCCTTGATTTCTCAGCACACTGGCTTAGCTTCTGTGCTCAGTTCAGTCCTTGACTCTTGCCAATGAGCAGGGAGTCCTGCTCTTCTGTCCTGGTCATCAGCCATTTGCTTAAGAGAATTGGCATCTGGGACCACAGAGTCCAATCTCAGCCACAGTGATGGCTTTCAGGTCATCAGACATGTCCTTGCCATGGTTTGTGTGTGTCGCATGTACAAGTGTGTGTATGTGTATTTATGCATGTGTGTGAAGGCCACATTAGTCCTGGGTATCTTACCCGGTTGCTTTTCACCTTATTGTTTTGAGGCAGAGTCTCTCACTGAACCTGGGGCTCACTGATTTTCCTAGCCTCTCTAGCCTCAGGGATCTCCTTTTCTCTGCATTCTCAGTGCTGATTACAGGCACTTCTTGTGCCTGGCTTTTAATGTGGGGACTGGGGATCCGAACTCAGGTCCTTATGCTTGTAAGAACTTTACTGATTGAGCCATCTCCTAAGACTCATCTAGACAACTTTGTGCCCAAATTCCACATGAGACTTTCATCCCTGCTTTCTCTATGGCAAGTCAGACACAACAGGTCGAATTCCCTAATCACTGGGTCATTCCCAAGTCCCCAAGGCCAGCAGATGGCTTAGAACTCTTTCCCCTTCATGGCCGCCAGGCTGTTGGCTTGGAGGATGTTCTGGGGAATCCCTGGTTCTGTAGGAGGCTGAGGCAGGGAAAAGAGCAGCTGGGAGGAGCAATCAAGAGCTCCTGGTCCAACTGAGGCGTGTAAATCGTCAGGCTGCTGTGAAGCCTTTTAAATGTTTTGACAGTCCCCAATCCATCAGAGCCTTTAATTGGGTTTTGACTGAGTTGTTCTATATGTAAATACCAGTTACTGGTGAGGTTGTTTACAGCCAAACTGTCTGTTTATGCAAATTGTGTTCCAAGATCACAGCGTTTTCATTGCAGGATGAAAAACATTCCTTTTATTTAATGCCAAAATTGCTTCTTCCTTGGGCTGGGGTTTGTTTTCCTCTTTGGCTTTTAAATAAAGCAAGTAAGCTGGTAGAGAGGCTGTGCCTGTGTGGCAGAAACCACACCGCTGGCTTCCCTCAGCAGCAGGCAGTGAAGGTGAGTGTTTTGAATCCTGCAGACTCCTGGGTACCTCAGCCCATCTTCCCTCTCAACGTGGAACCTCATGGAATGACGGCAGCTAACTACTCCTTGAAGCCGCTTGGTCCCTGTTGAGCGATCCATTATAAAGAGGAGTCTCTCCAATAGCTGGAATTGTACCCTCCTCCCTCAAGTGAACAATTTTACCTTCCTTCCACCACCTAGAGAGCTCTCATTTCTTCTCAAATCCATCTTCTTGCAGCCCAGAGTGACCTTTAGGGCTTCATGCCTTCAGGGTAAAGTCTTCCATCCCTGGTGTGGCCAGGACCCATCTTCCACAATTTTCCAGGTTATGACCCCATTCCCAGACCCCAGATCTGCTCAGTTGCTTCTGGGAACTTCTCCCTGCTTGCCAAATGTGGAAAAATCAATGTTGCAGCTTGTGCCCAGGGCATCGTTTCCTCTTGCTATTGTCAAATGTGCTGAGTAGACCTGGGCAAGGCAGCGACTGACAAGGGGCGAGAGGTCCCACCCTCTTGGAATTTATCTTCAGCTAGAGCTTGCACACAGCTGAGCATGACTTACTCAGGAGGGTCACTATATGTGTGGTTTCAAACCTTGCTTATCAAGCTAGCTGTTCCTGCTTCCTGTGCCTCTTAGTAAGCTGCCACAAAGTGAGATCGGGTGTGGCAACAAGTTTCCTACGTGCAGGAGCCAGGCAGTAGGACTAGTGAGAGGCAGAGCCTATTGCAAGGTCCCTAGCATGAGGGAGGTACTCTTCCAAGATGAGATTACAGCTCTTTTAGGACTTGCTTAGATATCCCCAGAGTAGTTTTCTATAAAGAGTCAGGTCCCATGCTCCTTCTCTCGACATATAACCTTTCTTTCATTTTCCCTACTGGGCCAGGAGGCCCTCCAACAGAGCCTCACAGAGGTCAGTGCCATGCTCTTGAACTTGAACTATTGATACTAGAACTGTTTACATATTACCCAGCTTTAGACATATTGTTATAGCAACACAAAGCAGACTAAGACACTAACTAACCACCCTTTTGGTCATAAAGGAAGTTGTCATGCTACCGAAAGGAGCTCTTTATAATGCAAAACTGACCATACCTTTACTTCCCTAATATCTGCTTTTCAATGTCTCACTGAAGCACAAATGTTAAAAATCCAGGCAACTGAACATCTGTGTGGTTGAGACTCTAACAGCTTATGGAAAACTACCAATAGACAGAGACAGGAGATGAGCGGAGGCAGATGGTCCACCAGAGAGGAAGGCAGTGCTACTGCAGGGTTGGCGGAGAGGAATCTTCCCTGACCTTCTAAACTTGTGACTTGACCTTCAAGTCTGGCAAAAGGACTTTACCAATCCCACAGCCCCTTCAGTTCAGTCTCAGCTTATGGAGCCCTCAGGTGCGCCCTCTGGTGGTGACTCTGGTTATGTGCATGTCGCCCGTCAGGAGCCGGGAATGGATTGTAATGGATGACTCTGGCACATGCCTGCGCATGTGCTTCTCTGAAGGGCGGCGGAACCCAGGTTGTTTCCACACCATCCCCTTCCTTCTCTGTAGTTCTAGGCTGACTATCTGACCCAATTATTCCACAAGCCTAGATCCTGCCACCCACCTGTGCCAGCCTCATTTCCTGCCGCATGTTGGCCACACTCTGAAGCCACCCCGCATCCTCTGCAGCTACTGGAGGGAAGTTTCCATCTCTGCATTTGTCTGTGTGGAGTCTCAGAAGTAGAGCCTGGCCATTTTCTATTCACCCTTCAAGATTCTTGAGTCAGCGGACACCATCGAGGGCACCAGATTTCCCAGCTGACCTTCTATGCATCTGGCTCCGATAGCTCGGCTAGCAAATGGAGAAGTCTCCTCTCATGTAGGTAGGAACCAAGTCCATTCAGCTTTGAGTCCCCGGTGCTGGGCAGAAGAATCTTCGGCCTTCACGTGCACTTGTGGGATAAATAGTTAAATGGGCAAATAAATAAGCAAATTTTAGAAAGAAAATAAATGCTAAAAACACCCAGGGCTTCATCTTCCAGTCAAAGAGAGTTGACTTCAAACCCTTTTGCCTAGGAACTCAGCGGGAATGACCCTTAAGATGACCATGCCCAATTTGACTCCATCACTTGGTGAACTTTACTGAGCTCCAACATTGTCCTGTTTATTCGTGTCCTGGTGTGGCATATCCCTCCCCTCCACAAGCCTACAAAAACTCTGTCAGAGCCAGACATCTTGTCCATACTTGAACCTCTAAGGTCTCAACCCCCAGGACACTGGTGCTTTTGTCATGGAGGGAGTTGACACAGGTATCTGGCCCCACAGAGTGATTCTAAAATGACAAATCACTCGAAGTAAAGAGGCAGCCCCTGCGTTTCCACTTGGAAGCAATGCGTCAACCCTTCATCTGGTTTCAGTCCCCACCCTCTGCAGCCCTCACACCTGTTCTAGGTTGTGCCACTAGCCTGACCTTGGTGGTCTCTAGATGTCCAGAGTCCCCTTTGCATGTGTCACCCACTGTGGCCAGAATGAAGACACAAAGAGGCTGCTGGTAAGAGTCCAGTGTGTCTTTTGAAGTTGGAGGCTCAGAGCAAACATATTATCTGGGGTCTTGTAATTTTGATTCTGGCTAAACAGTAACAGAGAATCCTGAGCTTCTGTATTCTAACCAGGGCCAGATGTGCCATTCTTGTGCAGTTGGCAAGGACAAAAGAGAATGTGGTATTTCTTTAGAATTAAATTGATATCTATCTATGTATCTATGTATCTATCTATCTATCTATCTTTCCTGGATGTTTTTAAAATTTTTATTTATATTTATTTTGGGTACATTGGTGTTCTACCTGCCTGAGTGAGTGAGTCAGATCCCCTGGGACAGATGTTACATAGAGTTGTGAGCTGCCATGTGGGTGCTGGGAATTGAATCTGGGTCCTCTGGGAGAGCAGCCAGTGTTCCCAAATGCTGAGCTACCTCCCCACTCCATTCCTCTCTGTTTATTTCTTCTTTTACTGTGAAACGTGTTTTAAAAGATTAAAATTGAAGGTGAGTCCTGGGGAAGTCCCAGGATGCTGGAATGTCTCAAGGATGACCTAGGGCAGTGAGTGGTTCTTAACCTTCCCAATGCTGTGACCCTCTAATACAGTTCCTCATGCTGTGATGACCCCCAACCAAAAATTATTTCATTGCTACTTCATAACTGTTATTTTACTACTGTTATGAATCATAGTGTAAATACCTGATATGCAGTATGTCTGACATGTGACCCCCAAAGGGGTCACTACCCATAGGTGGAGAACCACTGAATTAGTATAATTGAAAAGGTCTGGAAACCCAGAGAGTGCAAGCAGGGCTCCCAAGATCATACAGGAAATAATAGCACTTCTCAGATAGGGCTCAGGACCATCAACCCACACACTCCCAGGAACCCTACTTTGTTAGGATTCCATTGCTGTTGAAGAGACACTATGGCTATGACAACTCCTATGACGGAAAGTGTTTAACTGGGTCTGACTTACAGTTTTAGAGGTTTAGTTCATTGTCATTGTGGTAAGGAGCATGGCAGCAAACTTAGTTCCGGACACTGAGAGTTCTACATCTTGATCCACGGACAGCAGAAGGAGTCTGTGTCTCACACTGGGTGTAGCCTGAGTATAGAAGACCTCAAAGTCCGCCCTCACAGTACACACTGCCTCCAACAAGACCACACCTCCTTGTAGAAATATAATACTTAATGGGGACCTTTTCTGGTACCTGTTCTAGCGCCCAAATAATAACAAGGGAAACTATTGCATTTATTAATAAGCTTTAAAGAACTGTAACTTGGGAGATACTCATCTATCCTAACCCAGTTATGCTAGTCTGGCTGCTTTCCAGCTACATGCCTTTTACTTGAAATCTCAGTCTTTCCCTGGCCTTCTTCTGCTGTAACTCTATGTCCTCATCGAACTCCTCATGGCTCCTGGTGACCTTCCTTTCCTCTTGACATTACCTGACACCCCCCTAAACTGGAATGGAAGTCTTGCCTACTGCCTCCTCTGCCCAGGCACTGGCTCTTCAGCTTCTTTATTAACCAATCGGAAATAATTGGGGAATAGTTTTTACACATCGAGACAGAAGATTCTTCATAGAAATGACAATGCTCACCTCCTATTGCTAGATCTCAGGGCACAGAAATCAGCATTGAATATACAGTGCACAAGACCATCAAACCAACAAAACAAAGCCTCTCATACAACAAAAGAAGCAGAACAAGGGGCTAGAGAGATGGCTCAGTGGTTAAGAGCATTGGCTGTCTTTCTAGAAGATGTGGGTTCAAGTTCTAGCAACCACAGGACATCTCACAACCATAAATCCAGTTCCAAGGAACATGACATCCACTTTTCACCTCCTCAGGCACCAGGCGTGCAAGTAATGAACAGACATATGTGCAAACAAAACAACCCCCCCATACCCCTACTCTCACAGCCCCCACACAGTTAAAGGGAAGCAATACAGAGAAAATACACTCCCCATCCATGTCTCTTCTGCCCAGACTATCAGCTGTGCTCCCAGAGATGAGAGCCAACTGGTCTTCCGTGTACTTTCAAGTGATACTACAGGCATGTTAATTTCTCCACTGATAGACTGGCCAAAGCAGCCCTTACCTCTGCCGTAGAAGCTCATAAATCTTTCATTAGATGTTTGTTCCTAGTATATGCTAACTGTATATAATGAGGGTCATTACGACATTTTCCTGCATGTCTATGTTCCTTGATCACGCCCCCTACTCTTTCCACTCCTTTCTCATTTGGTGTCGCGCTCTCCTTCTTTGATTACACTGTGGCAATCACTTCTCATCAGCCTGGGATCTCCCTTACTAGTTTTAACAGCTGCCATGTATTCTGTAATTTATTTACCCTTCTGTTCTGAGTGGGATTTTATGTTACTTCTGGCCTTTTGGCATTGCAAGTTTTTGTTTGTTTGTTTTAAGAAAACATCTTTCCTGGTGTGTCAACACGAAGCATGACTGGATCTGCAAGAGAGAGAGAGAGAGAGAGAGAGAGAGAGAGAGAGAGAGAGAGAGAGAGAGAGAGAGAGAGAGAGAGAGAGAGAGAGAGAGAGAGAGAGAGAGAGA
>CM053758.1:13670404-13706835 GCA_028658305.1 Pachyuromys duprasi
TCTCTCACACCTTCACAAAGGTGGACAAATAATTTAAAGGCATCTGAACAAAACGAGGCACAATCTGCCAGCAGTAAGGTGCTCAGCCCTTAAACGTGGAGCACACTGGGGCTCGGAAATCACAGACATCCATGAAACCACACCTCAGTCAAAACAGAGTCCAACTCCATCAGTTCGGAAGGGTTTCTCTCACCCCTTGTTAATCATGTTTGACCTCAGCTCCGTAGAGTTTGCGCTTGGACTTGATGCACTTGAAATCATAATGCAGACATTGTGCGAGCCTCACTAGTTTTGCTTGAGGTCTGTGACACTGTCATTATAGTCCCTTTTTGCAGGTAAGTACTATTCCGTTTTATGAGTAGAGTAGCTGCACCGTATCTTGTTATTTATTATTTTCTTGGTAGACATTTGATTTGTTTAGGAGGAAGTGAAGTTGCCAGCTTTCTAGTGTAATTCTTTGTGTAGACAGTTTTATACCCTGTTACTGTTATGACTACCCCAACAAAAACAACACAGGGGAGAAAGGACTTAGTTTGGCTCATAATTTTGTTATAGCAGGAAAGTCAAAGTGGGAATTTGAAGGAGCTAGTCACATCCACCCAAGAACAGAGAGAATAAATGCATGCGTGCATTCTCTCAGGTCACTAGGAAATGCTGCTACCCAGAGTAGGCTGGGTCTTCCCACATCAGTGAATGCAACGAAGGTAACAGACATGCTCACAGGCCAACCTAAACTAGAACCCCGCCCCCCCCCCCCCAAGACACTCTGTTCAGGTGGCTCTACCTTATCCCTCAGTGTCTGTTTCCACTGGGCTTCAGTCCACACCCGAGCAGAACCGCTGGGCCTGGCTGACTGTGCACATCACACTGTAGAAGAAGTTGCCAGGTTCGGGGAGGTGTGCTATACCACCCTCCCAGTGACAACTGGAATGTTCTGGCTGGGCTGCGTACTCACTGATGTCTGATGTTAACAGCTTCTACATCCTAAAAACAGATTTTATTTGTTAAAGTTCGCATACAAGGATAATGGGTTTCATCATGGCATTTTCATCCATCTATGCCAATATTCTCAATTCTTATTCAGTCCTTTCTCCACTGTCCTTTCCTCCTGGCCCCTATTGTTGGTCTTCTTTTGCTGAGATTGTTGGCTCTTCTGCTTTCCTATATTCCATTACCCTATCAGTTTCTACCCCTTTGTCATGATTCCCTTCCTATTGTCAACACACACACACACACACACACAAACACCCACACACAAATACACACAACACACATGCACACACGCCTAGAGATTCCATGGGATTCCAGTGGTATTTGTGATTCCGAGTTTGGCTAATTTCGTTTAATACAACAATTTCTAGGTACAAAGACTTTCCTGAAAATGTCCCAATTTCACCTTTCTTAGGACTGAATAAAATCCTAATGCGTATATATCCCACACTATCTTTATCTATTCACAAATTGGTGGACATGTAGGCTGGTTCCATTTCCTGGCTACTATAAATAGTACAACAATAAACACGGTGTCTCTTGAGTTAACTTAGAAACCTGGGTCACCTGAAGCCCTATTCAGTGTTTTTGTGACCTCCATATTGATTCCCAAAGTTCTTGTTACTCAGGTGGTTATCTTCTTTGCTGTGTAGAAGTGTCTCAGTTTCATTAAATCTCATTTGTCAATTTTGGGAATGATTGTCTCTGTTCTTGGAGAACTTTTCAGATAGCCTTGAGGTCTTTAGCTTGTTTTCCTCTAGCAGTTTTAGACTTTGGGGTCTTTTATTAAAGCCTTTACTTCGGGCTGTTATATTCTATTGTACTGTTTGACATGTCTATTTATGTACTAATACCATGTTGTCTTTGTCACTATGGCTCCGTAGTATAATTTGAAGCCAGGTATTATAATATCTGTAGCATTGCTGTTTCTGTTGGAATTACTTTGGTTAGTCAGGGAATCTTTTATATTTTAATTGTTTTTTTTGGGGGGGGGTGAAAGATTTAATCTCATTATTTTAATGACTAATATGATTGTGTGTGTGTATGTGTACACATGCACATGTTTGGTGTGTGTACTGGTGCACATGTATGGTCAGGTATTTTGAGGCCAGAGGACAAGCTTGAGTATCCTTTCCTCAGGTGCCTTCTGCCTTGTTTTTCTTTGTTTTACACTGGCCGGGGTAGAGCTGTCCTGTAGGCTATTCTGACTGACCAGTGAGCCCCAGGAATCTACCAGTCTCTACCTCCTACTGGCATGACTAGAACAAACAGCATTTTTAGGTTTTGAACTTGAGCTTTCATGCTTGCAAGGCAAACACTTTATTCACGGAGTCATCTCCCTATCCCCATTCATTTATCCACTTCTGTAAAATGCCTGTTCAAGACTTTTGGTAATTTTCACTGGGGTTGTCTGTCTTCAATTATTAATTCTAAGAGCTCTTTATACTACAAGTACCAGTCTTTTGTCAGGCATGTATTTTCTTTCAGTCTGTGGTTTGCCTTTTTAAAAATCTGAAACTACTTGCTGAGCAACATTTTAAAATATTGATGGAATTTTAATATATTTTACTTTGTTTTTAGTGCTCCTTTGTCCCTAAAAGTCCCAACCAACGTTGTGAAAATTTTCTTTTATGTTTTTAGCTTTTATGTTTATGTCTGCTTTGAATTAATTTTTATTATACTGTAAAGTAGAGGTCAAGGCTCAGTTTTTCTTCATATCTCACCCTCCAATCTTATTTGTTGAAAGGAAATGTCTTTCCTCCATGGAATTGTTTGAATATCTTAGTAAAATATTATCAGCCAGAGATGGGGGATGTGATCTAATGGTACAACATTAGCATATGCAAAGTCCTGAGTTTAATCCAAAGAATCTATAAAAATATTGTTATAATAAAAGGTTTGGACTGTATCCTGTGCCTGAATCTACCTTAAAAAATCAGTCAACCATATATGTGTGGCTCTGTTTTGTATATGTTATCCATATGCTGATCCTATATAGTCTTGATTATTGCAGCTTTACTTTAAGTTTTAAAGCCAAATTGTGGAGATCTTTAAATTTTGATTATTTTTGGATAGTCTAGGTACTTCCATTTATACATAAATTTTAGAATTATATTTTCCAGTTTACAGAATGGTTGGTGGGATTTTTGAATTGAAGCTGTACAAAAATGCAAGAAGACAGTCTAACAAAACTTGGGCCCTACAATCTATGAGCACAGCGTGTCTTTTGTGCTCATTTTTAAACTCTATTTTATTTGGGGTATTTAAACCTCTATCTCCTTTTCACCAACCCTTTAGCACTAGGTAAGAGAGGTTAGAGGAGAGAGGGAGCAACAGACCCTTTTACTTCTCCCAGCTGTTTAGGGTCAATTGATTGTTTTGGGGCTATACCAATGTCCATCTACAGCAAACACAGCAGGCAGTCTCTTCCAAGATGCTATGTTGAAATGCTTCTCTCCATCTGTCTCTAGGCCACCACACTGTCTATCCTGGTCTCCACAAACTGTCACACTTTCTCTTTCTGGGCTCTCGTATTTATATCCCTTAGAGTTCTAGACCACGCCCTCTCAGTGCTACACACTGAGGCCGTTACCTGCTGGCAAAGACCGAGCCCCACAGGAGGCAATTATCAGCTGTGGACAAACTAAAGCCCAAACTTAAAATCTTACACTCAGGATTAAAACAAAAAACATATTTATATAACATAACTGAGTTTTAAACAGGACAGGAGCCTACCACAGAGGGCCTCTGAAAGACTCTACCCAGCAGTGTATCAAAGCAGATACTGAGACTCATAAACAAACTTTGGGCAGAGTGCAGGGAATCTTATGAAAGAAGGGGGAGATAGAAAGACCTGGAGAGGACAGGAGCTCTACAAGGAGAGCAACAGAACCAAAATCTCTGGGCACAGGGGTCTTTTCTGAGACTGATATTCCAACCAAGGACCATTCATGGATATAATCTAGAACCCTTGTTCAGATGTAGCCCTTGGCAGCTCGGTATCCAAGTGGGTTCCTTAGTAAGGGGAACAGGGACTGTCTCTGACATGAACTCAGTGGCTGGGTCTTTGAAGGGGGAGCACAGAGGAAGACAATGCAGCCGGTTCTGATGAGACCTGATAAGCTAGGGTCAGATGGAAGGGGAGGAAGACCTCTCCTATCTGTGGACTTGGAGAGGGGCATAGGAGGAGATGAGGGAGGGAGGGTGAGATTGGGAGGGGGTTAGGGAGGGGGCTACAGCTGGGATACAAAGTGAATAAACTATAATTAATATAAAAAATAGAAAATTAATTAAAAAAGAAACCAAAACCTCTATTACAGTCTCTCCATTTATTTAGGTTTTAACATCACTCAGAAATGTTTTGATGTTTTTTGTTTGTTTCTCATGCAGAGGTCTTACTTGACATTCATTTGATCTATTTTAAAAACTTAAATTTTTGATGACTTTGTAAATCTTTTATTTGATCTTGTTTGTTGGTAACATGAATACTGTTTTTAATTTGTGTTTTATGATTTTGGTAAATATCCATATAAGTAGCTCAGGACAGATTCCTTTGAGCTCTCTGTATACTGAAGCATGTCATTTTGAGTAATAGCAACTAATTCTTTTCTAGTATTCATGTTTTCTATGGACCTTTGCATGGTGGTGAATAGAAGTGGTATAGATATAAATGCTGTTTATTTTAGGAGTAACTTAATATTCATTGATAACCTTTTGAACCTTCTCAATTCGAGGAAGAATGTCTGAAAATAAATATTAAAAAAATTAGGTTCTATTACTGAAAGCCATTATCATGTGTAGACTAAATAGTGTCTCTAGTATACTTTTGACAGTTTTTGTCTGACTTGGACTCACTGCCTTCTCTATATCTGTCTCCCTCTCATTTTTTTCTTGTTACTATGTGTGATCATTTTTGTAGTATATTGGTTTTTGAAAAGACCTTCATCTATACTGGGAAAAGCTCTGAGGTCAGACTAACCAGTTACTAATCTTTGTCCCTGCTTTGAGATCACAATGTCTTGAAAATTTCATTATTAAAGAGGCAGAATACCCTCCGGGTCACTTTATTGTGCAGACCATTCATTTCTTTCCCTTTAAATTCTAAGAACATTTTAATGCTCATCCAGTTTATAAAACTATTGATTTAAAACCTTATGATGGGAAATCTTTATTGCCAATGTGACTGGATTTAGAATCACTATGGAAACTTTTTTTGTTGTCAACTTGACACAACCTCAAGTTGCCTGCAAATAGGAAACCTCAAGTGAAGAATTGCCTTAACAGAACTGGCTGTGACTATATCTGTGCAAGACTGTCTTGACTGATGATTGATATGGGAGGATTAGCTCACTGTGGGTGGCACCATCCATAGGCAGATGGACCTGGGTTGTGTAAGAAACTAGCTAAGCACAAGCCATTGGATGAGCGAGTAAGTGGTGATCCTCTGTCATTTCTGCTCCACGTTCCTGCCTTGAATTCCTTCGGGACTTCCTTCAGTGACAGGTTGTTACGGGGAAACAGACCTTTTCCTCCCCTAAGGTGCTTTTGGTTTTGGTGTTTATCACAGCCACAGAAATCAAACTAGAACAAAGCACACCTCTGAGTATGTCTGTTATGGCGTCTACAGAAAAGTTTAACTGAAGAGGGGAGGTCCATTCTGAATGAGAATGGCACTGTCCCATGGGCTGGGGTCCTGTACATTGTATACATGGAAGATATTATCAATGAAGAATATTCTTAAAAAAATTAAAAACAGTAAAGAAAGGAGAAACAAAACAAAACAAAAAAATGAAGAAAGCAAGTTGAGCACCAGCAATCACTTCTCTCCGCAACCCGGCTGCAGCCATGGTGTGACCAGCGACTTCATGCTTCTGCTGTCATGCCTTCCCTGCCATGATGGGCTGTGACCCTTAATCAACTGTCACTCAAAACAAACCCCCTCCTTGGTCAAGTTGTTTTCATCAGATGTGTTGTCATGACAGGAAGACAAATGACCAATAACCCTTTCTACTTTTCTCCACTGGTCACCTATTGTATCTTTCTGTATGGCCAGGACAGTGCTAAGCTCAAAGATTTGAGAACAACACTCCTCATGAACTCAAGGAGCCACTGAAATGTGGTACCTGTGGGGTGCCTACACTGTTCTATGATTACTTGGTGTTGAGAGAGCTATAAACTCTACCTCCTGTAGCTCATGCTGGTCCTGAACCTAATGGTGCTGTGAGCTAGCCCAGGTCCAGTGTGTCTTTTTCATTTATATTTCCTGTTATGTTAAATACCTATGTCTTACTTGCTATGTTAATTGAGACAAATCCTAAATTTGTGAGAGCCACAGCTTTCAGTTTTTAGTTTGAAGTTTAGTTAGGAAGAGACTCCCAGTAGATATTTCAAAGAAAGAAGAGTAAACAGAGGTGACTGATTTTGTAATATTAGGGCCCTGAAAGATCAAGCAGGACAGTTTGGAAGATACTATGCTAGAAATAGTGATGAGATAGTCATATTATACTTAGGAACTTATGGCATGGCTCTCTGTAAACAGGTGCTTCAATCTCAAGGGGAGGTATCCCAAAGTCTTTCCTTAAGTCTAGGAAAGACACAATCTGACTGACACCAATAAATCCACAGAAACTTTGTGACTGATAGTGAGAACAAGGAAAGAAACTATGGGAGTTGTTCTCCAAAAGTTGGAGAGACACTGACGTCAGCTGGACAGAAGTGAATCCTTACTCTCTAGTCAATCTTTCATTGATGCCTATAACTGGCAGAAACCAAGAAGTGGTGAAGTACCATGGGATTCTGGGAAATGTAGCTTATAAACATTCAGTCCTATAATTCTGGGAGTGGCAGAGATTGACTTGGTATGGTCCACAGGCAAAATGGAGCTTCCTGCTTACTCATTTGTTAGGATTTAAGAATAAGTTCTGAAATTTAAATTGTTGAGCTAAAATATAAGCAAATAAATAAAAAGAAGAATGATATTCTATGGCATGTATATATTATATAGAACCCACATTTCAGTGTCTGAAGTTCTGGCCATGATCATTGCTTCTGTGTTATTCAAGGAGAGGGTGGGATCAGGTATTTTCCACAGAGACCTCAGGGGCTGCAAAATCTCATCCTTACCATGTGGTCTTACAGATAATACACGTGATATGTTTGTGTGAGTGTTTTAGGGCTGACTTATTGGAGAAACTATCGGCACAGGGGTCAACATGAAGACTGCTGATCTGGGCCATGACATTTCATTCTAGAAGGTAAAGCAGTGAGAAGCCCTACTGTGTGTTGTACATGTCTATATTTTAGGATGCTATAGTTAGTTTTGAAGTTCATAGTGACTGGAAAAAAAGAAAGAAAAGAAAGAAAGAAAACAGAACCAAAAACCATGATAAATGCATCATTGATACTACATGTGTTGCCGTTGCTGTGGAAAGTGCATGATTGGTGATACCAAGGGAAGATGGGCCCCAGGTACTTCCTGTACTAGAGCTGAGGTGGCCTCAGGACTGTTCTCTAACACACTGGCCATGTAATTGTTTGCCTGAGAGTCTGTGAACTGTGAGGCCAGTACTTTGATTCTTGTGTCAATGGCAGCAGGCATGAACATATGCTTGTGGAATGACTGAACTCATGCCACATGCCCAGCGACTTGAGCACAGCAAACTCTAGGCTCTTGTCATTCCGGAGTCTGGGCTCCCTTAGGATATAGGGAGAGCCTCAGACGCTTGTCATTTCGAAGATCATAAGATCCTTTTTTTTTTTTTAAAGTAAAGAAATACTCTGGAGTGGGTCATGAAAATCGCTTCATATTTAAAATGTTATATTTAATGAGGTAACACTTTTAGCAGGCAAAAAAACCCAGTAAAATATAATTGTGCAATCCATGAGGTAATTGCATGAGTTATTAAAGCCTGCGTGCATAATGGATGCTGTGGACCGCGCTTGTGATCTCAGTACTTGGAAGGCTGAGGCAGGAAGATTATAAATTTGAGGTCAGAAGAAGCTAATGAGACCTTGTCTTAAAAGTAAACAGAACAAAAAGGCAAAGGCAGGCAGAGCCAAAGTCCCAAATAGGGCTCCGGACACAGACACAAAGCTTTCTTCCAGTCCACTGCATCTCTGTGGTGGCAGCCTCATCTGGAGGTAACGATCTTTGGAAGCATGAAGCCAGTGGTGCAACCTCCCCTCTTCTCTCTAGCAACGAAAAGTACACTCAGTTACAGCTGCCATGTTTGTTTGGCCCAAGCTGGGCAGGGGACGGAGACTGGGCTTCCTGTTACGCCATGCCGTCCTGTGTCCATAGTCTCTAAGGGATATAATTGCCTGTGCCTGCTCCAACTGCTTTGTCTTGCTCCATACAAATGAGCAAGAGATGTCCCTTTTGTGTAAACAGGTGAAAAATGTTCTGTTAACATTGGACAACAGGCCCTGACAACCCCCTCCCCTGCAGCTGGGTGGGAACAGCTAAGCCTAGCACTGAGCTGTACACAACTTGTACAATCATATGTAGCAGCCACAACCAGTTTGAATGGGATTTTCCTCCAATTTTCACCCAGGAACTTCAGCTCTCTGTTCCCCTCCTGTCTACTCCTACGCTTTCAGTATGGCAGTCCCATGGGTAAGAGTTGATGGAGGTGGGGGCGATGACCTATTTACAGATTCATGTTTGCGGAAGATTCCCCTGGTGGAGGAGATTCTTAGTCTCTCTGAGACTGGACCACACGCTTGCTCCTTTCTCTCCTGGAGGAGGTCTGCCGGAACGCTCTAAGTAGCCGGCCTTGTTGCAGCCTCATGTACATATTCCTGTTGTCAGCACTAATAAGGTACAATCGCCTGGGGCCCTGTTACCCACCAATTAAACTTTGGGTTTTATTGTGCAACCTCAAGGATGCTTTCCGGTGTCGGAAGCGCCGGGCAGTTAAATACGACTAAGACTCATGGCTCCCACATGGCCGCTTGGCGTCCTGCTCCACTCAGAGCGATTAAGGAATTAATTGATTTGGACGAGACTGGCACATGCTCTTGACAATAAAATGATGACTCCCTATTAAACTCTGGATTCCAGGCGCTTGCTGCTGTATTCAGCACAGGTCAGTGGCTACTGGACCCTGGCATTCTGGGAAGTCCCTAGGTCACTGTGCTGCTGGGCTGTTGGTAGAGGCAGGGATTTGAGATGAGCCTTCTGGCAGCTGTTCATCTACTCTGTTTTTAGTTTTTTATGCCATGGTCCTCTTCTTCTGTTCCTCTCTCCCTCTGAGCGCTGTGCACAGGCCCCTTGCACCCTTTGCTCCAAGCTCAAGAAACTTGCTAGTTCTTCACTTCCTCTGTGATCCAACACATTTATTTTTCTATAAAGGAGCCCACTCATGACGCTCATGCAGGAAGGTCCTTAAGACAACTCCAGGTGTGGCAGAGAGCCAGGTCTTATACATAATTCATTCTGTAAATGGGGTCAGGCCTCATGAGTACAGGAGCTGGGACAGGGAAAAGTTCTGAACCAGGGTGACTGAAGCTTTTGGAGAAAGCGCAGATAAATCAGTAGAGTGTTTCCTGTGGCACAAGGAAGCAGAAGCTCAGAGATGCAGGTGACTGGCCCAGGAGGCTCAGCCATAAAAGGACAGTGGGAGAATTCAGGTCCTGCTTGTCTCCTCAATGCTGCACAGAGCAGGAAAGACATGAACCCACTTGTCTACACTCAGCAGAGACTGGCTCTTAAGAGCACCATAAGCCCTGGTGCAAATCCTTGCTTTATAAATCATCTCTTAGCATTTTTAGTAGCCTCCTCTAGCTGCCTTGTAGCTGGATCGGTCACTGACTGGCCCTGGCAATGATGAAAGGGTAGGGGGCTGAGAAGCATGTGTATATCTCCATCTCTTTTCACTGTCACAGAGAAAGTTCGAGTCTCTAGGATGCGGAGGCTAATTAAAGAAAATGGTTGATTCCTCAATAATCACGTAGAGACGAGCTTCTCACCACCACCATCACCTGCCCTTAACCGCCACACTAACAAAAGCATTATCTAGTTCGTTAAGCAGCAAACACACGAGCCATTTTGTTACAGTGCTATCGTTGCTTGGACAGACTGAGTTTTCAAACTCTGCAGAAGAATAGAGGATCCTGGAGGAGCGTCAAGATGAGCCTCCTCCACAGCACAGGTCAGCTTAGAGAGCAGGATGCAAGGTGCTGTCTCTGTACCAGAGGCCTTTGAGGGTAACACAGAAAATAATGATTCTCAATTTCAAACTCCAATTTTTCACCTCAGGTGTATGAGATCTTGAGTGTGGGGTTCAGTCTCATTGGCCTCTTCCTGCTCCATGCTACACAGTGTACTGGCTTGATTCTGTGAACTTGTTGTGCAGGCAGCCGTGACCTCTGAGAGCTCATGAGCTGTATGAAATGATGACTGTCTTCTGTTAGTAACCATGTATATTTTCCTGGGACTTCTCTCTCTCTCTCTTTCTCCTCTCTCAGTTATTCTAGATTTTAGTCACCCCTCAAGAAAGACTCTGTTAGTGTTTACTTCTCAAATTGTGTGCCTGTTATTCCCTTTTCTTAGCTTATTGCACTAGCTGGAATTTCCAGTATGATGATGAAAGTGATGGAGAAAGAAAACATCTTTGCTTAGTCCTGATCTTCACACACACACAGAAATTATTAAAGTTCACAGAATAAGTTTGGTATAGTTTTCCTTCTAAGTAGTCTCTATTATGTTAACTATGTAACCACTTACTCCTAATTTTATGAGAAAGTTTTAAAGATGTGAGATGTTATTATTACTATTGAGAATTTCATACATTGTACGATGAGTGCGTTTTGATCATTTTTACCCTCACTACTCCCGGGCCTACGCCATACCTCATAGTCCTCCCTTCTGTTTTGAGTGGTTCAATGATTCCAAATTGTTCTGGCCTTATGCTTATGGATGTGGGTCCCTCCACTGGAGCATGGTGTACCTAAGGGGCCACACCTTAAAACTGACTCTTCCTTCCCCAGAACCCATAGATCTTGAGTTAGGGGTTCAGTCTCATTGGCCTCTCCCTGCTCCATGCTACACGGTGTACTGGCTTGATTCTGTGAACTTGTTGGGTAGGCAGCCGTGACCTCTGAGAGCTCACGAGTGTGGCAGAGGACACTGCTTTACTCCAGTTCAGTATTCCCAAGTTCTCTCCCAAGGCACTCCCCAAGGATAGGGGTGGGTGGCACATAGATGTCCTATTTAAATTCACTATTTAACACAGCCTTGTCTGAAATCCACGATGCTCCTGCCTCAGCCTCCTGGGTGCTGGGATTATCTATGTACATCACCACATCCGGGTAGATGAATACTTGATAGACTTACCATTAGACCCATATAGGTCTGGAGCTTTGGTTTTGGAATTTAGTTATTAATCTAACTTCATTAATAGTTTCGGGCCTTTCTAGATGGATCCTCTCTTTGAAACATTATATCTTTCATAGAATTGGTTCATTTCCTTCACATTATTAAGCATGTGGACAGAAGTTTATTTATAAAATTCTATTATTATTTTACTGTCTATGAGATTTGTGATGATACTCCCTTTCCATTCCCAGTATAAGTAATTTATTTTTACTACTTTCTCTTTTGTAATTTAGCCAGGATGCTGGATTATAGGTTTTATTGATCTTTTGAATAATCAATTTTGGGCCAGGTTTGCTGGAGCATGCCTTTAATTCCAGTACCAGGGAGGCAAAAGCAGGTAAATCTCTGAATTCGAGGCCAGCATGCTCTTCACAGTGAGTTCTAAGCCATTCAGGGCTAGAGTTTGAGACCCTGTGGTAGGCTTAGATTTTTGCCATACCTACTTTGTTCAGGGTTCTTTTGTGTGTGTGTTTAGTAACTGCTTAATACTTTTTTCTGTTCATTTTATTTTTTCTTTATTACAATTTATTCACTTTGTATCCCAGCTGTAGCCCCCCTTCCTTATTCCCTCTCCGTCCCACCCTCCCTCCCTCTTCTCTTCCCCTACCTCTTTTCCAGTCCACTGATAGGAGAGATCCTCTGACCCTAGTCTATCAGGTCTCATCAGGACTGGCTGCATTGTCTTCCTCTGTGGTCTGGTAAGGCTGCTCCCCTCTCAGGGGGAGGAGATCTAAGAGCCAACCACTGAGTTCATGTCAGAGACAGTCCCTGTTCCCCTACTAGGGAACCCACTTGGAGACTGAGTTTCCATAGGCTACATCTGAGCAGGGGTTCTAGGTTATCTCCATGCATGGTCCTGGGTTGGAGTATCAGTCTCAGAAAAGACCCCTGGGTTCAGATTTTTTGGTTCTGCTGCTCTCCTTGTGGCGCTCCTGTCCTTTCCTGCTCTTTCTATCCCCCCCTTCTTTCCTAAGATTTCCTGCACTCTGCCCAAAGCTTGGCTATGTGTCTTTCAGAGGCCCTCTGTGTTAGGCTCCTGTCCTATTTCCCTGTTTTCTTCCTCTTCCGATGTCTTCAAGCAAATCGTGGATGAGGCATCCCTCCTGGCACACTACAACAAGTACTCTGTCCCAGGAGGTCCAGACCCATCACCTCCTGGGAGATCCAGATGGCCGAGTGCCTGCTCCTGCCCAAGGAGCTGGCCAAGCATGCAGTGTCAGAGGGCACCAAGGCTGTCCCCAAGAACAGCAGCTCCAAGTGAGCGCACTGCACTCTTATGTTCTTAAGCGTATTTACCTCCCTTCCATCCCCTGCCCCCTACAACCTTAGGTAGAAAATCAATAAGGAAAAGGGCTGCAGACCTCTTTTATGTAATTCCTGCTGATTAGGGTTGATGGGTCTTTAGGGAATTACTAAACTCAGTCCCCAGGATACCAGCAGTCCAGGCCAAAGGCCAACATCAAGCACCAAAATGAAGTCAGGGAAAGCCACAAGACCCAGCTGGATTGCCTCCAAGAAGTTCTCTGGAACATTTCTCTCTGCAAAGCATCAAAGCCGGAAGATTAGTGCAGTGATGTCGATCCAAAAAGTGTACTCTCACTGTGAGTAGGCCTCTTTGGATCTCCTCTCCTCAGAGTCCACTCACGGATGTTCGAAGCTAGCCAAAGTCACTCCCCTTGAATGTGAGAGCTCAGAGTAAAACATCACATACCCTCTCACAAGCCAACCTGGGCAAAACGTCAGGTGCCCAGCTTGCAGCAAAACCAGCACATGACAAAACTCAGTCTTCAAAGAAGCCATAAACTTCCACTTCACCCTGTCTCAAACAAGCAAACACTTTTTATTTTTCACTGATTTCTCTATTGATTCAATTGTTGTCCATTTTGATGACTCCTGTTCTCTTTTGGTTAATTTTACTGTATTCTATGGGGTAAACCTAGAGCTCTTTTTCTATTTTCCTGGGGTAGACAACTTATAATACAGCCTTCACAGAGCTTATTCTCTTCTGACATTTGCACTTGGTGGTCTAAATTCCCTGGTTAGCATGTCTTTCTCTGAGTCTCAAAGAAAGTTAAATTTTGTTAACTTTTGGTTGTGAGCCTAGCCTTTAACGGCTGAGCCATCTCTCCAGCCCAATTTTGTTAACTTTAAAAAAAAATTATTTAACCTTAACTATTTCAAAAACTGCCTCTGGATTCCCCCTTTGACACCTGAGCATCTAGAAGATATTTGCTTATTGTTCGGTGATTTGCTCTCAGCTCTGGTCCAGTTCCACTGTGGTCCGAAAGCACACAGCATAAGATTTAAGATTGTGCAACTGTATTTTATGGCCTAGAATGTGGTCTGTCTTGGTTGATCTACTATATTCAGTTGCTTGACAGTGCTGTCCGCATTTGTTTTCTGCTAGATCTATACAGCTTTGATGGACAGGTGTCAGAATCTCCAACTGTTATAGTGTGCACATTTAATTCTCCTTATCCTTCTTCTGCTTTTACCTTGCACATTTTTATGTTCTTCTGTGAGGTCATACACGCTGTCATATATTCTTGGGTTGTTATTATTTACAACCACACAATGCATCTTATGACTCCCCTTGCTTTGTAGTCAGTTACCCCCACTTAGAATGGTGTATTTCCTCCTCTTTGGTTTTAGTTCATATGTGTTTTTACACGTAAAGTGATTTTATTTTTCTTCTCTTAAAAAACTTATTTATTCAGTGTATGTGCATGGGCATTTTCCCTGCGTGTATAGACATATACACCATGTGTGCCTAGAAAGAGGCCAGAAGAGGGTATTTGGTCTTTTGGAAGTAGAGTTACAGCCAATTTGTGGGTGCTGGGAACTGAACTTGGGCTCTCTGGAAGAGAAGCTGGTACTCTTAACCTCTGAGCCACCTCTAGCCTCCTAAGAGTGTTTCTCATAGACAGCCTGCTGCTTGAGTCTTGCATTTCTGGTCCTGTCTGACACTTAAATTGGTGCCAGCAGAACACTGAGGATTAAAGTGATTGTTGAAGCTCCTAGGTTAATAGTGGCCACATTTGTTACTGATTTATGTTTCTTGATCTTTTTCTTTGTTCCTATGTTTGTCTTTCTTCCACACATTTCCTGCCTTTGGGGGATTTAGTCAAATATTTTACATGACTTCATTATTTATTTCTTTTCTTTGCATATAAACAACTTTTTATTTCTTCCCCCTCCTCTCCCTTTTCCTACCCCCTTTTACACGTATTACAACTCCAAGATAATCAGTTTTCAAAGAGTGAAATCTTTGGCAGGCTTCACAACCACATTAAG
This sequence comes from Pachyuromys duprasi, assembly GCA_028658305.1. Classification (NCBI taxonomy): domain Eukaryota; kingdom Metazoa; phylum Chordata; class Mammalia; order Rodentia; family Muridae; genus Pachyuromys; species Pachyuromys duprasi. Next base: position 13,685,067 of record CM053758.1, read on the forward strand.
TCTAAGTGTTTCACCTGCTGTGTGTCTGTTTGTCTGTCTGTCTGTCTGTGTACTTAAGCCTGTTGAGGTTTACCCTGCCTGAATGAGAACAATGTAGCTGACATTGCTCTGCCTTGGATTTCCCATGCAATCAGTTTTTATAACCTAAGCTTTTAAGTTATATACTCTTCCTTGTCCCTGACCCAAAATAATGTATTCTCTCTATCTGCCTCTCTGTCTTTGTCTGTCTCTCTCTTTCTCTGTCTCTCTTCCTCTCTCTCTCTGTGTATGTGTAAGTTGCAGCAATCATTTGTTGAAAGCATCCAACATGTTGAAACCAACTTTCAAAGAGAAATATCCCTAAATGTCAGAAGCATCGTGGGATGTAGGTTGATATCTCTGTGAAGTTTTGAGTGTTGTTCTGGGTCAGTTAGGGTCAGGAAAGTAACATCTTCCCTTGTAAAGCTCTGTTAAAGATTTCTGTAAGGGATTCCTTAGTTCTTTTCCTTGCCATGTTTTCTGTGCCGTTCAATAAACACAGAGCAAAGCCCTTTGTCAGGGACAGGCACAGCGCACCCAGGCATCAGAAGCAGATAACAGGGGCAGAGAGATCAAACACACACAACAGACAGTCAACACAAACAGGCCAGGATCCACAGACTAGAGACAGTCGGGAGAAACAGGAAGAGAAGTAGAAAAGTCAAATTTGGACCCAGTTTGGGTCAAACTACTCCAAGAGGAAGTTTCTGTCTTCTTTCCTTAACGCCATAGGGGCAGATGCTTAGTGGGGCTCCTGTGAGGTTTCCCTCATGTACAGTGGGTGGTCCACGCTCCCATTCTCATTCCATGCATGGAGGTAACTCTCTCCTACCACTGGTCTGGATAGTCTGCTTTGTTCTTTTAATTTTTCTTCTTTGCTGTCCCGGTTTGGAAGTGTCTATTGTCGTGTCTTCAAGCTCAGAGATGTTCTGCCTCGCAGAGACCTTTCCGCTCTCCCTCTCCTCCCTTCTTAGTTCCCTCTCTTCCTTCTTACCTCTGTGTTTGAGATAGAACCTAGAGCCTTGCAAATGTTAGGCAAGAACTATTCGCTAAACCTTGTAGCTTGACATCACCTGTTTTATTCTTTCCGTGTGAATGCATGTGCACCAATGTGCTCTCTCTTGAGGGAGGCCAAAGGCTGATGTAAGAGTGTCTTTCTGTTAGTTTTATGAGACTTGGTTTCACACGGGACCTGAAGTTTGCTGTTTCAGGTAGGCTGGCCAGGAAGTCGCAGAGATCTCCTGTATCTCCCCGCTAGCACTAGGGTTACCGGCAGGCATGGTGCACACTGCTTTTACACAGATGTTGGGGATCAGACCACAGGACCACATGCCTGTGCAGTGTCACTTTATGTGTGAGAACCCCCTCCTTCTTCATTTCTGTTGCAGTGATGTTCACGCTTATCTAATCACCAGCATTTATTATTATTATTATTTTTTTTTATAAAATTCTCTCTTGATATTTCCATTTCTCTACTGATATTACCTGTCTGTTCTTATGGGAACATCCTTTCACAAGCTCTTGGTGTGCTGAGCATAGTGTCGAGAGCATCCTTCTGGTCATCCCAGGGTTCCTGCTGTGCCAGGGCCTGGTTCTGGGGCTGAGCCAGTGTCTGTGTGCTGTGCTGTTGAGGATGCCATGATGCTCTTTGCTGAAGAGTGGGCATGATGGGCACAGTGAGGAAGAGCTGCAACACAGGGATGGTGGTGGTGGAGGTGGCCCCGTGCAGTTCTGTGACCACGCCCCAATCTCTTGGTGATTCTGCATCCCTGGCTATGATCCCACAGTTACTCCCATTCCTCTTAGAATGGACAAGGATGGCTGGAGTGGGCTGAATTTGAGTACTTGCTCTTCCCTGGGTGACTTAGAGCCAACAAAGCTCCAAGAAGTTAAACTCTGTGGAAATAGCTTTTCCTAAGAGCAGTGCTTTTGGAGGAAAGACAGAATGTTCTGAAATAGTTTAAGAAGTGGATTCTTTGCTCTCTCTTTGTTGGAAGCAAATGGGGTTTTTCTTGGGCTTCCTCGGTGATAGAGGTGAAACCGTGGCGACCTCCAGTGAGAGGGCCCTGGGAATTTCTTTCTCAGGCTTGTCCACATTGTGCTTCTGGCAAGTCACTAAGTGTAGATTTTCATGCCTGTCTCTGGTCCCTGCAGAGGTTTCTTGCCTTTCTGTACTGATGTGTTGTCACTTTCCCTATTTGCCTGTCTGAATTTCCAGTCTGGGGGCAGCAGTTTGCCCGGTGACTTCATTTCTTTGATGAGTTGTTGATTTCTCAATTTGTTCAGATGTTGACATGTTTTTAGGATGAAGTGGAAACTTAATTCTTTATAGCTGGACTGGAAGCCACAGGCTCATGTTGTCTTACGGAAAGAAAAGGAAGAAGTACATATACAGGAGCTGAGGCAGGGGGATAAAGGGTTCAGGGTTAGCCTAGGCTCCGTAGTAAAACACATCAGAAAGCCAGAGGCTGATGACGTAGATCAGTGGCAGAACGCTTTCCTAGAGAGTAGGAACCGAAGTCTATTCTTAACATTGCAGACAAGAAAAATCACAAAAATATAATCAGTTATTCAGTTATATAAATATATAAATATATCAGTTAATTTTGACACTTCACGGGGATCTAGCTGGGTGAGTCTGCCTGATCTTTCCCTCGAACCTTCCTGAGTTCCTCGATCTAACTAGCTCCTACTTCCCATACCCTGGTCAGTCTACTCTTACTATTCCTGCCTGTATTGCCCCAAGCTCTAGGCTTCTGCCAGGACCCACTCTTTCTACCCCACTCTGCCTTTCTATGACCTACAGCCCCTCTCCACACCACAAGAAGTTCCACAGACTAGCCATATCTTGCACATCGCCCACTAGGGTTTATCTGGGTTGATCCTCCTCTCTATGTACCCTTTTCAACCTCCAGATCTCCTGCCAAACTCCAGCTGAGACCCGGGTTTACATCCTGCATGGAAGCCCTGCTCCTAGCCCACCATGCCCAACCTCACTTCCTTCCATCTAAGCCACACAGATACAGGAAGCACAGAGAATAGATAAAAAAGAAAACCTCCGCAGCATCTCATAGTTAAAACACTAAGCATATAAAACAAAGAAGCTGAATTGAAAGCTGCATGAAAAAAAATGCAGGTCACATAGTAAATAACAGCTAAATTTTCAATGGAAACTTTGAAAGCCTCAGGAGCCCAGAGCAATGCTTTCCAAGTCCTAACAGACCATGATGGCAAACCTAGATGCCGTATTTGAAGGAGAGAGAGAAAAAAAAAAGCAAACCTGTTTTTAAAATTTAAATTTAGCCTTTTAAATTTATTCACTTTACATTCTGATCATAGCCCTCCCTCCCCCCCCGGTCTTCTGTTCCCATCCTCTCTCTCTTTTTCCCTCCTCTAGTCTTCAGAAAAGAGGAGTCCTTCTCTCAGCCTATCATCAGGACTCTGCATCCTCTTCCTCTGTGGCCTGGAAAGGCCGTGCTGCTAGGGGGGAAGTGATGGAAGAACAGGCAACAGAGTCCATGTCAGAGACAGCCCCTGCTCCCCTTATTAGGGAACCCACATGGAGACTGAGCTGCCAGTTGGCTACATTTGTCTTCTCCATGCATAGATAGTTCTTGGTTGGTGCATCAGGCATCAGCTTCTGCAGGGCTCAGATCTGTCGGCTCTGTTGGTCTCCTTGTGGAGCTCCTATCCCCTCCGGGTCCTTCTATTCGTCCACTCTTCCATACAACTCACTGCTCATTGCCCAAAGTTTGGCTGTGTGTCTCAGCATGTTTCAATCCCCTGACGGGTGGAGTCTTTCAGAAACATCTATGGTAGGCTCCCATCCTAGTCTCTTGATTCAACCCCTTCCAGTGTCTATTCTATTTGCTCTTCTGAATGAAAAGTAAGCATCCTCCCTAGGGTCCTGCTTATTACTTAGCTTCTTTAGGTCTGTGGATTTTAGTATAGTTATCCTATATAATATGGATACTATTCACTTATAAGTGAGTATATACCATGCGTATCTTTTGGGTCTGGGTTACTTCACTCAGGATGATCTTTTCCAGGTCCATTTCATGATGTCCTTGTTTTTAATAGCTGAATAGTATTCCATTGTGTGGATGTACCTGTGTATTTATCCGTTCTTTGGATGAGTAACATCTGGTTTGCTTCCGTTATTTTTCTGCTATTATGAATAAAGCTACTATGAACATAGTTGAGCAAATGTCTTTGTTGTATGGTGGAGCATCTTTTGGGTATATGCCCAGGTGTGGTATAGCTGAGTCTTGAGGTAGAGCTGTTCCCAATTTTCTGAGAAAGTGACAGATTGATTCTCAAAAATGGTTATACAAGTTTACAATGGAGTAGGGCTCCCCTTTCTCCACAACCTTGCCAGCATGTGTTGTCACTTGAGTTTTTATTTTTATTTTTTAAAATTTATTTGTTTTTATTAATTACAGTTTATTTACTCTGTATCTCAGCTGTATCCCCCATCACTTGAGTTTTTGATCTTAGCCATCCTGAGAGGTGTAGGATAGAATCTCAGAGTCATTTTGACTTGCATTTTTCTGATGACTAAGGATGTTGAGTGTTCCTTTAAATGCTTCTTGGCCATTAGAAATTCCTTTGTTGAGAATCCTCTGTTTAGCTCTGTACCCCATTTTTTAATTGGACTATTTGGTTTGTTGGTGTTTAATTTCTTGAATTCTCTATATATTTTGACTGTTAGCTCTCTGTCCAATGTAGGGTTGGTGAAGATCTTTTCTTAGTCTATAGGCTGTCATTTTGTACTGTTGACAATGTCCTTTGCTTTACAGAAGCATTTCATTTTCATGAGGTTCCATTTATTAATTGCTGATCTTAGAGCCTGAGTTATTGGTGCTTTGTTCAGGAAGTTTTCTCTTGTGCTGGTGAGTTCAAAGCTCTTCCCAACTTTTTATTTTAACAGATTTAGTGTGTCTAGTTTTATGCTGAGGTCTTTGATCCACTTTTGTGCAGGGTGATAAATATCGGTATATCTGCAATTTTCTACATGTAGACATCCAGTTAGACCAGCACCATTTGTTGAATTTTTTTCTATCTCCATTGTATTGTTTTGGCTTCTTTGTCAAAAATAAAGTGTTTGTAGGTGTGTGTGTTTATTTATGGGTATTCAGTTAGATTCCGTTGATCCACTATTCTGTTTCTATGCCAGTACTACACAGTTTTTACTACTGTTGCTTATAGTACACCTTGAGATCAGGGATGGAGATACCTCCAGAAGATCTTTTCTTGTACAGGATTGTTTTAGATATTCTAGGTTTTTTTTGATTTTTCCAATGAAGTTGAGAATTGTTCTTTCAAGGTCTGTAAAGAATTGTGTTAGTATTTTGATGGGAAATGCATTGAATCTGTAGATTGCTTTTGGTAAGATGGCCAATTTTACTATGTTGATCCTACCAATCCATGAGCATGGGAGATCTTTCCATCTTCCGATATCTTCTTCAACTTTTTTCTTCAGAGATTTGAAAAATTTTCATACTCTTTTTTTTTGTTTCAAAGTCTTTCATTTGCTTGGTTAGAATTATAGCACAATACTTTTTTTTGTGTGTGTGGCTATGGTGAAGAGTGTTGCTTCCCTAATTTTTTTTTCTTAGCTCGTTTGTCATTCGAATACAGGGGGACTACTGATTTGTTTAAAGTTAATTTTGTATCCAGCTGCTTTGCTGAAGGTGTTTATCAGCTGCAGGAGTTCCACAGTAGGATTTTGGAGGTCACTTATGTATATTCAAGAGCACAGTGACTGCAATCAAGACACAACTTTCAATAATATCTTTAAATATTAATGGTCTCAGTTTCTGAATTGGATCAAGAAACAAAAGCTACCAAAAGACAAATATTGGTCTATTGCTTGTCTACAAGAAATACACCTTTGCTTTAAAAATAAATACTGCATAAAGTGATAGGATGGACAAAAGTACACCAATCAATAGGACCAGGAAGCAAAAAAGCATTGTTGTTTTACTATCCAGTAAAACATACTTCAACCTAGAGCTTATCAGAAAAGATAAAGCGGGGCACTCCATTCTAATCAAGGAAGCAGTTAATGAAGGATACATTACTATTCTAAATGTCTATATACCAAACTTAGGGGCACCCAGTTTTATAACATGGATTAAAATCAATCCATTAAGAGGAGGTGATTTCAGTACCCACTTTCTCTAACAAACAGATCATCTGGACAAAAGATAAACAGGGGAACATCAGAATTAAATGATAGCACACACCAAACGGACCAACAGATATAACATTCCACTTAAACGTCAAGAATACACATTGTTCTCAACAGCTCACAGAAGTTTCTGTAAAATAGATCACATCTTGCGACACAAAACAAATGTTAACAAATTTAGAAAGATTAAAATAACTCTGTATTCTATTTGACAAAATTTAAAATTCACAGCAAACGGAACTTCTAAGTATACCAACTTATGTAGATTAAACAACTCATTACTAAATGATGAATTAATGAAAAAAAAAAGGAATCAAAGAAGAAGCAAACAGTCCTTTGGAACTCTCTCGGCTTGGTGGCACACACAGAATCTCAGCACATGTGAGGTAGAGGCAGATGGATCTCTGAATTCAAGGCCAGCCTGCTCTACAAAGTGAGTTGCAGAACATCTAGGGCTATGAAGAGAAACCCTGTTCTAAACAAATAATCCCTGGAACTAAATGAACGTGAAAACACAAAACAAGAAAATCTTTGGGACACATTAAAAGTGGTCCTTTGAGGGAAATTTATTGTTCTAAGAGCCTACATTAAAAAAATAAGAAAGAGCATAAATAAATGGCTTAATGACGCAGCTCAAAAATTTGGAGAAACAAGAACAAACAAAACCCCCAAACCAGTATATAGCAAGTTATAATAAAAACCAGAGCCTAAATTAATGAAATAGAAAAAAATAAACAATACTAATACTCAATGAATTTAAGAGTTTATTCTTTGAGAAGATAAACAAGATCAACAGTTATCTTATCCCAACTAATCAAAAGAAAGAGAGGGCACAAACTAATAAGTCAGAGATGAACAGGAAAACATCACAGCAGACACCAAAGAAATTCAGAGTATTACAAGGTACTACTTTAAAAACCTGTACTCCATTAACTTGGAAAACCACAAAGAAATGAAGAGCTGTCACTGCACTAAGCTGACATTAGCTTTAAGTACATTCTAAATATTTATCTGTAGTGCTCAACCATCATCAAAGGAAGTTCTCCTCAGCAGGAGACATTACAGAAAACAACAGCAGATCAAAATGCAGAGAACAAGAATGCACGTGGTGCCATGTCCCAACTGATTCATCTACAACCCAGTTCCTGCACCTAAGGCTCAGGTGTCACTACGGAAGAGGAAGTGGAAAGATTGTAAGAGCCAGAGGAACAGGAGAGATTGTGTCTCCTAGGAATACCATAGAGGCTTCACCAATAAGGTCTCAACAACACAGCTGCCTAATCAGGAACTGAACAATAACAATACCAGTGGACGCTAATGCGGGAGGGGGGGAAGCTAACCAGGTCTCAACCACAGACAAAGAACTATGGGCAACTGGTGAATGCTGAGAGCAGGAGAGCCTATTTTCTCCAAGGAAGGGTTCCCCAATTGATTACAACAATGCCAAGCGGTCAGCTCTGAAATCACGTACATACTGGCAAATGTTGTTTAGAGTGAACAGGTTATATTTATGTATTTAGAAATAGGTATATACACATATACATAAAACAACAATTAAAGAAAAAGAGGGCATGAATTCCAGAGAAAGCAAGGGGGGTTCCATGGGTGTGGCTGGAGGAAGGAAAGGGATTGGGGGAAATGATATAATTATATTTCCAAATATAAAAAAATTATTAAAAAGTTAATTCTGCAAACTTCTGATTTCTCTAGGACTCACTAACAGCAAGCCCAGTGCGGTTCACATATCCATTTTTCTTGCCTCAGTCCCACAGCCATCCTAGACTAACTTTAGGCTATGGTGTGCAGCAGATGTGTCCTCCCTGCACCTCCCTGAGCAGCGTGTTCTGTTTGGTTTCAGAGGGGACCCTTCCATCATGGCAGATTCGGCACACTGTCAGCTCAGGTGCCTCGCTCGTGTCTTTATTTCCCCGCTTTAGTTTCATTTTTGTTGCAATGATAAAATATGCTGACAAAACGCAACTAGGGAACAGGGCAGGCAGGTGCTCACGGCATCTCAAAGTTTCAGGTTACACTCAATCATAGCACGGAGGTCACAGAACAGGAGCCTAAAGCAGCCAGCCACAGAATGTGTGCATGCCTTTGTCTCTGAAGTTGGCTCAGGGTGGGAGGTGATTCATTTTCAAGCCCCCATACAGATGCACCATAATCTGGAGTTGTAAACTTCCCTAAGTTGCCTTCTGTTGAAAGTATTTCATCATAGCAATAGAAATGAAACTAAGATACCTCCTACTAAGCCATTAGTAGGTTAGATAGATCTGCAGCGGCTGAGTCCCATCCCATCTCAACAGGGCCGGGAGACGACACCGGAAGGCTCCTTCCCTCGAGCATTTCTGGCTTTCCTTTTCCAGAGTCCTTTCCTCTCTGTCTCTCACTTGGAGTTCCCCAAGGTGACTGGCTGGCTCTCAGACTGCACAGACCTTTAACTCACACAACTACGGCCATTTAGCCTCCTCCGAAGCCTTTACCCTGCTATGGCTCAGGGTTCTGAACAAACTTCGCTCTGAGAATTATTAGGAGCCCTTGGCAGAGAGCTTTTGCTATATAGACATCCCAGCAGAGGGTGCTGGCTGCTCTAAAACCTAGGCCTGGTCTTGGGTACACTCTGGGGGACAGTCACAGCATCTTGATGGATACTTGGAAGAGGTGAGTTGAGTGTGTGGCTCCTCTCCCTCAGCTGGAGGAAAGAGCGCAAGACCTAAGTGCACAAAGGGGAATGAAGGCGACTGAATAGCCTTTTCTGTCACGTCAGGTAGAAATTAAAGTTGGAAAGTTGCTGACTTAGTCACAGTGACTCCTCAGACAGTTCTGGGAGGGGTCTGGGAGGGGTCGAATTGCTGCTTGCTAGAGCTAGCATGTGGAAGTCAAAAGGGCAGTCCTGGGCCCCTGCTTCCTCTGTTCTGTCTCACTCTTTAAACCAGAATAAACTTCTATCTAAGTAGAAGATAGCCTGGGTGGAAATGGTAAAAGCAACAAAGGGAATTTATTGTCCAAGTCTTAGCTTGCTTAACCTCTGGCTTCAGGCACAGCTGGATTCAGTTGCCCACATACTGTCACAGGAAATAGTTTTTTGATGCCCTTACTTTTCCTTGATTGGCTCTGTTTTCATAGTCTCCACAATCATAGTGGTCATGTAACTGGATCCTCACATCCTTCCAAGTTCAAGTCTGTATGAAATTTGCCTCCCAGAGTGTGGCAGCCTCCCTGGCTGGGCTCCATCTTCAGCATTTTTATGCATTTCCTTTATCTCCTCATTGCATATTCTCAAAACGTTCCTAAATTAAATATGTAACAAATTCATAGAGAGCTGGGATACCTCCTCCTGCTGCTGCCCACAAAGCCTATGTTCTGCCTTGATGAGCGTAGCAAGGAGTGAACACTTATTCTGAAAAGGGATTTGTTTGGGCTGTCCAGTCAGCTCAGAATCACTGACAGTGTCCTGGAGTCAAGGGTGTGAGCCCAGCAAAAGGAGGAAGACCATGTGGTCATGCCTTAATGTGCTCCGAGGCCCTGAGGCTAACTCCTCCTTCACTGTGGTCTCCCTCCCTGTTTCTCTCCTCCTGCAACTGCCTCTCAACAAAAACATCAGTGGCCTCCTGCTTATGAGAGTCCGAGGGTGCCAGTCGCCATCATCTACACAAAATCATCTTCCTAGTTGCCTCTGGTTACAATGTGGTATTTTCTCACCTTCCAAGATGTTTGCCTCTACTTTCTTGCCTCTTTTCTTAGATTTATTTATAGTGGGGGTGGAGCCTGCACATGCCATGAAAGCATACGGAAGTCAGAAGACACCTTGCAGGACTTGGCTCTCTCCTTTCACTGTGAAGGACCTCAGGACAAGTGGTCAGTCTTGATGGTAAGTGCCTATGGTAGTTTTAATAAGGGTGTGTCCCTGTAGACTAATAGATTTGAATGCTTGGTCATCAGGGAGTGGAAATATTGAGACTGATTAGAAGGTGTGGCCTTGTTGGACTGTCACTGAGAGTGGGCTTGGGGGTTTTAAATACCCAAGCCAGGCCCAGAGGCTCTTTCTGTTCCTGCTGCCTATTGATCTGTATGTAAAATTCTCAGCTACTTCTCCAGCACTGTGTCTGGTTGTGTGTTACTATGAGTCTTCCCACCGTGATGACAATGGACTAAACCTCTGAAACTGTAAGCTGGTCCCAATGAAACACTTTCTTTTATGAGTTGCTGTGGTCATGATGTTTCTTCATAGAAATAGAACACTGGCTCACATGTAGAACATCCCTCTGTCGCCTTTCCTGCCTCTTTCCATGACTGCTCTACACCAACATGCCCTTTAAACCTTTTTCTGTTATTTCTCCAGGTTAGTGCCTTGCTCAGAATCAGGCAGAAACACATTTAGCCATGAATGGCCGATTGCTCCAGGAGCAGTTAAACCATAAGAAGTCCTACTGAAACTTTAAGGAAAGTGCTCTCTGGAGGCCACAGGGTCACCAAAGATGCCATTAAAGACTAGGACTCTTTTTCCACTTTCCCCCCAATCTCTCATTGTGTATTCATGTAGCAGGAACCACATTTCAGAAGGGGAGTAGACAATGGTATGTGGAATATCACTATCTCTTTTCATCATCTCCCTTCAAGCACAGCCTCCTCTAGCTGAGAGGAGCTGAGGAAGGGGTCTCCGAGTCAGGGGTCTGTCTGCCACCTACTCCTGCTCTTCACACTCTGACTGCTATTTTTGCATGGATGCTGTAGATTTCACATCAGAAATTTCCTTGGAGAAGGTGGAGGCCACAGCTCAGTATAAGGTGTGCTGTGAGTACCACACCCAATGCTTCTCCCTCAAGTTGCTCCCCCTCCAAAGTTGAAACAGACGTCCTGGGGCCCATCTTCATACATTCCACCCTTTCAGAGACAGTCGGATCCTTTTGGCAGTTTTTCACGTCCTGCAGTGTTAAACTGTCTATGCACACTGTATTTTGGCATGTGGTCAGTGGACAATCGGCAGAAGTTCATCCTTTCCTTTTACCATGTCAGTTGTGGGGCTCAAACTTGGGTTTTCAAGTTTGGTGGAAAGATCTTTTTACCCACTGTGCCATCTTGCCGACCCTTTATGCATGCTTCTTGTCATGTGATTCTATAGATTCTTCCTTCGAGTAACAGCAAAGTGACTCTTCCTACCCCTTTATGTTGGAGGCTGGCCATGTGGCTTGCTTTGGCCAGTGACATGGAGTGGTTTCTTTCCTGGTGTAAGCGATTGGAGTCTTTGCATGCACCTGATTGTCCTCCTGGCCTTGGGCCTCCACTGTGAGAAGGGCATATATCAGGTGGGCGCAGAACACTCACAAGCGTGGAACTCCCCAAGGCCATGCAAAGCCTGAGAGAAATGCAGCAGACTGCATCTTATAATAGAGATGACAGCCGAGCAGCCCAGGACAGTGCACTGCAGTCACCTGCATACCCTGTAGATCCACAGGCACAAGAACCAATGTTTTCTGTTTCAAATTGCTGGGTTTCAGGGCTTATTGTTGAAATGTCCACTGATGTACATGCTGTGATCCAGCTGCAGAAGCACCATTTTATTCTAAATGCATTTGACATCCCCTCTCTCTGAGTACAGAACAGAAGCACCATCTCCTCTGTGGCATGCTTGCTAGGCTGTTAGAGACCGTGCTGGCCCCTCACTGGGCCTGTGGAGTCCTAGATGTACATTTGCTCTTATTGTTCAACGTTGCAGCCATATATTAAAGAGGTTCTTTCCTGGCTCACCTCCTTCAGGGGAGATGGCAGTTGTCCTAGCAGCTCCTGTATGCTAGCCTGGCAGAAGGACTTACAAAGGAGGGAATTAATATATACAAAATATTAGCTTTGGGTTGGTCAGGTGCTGGGTTGCTAAGAAAGAGGGCAGAAGTCTGGAGACTAAGGACAGAAAGAGGAGAGGAGGAGAGAGTCCATCATTCAGCTTCAGCTTGGGTCAGGGGCCTGATCCAGCCTGCAGCACAAGGATTCAGTGAGACTCCAGCCAGTACCACTCTGTGGAGAATGAGGGATGCTAAAAGCTTATGGTGTATTCAAGGTGGAATGAAATTTCTTTCCCTGGAGCCATAAAGGGACAAGCTTGATCCTCTTGGGGACAGAGTGATTTAAGTCTAATTGTGGTGAAAGGCTCAGGGTCAGGCTGCTGGCCCTGGGGAATCCTCTTTCTAAGTGTGATTTGGAGCCTTGGAAGTAATTTGTCTTTGAGCATGAGGAGCAATCCCTGGCCTGTGCCAAATAGGGAATCTAGCCGAGTTCAAGGTGAATGATAGGCATCAGGAGTCATGTGAAGCCCAGTTGAACATGGGGGAAATTACTTAACCTCTTTTGTAGAATGGGCAAAGCATTTTCCAGAGCAAAGTGAGGGAGACTGTGAAATAAAGGATGAGGGTCCTCCCCCTTCTCCTCCATTCTCATTGTTCTTCCTCATTTTCAGAGCCTCATTATATAGCTCAGGCTAGCTTCAAACTAACACTCAGCCAAAACATGACTTTTTACCCCATTTGGTTTTCAGTACCAGGCCCTATTCTTCAAGCAAGGGTTCTGTATTCCTGAGCAGTGGAGTGGTTTCCAAAGAGCTTCTTTATGAGAAAAGGGCAGAGAGCAGGTATATGCCCTTAACTTCTTCTCTTCTTCCTCCTCATATTCCTGCTTCCAAATCAAGGGTGGAACCCAAATGCGTGGAGATGGTTACCATTCTCTCCCTTCCCAGGGGAACCCAGGGAGCAGGCTTCCCCTTTCTCCTTCCCTGCCTCCACATTGATCTCAACTTTCAGAGATATTCATGTTGCCATTTATTCCATTCTTTTTCTCCATTGATTCCAGTTCAGTTTCTGAGCTGTTGACAAAATGAGGAACAGGAGCACAATGAGAAACACGGAGAGCCAAGTACTTTTCTTTTGTAACTGTGTTTTCCAGAATTCTTCTAATGCTTCTCAGGAGGGCATTCCCTCCTGATGGATCCTGAGGCTGGGGCATCTTTTCTGCTCTGTCCGTCCCCAAATCATAACCATAAAAATTAAAATCCAGTTAAGAAAAACCATAGCAGTCATTACAGCTTGGCGCTTGATGGAGACCTTGATCAAATCTTTTATGCAATTTCACAGTTTCTAGGGGAATTCACCAAGCAGGCATTGATCATGTTTGTACCACAAAGATTGGTTTCTCTCAGCTGAACTTGCCCCTCCCAAACTAATTTCATCTTTTGATCTAAGCTCATGTCATGCTTTTTAAAGGGAATGCATGGTGGCTTCAGAACCAGTAGCCTGGGTTCCCATCTGGCCCAGCCCACACCAACCTCTTCCTGAAATTCAGACATGGGCCAGTACAGGGAGGCTCCTGCTATGGTTTGGATGTAAATATCCCACAAGGCCCTGTGCTGAATCCTTGCTTGGTTGCCTGCTGTGCTATTTGGAGGAGTTGGAGTCTCTGAGGGGTGGAACTTGGAGGAAGTTAGGCCATTGGCATTGTGCCCTTGGAGGACATGAGATTTTAGGTCAGTGGTTCTCAACCTTCCTAATGCTTTGACCCTTTAATACAGTTTCTTATGTGGTAATTCCAAAATGATAAAGTTTTTTTTTGTTACTTCATTACTGTAATTTTGCTACTGTAATGAATAATAATGTAAATAACTGTGTTTATCCATGGACCCAAAGGGGCCGTGACCAACAAGTTGTGAAAGTGCTGTTCTTGGGGTTCTCCCTTTCTCTCTGTTTCCTAGCTTTTGTGAGGCGAGCAGCTTTTCTCTGGTAAATGGTCCATTATCATGCACCAAGCAACAGGGTCAAATGGCCATGAACTGAAATCTATCACTCCAGGAGCCCAAAGTAATCTTATCTTCTTTGAAATTCCTTATCTCGGGCATTTTGTCACAGTGACAGAAAGCTGAGTAATATAATCCCCCTATGTCAGCCTCTGACCCTTGAGTCACAGGAGGGCTACCCAGCAATGTCTTATACTAGAAAGCTGGCCAGACTCTGGAAAAAAAAAACAGTGAAGTTAAAAGAGCTTGGACTAGCCCATGATCTAACAAGAGTAAAGTCCCATGGGACATGAATAGGTGATGGCACATGCCTTTAATCCCAGCATTCGGGAAGCAGAGGCAGGTAGGTCCCTGCGGGTTTGAGGATAGCCTGGTTCATAGAGTTAGTTCCAGGACAATCAGGGCTACACAAAGAAGCCATGTCTCCTGTGCCAGTGAGTTTTGGGCTGATTCCCCACTTTCTCTTTCAACAGATACAGTGTATCTGGTTTTATGTTACAATCTTTGGTTCACTTGGACTTGAGTTTTGTGCAGGGTGGTAAATATGAATCTATTTGCATTTTTCTACATGCAGACGTCCAGTTAGGCCATCACCATGTGTTGAACATGATTTCTTTTTTCCATAGTATTGTTTTGGTTCCCTTGTCAATAATCAGGTGTCTATAGGTATGCGCTTTATTTCTGGGTCTTTGATTTGATTCCATGGATCAATCAGTCTATTTCTATGCTAATACCATGCAATTTTTATTACTATTTCTCTGTAGTATAGCTTGAAATCAGGGGTGGAGACAGCCAACTCCTGATACTATTAAAGACACTCTGCTATGCTTAGTTAGCATAGCTGTTCTCTTCACCCAGCAATGGATCGAAACAGATGTGACACTCAACAGCCAAACATTGGGTAAAGCATAGAGAGTCTTGTGGAAGAGTATGAGGGAAGGATAAAAGGCCCTGGAAGGGACATGAACTCCACAAGAAGACCAATAGAGCCAACTAAGGCCAAGAGGGGCTTGCAGAGACTGAAGCACCAACCAAGGACCATGCATGGACTGGATTTGGGACCCCTATACAGATGTAGCTGATGGACAGCTTAGGCTTCATTTGGGTTTCCTAGTAAGGGAAGTGGGGGCTGTCTCTGTCATGGATTCTGTTGCCTGCTTTTTAATCACTTAGTCCCATGGGGCTGCCTTGCCAGGCCACAGGGGAAGCTGATGGACTCAGTGCTAATGTGATTTCATGTGCTGGGGTGGGTTGAGAGTGGGAAGGCTCCTCTTTTCTGAGGAGTAGGAGAGAAGGGATAGGAGGAAGAGGGAGGGAGGCCGGGACCCAGGAGAGAGGAGGGAGGGCACTCCAATCAGGATGTGAAGTGAATAAATAAATTAATAAATTAAAGAAACCATGTGTCATAAAACGAAAACAGAAACAAAACAAACAAAAGCCAACCAGAGTCTAAAGTAGATATCAACTCTGGG
Source organism: Pachyuromys duprasi (assembly GCA_028658305.1). Taxonomy (NCBI): domain Eukaryota; kingdom Metazoa; phylum Chordata; class Mammalia; order Rodentia; family Muridae; genus Pachyuromys; species Pachyuromys duprasi. The sequence goes on from CM053758.1 coordinate 13,700,530, forward strand.
GAATAATCACACTGAGACAATCAACATCTCGATGATACTGAGAACTTTTCATGGGAACCTTCTGCTGAGACACTTCTCCTTTAAACACAACATTTCAATACTACTAGATAATTTAAAGAATTTAATTTACTCCATGGGCTGAGTGAAACACACAGGAGGGCTGGAACTGAGCCTGGGCAGCCAGCTCCCATGTCTGACATGGTGTGCAGCACCCTCTGGGCCCATATCCAGACAGTGTCACTATGAACTGTCTGAGCTTGGCCATGGTGAAGCTTTCCCATGCTCATGTGCTTTCGTGAGTGTTCTTACGCCGCCTTCAGTTTGTGAGGTTGGGCTCCATGCCTCTCCCACTGTGCCCGAGCACAGCTGAAGAATGTCCTGGTCCATTTCCTGAGGCCAGTAGCTACGTCCCCTGAGCGGAGTCATTTTGTACAAGAAGTTCTGCTTTGCATGTTGGACAGTGGGCTGCAATTTGTCAGGGACAGAACCAGTCTACCTGCCCAACGTTATGATTTCCACCCTAAGAGCAGGTCTTTTCCAGACCTCTTAATGCTAGATCCAGAGAAAGTAGGTGATTCTTTCAAACTCACACAGCTTGGAAGCAGCCCAGCCTGAGTTTGAACCTGGGTGGGCCATACTTGATAACCAGAGCTGTTCCCGCTCCCACCGTGTTCCTTCTGCTTATTAGAGGCACAGTGCAAAGTAAGGGCTCTCACTTCCCATAACTCAAGACACACTTGACACCATAATCTACCGGGGACACCATTCATAAAGGAGCTGTGACAGACAGGCTGCTCTGGTGACGAGCATGAGACCCTATCTGTCTGATCCATCATTGCCATTATGCTTGCTGTATCTCTATTATCTCTCCCATAAGACATATTTACAACATTATTAAAAAGGAGATGTGGGGATATATTATCTTCCTCACACGAAGTGTATATTATCCTCTCATGCCCTGTCACATCTTGATGATGCCAGACATGGCTGACCCTGGTGCAGTGACTGGAGAGAAGCCATTTCTCCTGGTTGCAAAGCAGGTAGGGAAGGAGTGAAAGCCTGCTTCAGAAACTAGCAGGATCCAGCACACCATAGTTTACGGAGCGCTTTGTCAGTTGTGAAGCTGTTGATTGCCAGCTTGACAGAATCTACAGTCACCAGGGAGACTGGTGGGTAGTCATGCCTGTTCTCGGGTGGAAGTTACCTTAATTGTGTCAATTTGTGTGGGAAGACCCACGTTAATTGTGGGTGGGGCCATTTCCATATGCAGGAGTCCTGGACTGTATGAATAGAGAAAGTGAGCAGGGTACCATGAACAGCTCTTTTCTGATTGTTGGTGCAGCATGACCAGTTGCTTCAAGCTCCTGCTGCCTTGATGTCCCCATATCGTGAGCTATACCTCAAGCTGTGAGCCAGAATGAATCCTGGTCCCCAAAGCTGCTTTTGTCAGAGTGGTTTATCACAGGGGTAGGAAAATGAGCTAGACATTGAGCACTTTCTTGCCAGACAGACTACTTTGGTGACGGGGAGAGAGAGGGTTAGCATTGCCACCATGCCCCATTGCTCAGATGCGGAGACTGAGAAGAGCCTCCGCTAGGAGCTGCGATTTGCCTCTGAGTCAGTCCTTCCAGAGCGGATGGAGGCAGGCCTGGAACCTCAGAGTTTCTGAGTTCAAATCCCTCGAGATCTCTAGACTGCAGGTTGCACTCATTCATTCGTTCACTCACTCAGTAACTCAATATATACTCAATGAACATTCCCAGGGACTTACACTTGGGGCTGCACATATGATCTGCTGCCACAAGTCTCAGAACAGAGTTATCAGTCAAGACGTGAGCAAAGTCTGCAGCGAACACGAATAGGTGTCACAGTGGGGTGGACATACTGTCTTCTAGGGTGGGACTCTGCTGTGATGAACAGGACACACCATCTTCTCTCACCTCCCAGTGCCAACAGCGTTGACCACCTCTGACCCAATGGCCACAGTCAAGAGGCTAAAGTCCTGAGTGGGGAAACCACCTTAAACAGGGAACGCATCCAGGCAGCAGCCACCCTGTTCCCAGTGCCTGCTACCTCCCCTAACTCAGCCCTTTAGACAAGCCTGTGTGTTGGGGATACCCACTTACATAGAAGGAAACTGAGGCTCAGAGAGGGCAGACATCTTGCTCAGCATCACACAGCTGGAAAGGGGCTGCGCTGGGATTTGAGGAATTCTATGGTGTGTGGGAACCAGTGTGAAGGCCATCTGAGATGATGCCACAGTTGGGGGATGGATTAAGAGAATGAGCTGGGAAGAACAGAAGACTGAAGGGCAGAAGTGGATTTGAAGGCGGTTTTGGTTGCCACAGTGTGTGTGCAAAGCGGCGATGGCAGAGAGGATGACAGCAGAGGAAGAGATCTGTGAACTATTCAGGAGGTATGAGCCTTCAACCTGAGATGAAGAACTGGGCAGTGGAATGGGTCATGGGTAATGGATTTTTCACCACTGGGAGCCTGGCCCAAAGCTCTTAATGAGGCACTCCTTTGGGGCAGGGTCGGGAAGGGCTACTGGCTTCACTTACTAGTCTTTGGTCCCAGAGACCTGTGCCTGGCCTGGCCTGGGCTGCAAGGCACATTAGCGGAGATGCCTTTCTGCAGCACTGACAGCCCTCTGTTTGTGCCTTCAGATAATCTAACCACAGATAATTAATGTCAGTCTGCTGTCACCGCACCCTGGCTAACCACACTGTGTGGGTATGGGCCAGCCAGCGGTCGATGAGCAGCCCTAGGATCTGTCAGAGTCAGGAAAGGGCGCATCACCTGTCAAGTTGCCTGAGCGTGCTGGGGACCTTAGCACATGCCTGTCTGCTTCAGAGGCCCATGCAGTCTCCATCCCAGAGGAGACAATGCCCAAGGTCACAGCTGCAGCTCTGGGGACCAGAGGAAAAGGGGAGTCTGTCCAGCAGGTGTGGACACATGCCTTCCCTTATCCCTTGTGCAAACAAAACAGAACAACCCACAACTTAGCCCAAGTCTGACATGCTCTCTTCTTTCTGCCAACCACCTTGAAATGCTAGGGGCTTCCCAAGCAAGTCAGTCTTGGCCACATTTCTATCTTAGTCACCAGCTCTTCACATGATTCTTCTTCTTCTTACATGCTCAGGCAGCCGCTCTCCACAGGATCCTGAATGAGTGCTTCTATTCATCTTCTGACAATCTAGTTTCCAAGGAGCCCACTTCGGCTCTGTGTCTGCCCAGCACACCGCACAGACCCTGGGGCATTTGACAGTCATTCCTCACATTCATTTTTTCTGTTTGCCACGCTCACTTGGGTGCTCAGTCCACACATGGTTTGAGGCACAGTGGTAGAAGATGGATGCAAAGTCAGCATTCCTTTCCCTGTGACGAACGCTCTTCAAGAACAGGAAGTTGACTGACATGGTCACGGGAGGGCCACCCAGCAGCGTCTAAAGCCAGACACCAGGTCATCAGCCCAACTGTTCTGCTGTCTGTGACTCCTTGAGAACTTCTCTATGGGCAAGGATGGTTGACCTGGGTTTGGAGAACGATGCGAGCCCTTTGTGCCCCAGGAATTATCGAGGGAAAGAAAAAAATAAATAAATGAAGTCTGGCTATCCTGTGGGTTCCTCAGCATCCAGACACCTTTCTGGCTAACCAATCACTCAAGGATGTTGTGGGGGTCAGATGACAACAATAGTAGTTAGGTCATTCCTACCATGTGGATTCCCAGCATGAAACTCGGGGTTCTAGGTGTGGTGGCAGGCTCCTCTAACCCCTCAGCCATCTTGCCATCTCAACTCACATTCCCAACAAGAGCGCCTGGGAGACTGCAGGTGCTCTCCCTGGGTGACATAGTCATGTAGTTGTGCTGGAACTGCCACAAGAACTTTCTTGGCAAAGCACGGTGTGTGGGTAAGAGGTTGGGCAAATCACTTGAAGCGAGAGCAGCCATAGTGCAAAGGCCAAAGATACGTTCCTAGAATAACAAAAGCCTTCCCCCACTCCCTCTCTTATCCTTGCCTTCCCTCTTTGTGTTCCTCTCTCATTTATTTTTCTTACTAAATGAGTGATAGATTTACAAAGTTCAAAAATCTTAAGGCAAGATCAGATGCATAGCAGGTACCTCCTGGTCCCGCCTGCCCTCCCTCCGCTTCTCCTTTCCTTTTTGTTCTGACCCCTACACCCTCACTTCTTTTTTAGCTCCTTCCCAGGTATTCTTTGCATTCTTTGTGCAAACATCTGTGTGTATGAGTGTCACACTAAGTTCAATGCTCGGAAAATATTGAGAATTTGTGGAAGTCGCAGCTGAGGTCTAGGGACAGGGTTAGCAGAGAATGGTGTCTTGGGATTAGGTTGCATGGGTATGGGGGACATGGAATGCCACATTTAAGACCTTCTGACGGTTGAGCATATTTTATACCATTTCTCAAGTTGTATCCAAGTCGTGATGCTTTCCAGGGAACTTCATGCTCGGGCAGAGTCCTGAGTGCTGTGTGACGGGCCTCACTAAAAACAGAGCAACGGCTGCTCTCAGTCCTGGACCCGAGCAACAATTAAGAAAAATGAACTTTCAGCAGGGTAGGCCCCCGAGTCTGTGTCACGTGCCCAGTTAGCTGTCTCTGCTGTTTCCTCCTTAATTTATTTTCTGGGAAATATTCTGTGACTTAGAACAGTGCCCTCCCTTTGTCAGCAGCCAGTCCTCAGAACCGAATTGCTGCCCTAAAATAATGCATTTTTATTAAAAACTATTTTAAGTTGGTGCCTATTTCCAAGATAGATTCACATATGGATAAGCATCCAGTATTGCTTGTTATAGATAAGTGATGAATTATTTTAATCAGAAATGGATTTAACAGCATTGCAAAAATAAATTTGGGAGATTTTTCACAATCTGCTTGTCTTTTCTGGTTCTTCATATTTATATTTAGTATTCAATGAAGACTAATCGTGACTATTGGACATTCAATCAAAATCACCTAAACTGGTTGCATCCCACTCTTTATAAAGATTGACACTCTCTTCAGTAATGCTGGGAAATTGGCTCAAGGCCTTTGAAGGAGAATCAGATGGGGTCAGACATATGCTGAAACTTTCTTGTCGAGCACCAGGGGTCCCCCAAGGTTCTAGTCCTTGTCATGTGTTGTATTACCTCATATGAAGCCCACTGATGACCAGAACCCATGTCTGGGGAGGATGTCTAGTCGCCTCTGACCTGAAGTAAGAAAGAGTGTACTTTCAATGGCTGAGCCTAAGCTGGGACCTGTGTCAGGAGCATTGGGAATGGGACTTAGGCAGGCTAGGCTCAGCCCAGACCCCCTGATCCCTGACCTGGAGTGGCACTGAAGTGGATGCTAGAACATCAGCACATCCACCTGCATTGCTAAACATCTTACTTTAGCTTATCTGTTCCTATCAACAGAGGGAATGCCAGTATCAAGCCCATTGGGTCTGTGTGTACATGTGTGTGCACACTCACATGGAGGCCAGAGACCCTAAGGCAGGTGTCCTCTATTGCTCTCCACATTATTATATTATTATTATTTGGAACTGGGTCTTGCATGTGGAGCTACCAATCAGACAAGGCTGGCTGCCCAGCCAGCTCTATGAATCCTTCTGTCTCTACACACAAGCACAGGGACTATACAGGCAGCTGCGCTGGGATCTGATCTCAGGTCCTCGGGCTGTACAGCCTCATTTTGTATAATTCATCCACTGAGTTGACTCCCAGCCTTTCGGGCTCTCAGTGTTCACCCAGTGATATCCAGGTAGCTTTATCCTCTTGTTCGTTTCCACCAATAATTTATTTTACTTTTCTTAAAATACATTTTAATTACCATACAAAAGAATGGTCTAATTATGATATTCTCTCTCTCCTACACACATATATAATTGCACTTTGCTCCTGTTTGCTTCTCTTCCGTTGCCCCTTTTGTCTGCCTTCCTCTCCACTGGCCCTCTTCGTTCTTGTGAATAATTCGCTTTGCTAATACTAGACAAAGTATGCATTGTCTGTCTGCTCTGGCTTGTCCTTTCTCCTCCTGGTCTTCCTCCAATATAATCATCTCCCTTTTATTTTCATGTCATGTCATGTATGTATGTATATGTTTACATCTAAAATCTACACACATTGCATCTATTTTTGTGGGTACTTTTAAATGGCAGCAAGTAATAACAAAATTTCATTCACAGAATTGATGTAGAAAGTGACCTTTAAAGTGCGTTTATTTTTCTACCAGACCTTCAAAGAAGTCCTAACACCAATTCTCTATAAAGTGTTCCACAAAATAGAAATAGAAGGAAAATTAC
>CM053758.1:13708131-13841287 GCA_028658305.1 Pachyuromys duprasi
GGACAGTGAGTAGAGGAGAAAAGAAGCAACAGGACAGGAGCATGCCAAGGAGGACCTATGGGGGGGGGGGTCAATGTAGCGATGTATCAGAGCAGATATTAAGACTCGTGATCAAGCCTTTGGCAGAGGGCAAGAAGTAATGATAGAAATGGGTGAGGTTGGTGAAACTTGGGGAGAACAAGAGCTCCACAAAGACCAAACTGAGCAGGGCACAGGGGTCTTGTATGAGACGGTTTCTACAATCAAGGACCATGTGTGGATGTGGTCTGGAATCCCCGCTCAGATGGGGCCCATGATAGCTCGGTGTAGGACTGAAGACCCTAGTGAGGGAAACAGGGACTGTTTCAGTCATGAACTTGATGAGGCTGACTCTTTGACCCTCCCCCCATACAAGCTAGGGAATGACAGACTGGCTAGATCCCAGGGGAGGACATTGCAGCCAGCCCTGAGGAGACAGGATGAGCTAGGGTTGGATGGAAGGGGAGGAGGTCCTCCCCTGTTGGTGGACTTGGAGGGGGCGGGGAGGAGGGAGATGAGGGAGGGAGAGGGAGAGTGGGAGGGAAGGAAGGAGGGGGGCTATGCCTGGGATGCAAAGTACCTAACCTGTGATTGATATAAAAATAAATAAATTAAAAAATCTAATTCAAAAAAAGTGCATTTATTTGAGATAAAGAATTAGTTAATTGAAACTAATAAGTTAATACTAGTGTGTAGGGCAAGTCAGTGCAGAGGTTCCTCTATCTTGCATTCTTTTAAAAATCTTCTTCATGATATTTTTATTAACTATTTAGGAATTTTACATCATGAACTTTGAGCACCCTCATGTCTGCCCTCGATGTCTGCTACCACCCCCCCCACCCCCCACCCCCAAAGAAAAGAAAGAAGAAAAAGGAAAGAAAAATAAAGCAAGTCCAATTTGTGTTACTCATATACTCACTGGAGGATGAGAAAACTCCCGGTGGCCAGGCTTAAAGAAAACTGAGTACCTCCCCACCCCCACCCCTGCCAAAAGCCATCAACTGTAGAGAGCTACACTTCAGCATTCTTATAACCATCCTTATAACAGAACTATTGCTTTGTTTTGCTTTGTTTTATTTTCAAGGCAGTGTTTCTCTGTGTATAGCCTTGGCTGTCCTGAAACTTGCTCCGTGGACCAGGCTGACCTCAAACTCACAGAGATCCGTCTGCCTCTGCCTCCCAAGTGCTGGGATTAAAGGCGTGTGCCACCACCCTGGCTCTTATGACCATTTTTAAAAGTTCTCTTTGATGGCTTTCTGTCTAGGCTATTACCTTTTATGGGGTGGTGGTGGAAGTAGAAGTTGTCACAGACATCTTCCATGTCCCTGTTTCTCAACTGTGAGTCTGCAGTCATTAACACCATGACAAAAGTAACTTCTTTGCCCATAACAGTCAGCAGGAGCACAGATCATGGACTTACTCACGGTTTCTGGATAGTGTGGAACACAGACATCACATAGTCTCCAGAGTCAGCACTTTGCCATGGACCTTAGTATGGTCTCTGGTGGCAGTACAGACCATGGGCATTAGCATGGCCTCTGCTGCTAACATGTCACAGATATCATCTTCGTCCACACAGGCCAAGGACATCAATATAGCTTCAGGAAACAGCATAGGCCACTCCCATCAATATGGCCTCTGGAAGCAGCATGCCCCCCTGACATAAACACACATTCATGCTGCAGCACAGAACACTGACATCTGCATGGCCTTTGGTGGTAACTTGGACCTTGGGTATCAACACAGACCCTGGTTGCCATGGCAACATGGACCCATACATGGATTTTGGCTGCAGCAAGGACCAGGACATTACCATGGCCTCAGTCCATCTTGCATTCTTTTTGAAGCCAATTTTGGATTGACTAGAATTTGATCTCCTTGATGGAAAATCTGTGGAAAACTTCTAAGTCTATTCTAGAACCCTGAAGTAAAGGTGTCTCAGCTAACTTATCTTGACTTCTGTTAAACTGCCTGCTTGTGCAAACTTCCCTTTGTCTGCTGCTGAGGAAGATAATAGGACATGGTTTTTGCCTTTAAAAGCCCCTTACTCTAATGTTAGGTGTTAAACTTGGTTCCTGAATACTTGAGTGTAGTTCCAGCTGGCTGGAATAAAAACTTTCAACTGGCTATCAGCTGTGTCTAAGTGGTCTTCTCTGGTAGGCTCCCCGTAATACAAGAAAGGGAGTATATAAACACCAAAAAATCATGAAGATCGCATATAGTTGAGTAGACAGATCTCAAATTTCTTTCTGGGGCGAGGGAGACAGGAAAAAAGCATGTTCAGTTGGTGCTGGTGGGTCAGACCTGTACTCCCAAGATACTCAGGGGACTGAGGCATGATTATTGATAGTTCAAGGGAAGATGAGACAAGTTAGTGAGACCCTTTTCCTAAATATAGAAGGAAAAGAAGTCTGAGGATATAGTTTAGTTATAAAGCCATTGCTGAGCATAGGTGAAGTCTTGGGTTCAATCTCCAGCATCACAAAACCAAACTCAATACAATCCAACCAAACTAAACCCAACCCAACCTAACCTAACCCAACCCAACCTAACCCCAACCAAATCATATCAAACCAAACCAAGCCAAACCTGACCAAACAACATAGCCAGGAGCTCTTCCTGGACTATTTTTCTAAGAACTTCAGTCATCTTGCTTAAGTGAGTAGAATGCAATGAGGTAAATTCCACAAGCAAATGAGGTCACTATCTGCTGTTCATGTTCCTTGTATCTTTCTGTGTAATTCAGGAAAAGCTTATGTCTGGGATAGAATGTGTGGGCAGAGCACTATGGTCCTCCACAGTAGACCTCTACACAATTATTAGCATCTTTGCTCATGAAGGAGCAAATCCTTACATCCTCCCGTAATTCTCAGGGTTTTATGAATGAGCTCTGGCTGTCACTGGAATATACAGGGTTCAGAATCTTGGCCAACTTTCCTCAGAAAATCAGTAGTTGCAGCCTTTGTTGATCAAGACATCTCTGTGGATTGATGGACAGATGTTAGCATCTGGGATTAATATGGGATTTATCCCTCCCAGTTATTTGGAGAATCTCATTAAGGCAGCTTTCCTTTAGGGAATTGATGCTTTAATATTCTGCATTGTCAGCCAAGGGCCTGTACTTTATTTCTTGAATAACATTTAATTAAACATGCAGGCTTTGCTTTCCTCAATGCATCAACAATCAGGGACCTGGGTCCACCTTACCGCTCTCCAGCAAATCAGCAGGAAACAAAGTTGGGAGACACACTACTGCTAAGCAATAAGGTCTGTGGCCTGTGGCTTTGCTGCCATTACTGTGGAGTCCTAATGATAGGGGCCACTTCAGGGGCCAGACCGAGTGAGTTGCTGCTGTGCCGTGAGTGCTGGTTGCCATGCTGTGACATGCAATCTGCAGGAGACTTAGCCAGGCTTAAGCACCCACTGTGGGTCAGGGCATAGCAAAACAGGGCCCTAGAACCATATTTGGCTCAGAGTCAATTTTTTTATAAAGCTTTATTGGAACAGGGGTGTGCTTGTTTCTTCATGATTGCTTTTGTGAGCAACAAACAGTCCCTGACCCTGAGGTGGGCAGCAATGAGGGAGCAGTGGATTCTTTAGGCAGCCTTAGATTGAGGTAGATTGGGTGCTTGCTGTGTGTGTGTGTGTGTGTGTGTGTGTGCATGTGTTTTGTGTGTTTTGGAGGGTAGTTCCGGGATCCCCAATGTCACAGTTTGCAGATGCACAAGCCCCTTCTATAAAATGCCACAGTGTGATTGCATATAACCTGCACATCTTTCTTTTTATCAAAACCTAAATTCGTAAGACTTGGCACAATGTGAGTAATGCAAACAGCTGCTAGACCTCACTGTGAGAATAATGACAAGAAAAAATATATGTACACGTGCATTACAAATGTAATACCCACCCAGATTTTCTATCTATGGTTGTTTGAAGACACGAGTGAGGAGCCCATGGATGTGGAAGGTTACCTGTATTGTTTGGAAAAACACAAACGGAATCCTCCAGAGAACTGTGAGGGGCAGGTGGGGACTGCAAGGAAGCCTGAGAAGTCTGCACTGAGTAAGGAGCAGCGTGAGGCGAGGTGGGGTTGAGTGAGGTCAGTGTAGGGTAGGGTGGGAGTGGAAGTGGGAATGGGTGAGATGAGAAGGGGCTAGGGGTAGGGTGGGGATGGGGTAGACTGTGTGGAGAGGGCTCCAGTATTGATCAGTTCAGAGCCAAAGCCTATGACATGATTAGTTACAAGGCGTGCATGTTAGAATGGGGCCCCACATTCATGAGGGGCATTCTGAGACAACGAGATGGTCCACGGTGGGCCTTGCCATCACCATCATCCTAGATGATCTAGGGATAAAGTCACGGGGAACGGACTTTCTCTCATACTGCTCCTCTCTGCCTTTCTTCCCATGTGTTGTGACTGGCAGGATTTTCTCTCTTATGTTTGTAGAGACATTTTTGTATGCACATGTCAGAAAAGCAAGAAGCTGTCACTTCAGTGGCCCATAGCTACAACCTTTTTATTAGAATGAAACAAAGATTTTTAGTAGTTTTAATTAACACCCAGCCAGAATTTATTAATATCATATAACACACGAATACCATCATGATGTGGTCTTAAGGGAATCTCTAGAGATATTTTGAGTCCCCCTGTCACAAAATCCCCTAAGAAATTAGGTGAAAAGGAAACATCTGAAGCATTCCAGACAGCAAGAGCAGCATGTGCAAAGGTCCTGGATGCCGGAGGAATGTGGTGAATTTAAGATAAAAGGAAACAGAAGTAGCTGAGGTTTAGGAAACCGAGTTGGTATTGAGCAAGGAGTGGAGGCAGCATGTACCAGTCAAGTCTCGTCACTGTATAGAACTTACCCAAGCTGTGGGCAGGAGAGAACACACCTGGGGATCAGCCTGCATGCTCACTACATTGTCTGGGTGCACTGTGAAAGCCACCTTCCCTCCTGGGGGTGACAGTACTTCTCTCTGTCTCCTCCAGTCATGGCAAGGGTCCTCACAGCTTCTGCTTTCTCTCTTCTGCATCTTCAGTTGCTCCTTTCTTTCTCACTTGGGTCACACCTTCACATTGCCAAGTCACTCATGGAAGCAAAACCAGTGGCTACGGCCATGAAAAACATGGCTGTCACCTCAGGTGGAGTAAAGCTCATTCTGAGCCAAATATAAGTGACCCAATCTCTGGGGAAACAAGACTCAGGATGCCCCAATGACAGATTCCACTAGGGAAGCAGCCACACAAACTTTTATATTTTAGCAGAACAAGAGAATGTCATAGATCAAGTCATACTCCAAACATATCAGTGGGGTCATCAAGTAGCTGGTTATAGCTGAGTAGGAAATTTCTGCTAAAGGTCTCCAATGCTGCCTAATGGCCAATGTAATTCTAGCTTTCAATCTGCAGCTTTCCACTCTCCATAATGACAGTCTGCAGAATCTTCAACCCAGGCATAGCTCCAAGGTTTCTTATGTAGGGGTGAGGAAGAGAAATGTCACAGCTGGGGTCGTGGAGGATGCGCATGAAGCATGATTAAATGTTGAAAAGTAAAGGGCAGAAAAACAAGGGTAGTATGACACTATGTTAATAAGGGTTAATAAAGCACTGTCCACGTGTGCAAGTGATTGCCACAGTGTAAGACAACCATGACTAATGAGAACTGGATGAGGCTGGCACCAATGAGAGGGAAAATCTGACAGGCCCGAGGAACTGTCTACCTGGAATATTTTCTGTATCACCTATATGTCTAGATTCTGTTATCTATCAATCATTATCTATCCATCATCTACATATCTACAACATCTAACACCTGCATATTGATCATCTATACTTACCTATCATCTATTAATCACTCACCTGTCTACCAGTCTATCATCTATAACCTATCTCTCATCTACATAATTAATACATCTATCATCTGTTTATCTATTATCTGTAACCTGTTACCCTTATGTATCATCTATCACCCATGTGCTTATCATCAATTTATCTATCACTTAAATATTATCTTAAATTGATCTGTCATCTCTCTATCTATCTATCTATCTATCTATCTATCTATCTATCTATCTATCTATCTATCTATCTATCTATCTATCTGTCTGTCTGTCTGTCTGTCTGTCTATCTATCTATCTGTCTATCATCAGCAGCATTTTCTATTTATTTTTGGTGGTGTTAGGAGTAAAACCCAGAACCTTGTACTTGCGAGGCAAGCACTTTTTTGCTGAGACATACCTTAGTATTTCATTAACCTCATGAGCCAATAACATTATTGTGTTGTGGAATCTGCTTCTCCTCATTGTTTTGGTCCAATTTTATGAATACAGGAGAAAGCAGCAAAAATGCGTGGTAGATTATTATGGGTTATCTCACATTGAGGCACAATGTAGAGGGAAGAAACAGACTATAAACACAATAAATAAAAAAAACATAGCCACATTTAGGCATCCATGTCATATTACATACTATGGACTGTGTGAAAGAAAATGAAAGTAAGGCAGGTTGGGTGGTACATGCTTTAATCTTAGTACTCAAGAGCTAGAAGCAGGCGTATCTTTGTGAATTCAAGACAAGTTTAGTCTACATAGTGAGTTCCAAGACAGCCTGACCTACATAGCTACATAGTAAGACCTTGTTTCAGAAAGAAAGAGAGAAAGGAAGGAAGGAAAGAAAGAGAAACAAAGAAAGAGGTGCAGTAGGGGAAGGAACATTCTTGGCCCATTTTTTCCCCTTCTCTCCTTGTACCTGAAGACAATAGCTGGTCCCTGAACCACGACCTCCCTTTCTGCTTGTTTCTCAACCGAAAATCTGCTCCCACATTCCCGGGGAACTACATGGCTGTCCCTATTCCTTATTTCTCCATGAATGGGTGCTTTTAGGACTTCCCTGGCTGAAATCTGGGCTGCACTTTGACGTTTCAAACCTTTCCTCCCTCTTGTCCTCCTCCAGATTCCCTCAGGGGTGGCTGTAGACTTCCCCAGCTGTGGCCTCTCCTCATATTCCCCAGTCTCCTCACTGCATGGTGCCTAGGTGCATCCTTACTCTCATTGCAGGGTAGCTAGGAGCATGCTCACTCTCACTGCACGGTGACTAGGTACATGCCCACCCTCACCTGTGAAGTGACTGGATGGATGGCTGGTTACGTAAGTGGATGAGAAAACAGTTATCCCTAAATAGGTTCCCTGCTAAATTATGCAAATGAAGTCATTGTTCTAAAACTATCCATTGCACTGGCCCCTCCCCAGCCCTGCAGCAGAGCCCTGACTCCTTAGTGTTCATAGTCTATACTTCTGGTTCCTCATGACATTTCAGGGCACTTCCCGCGCTGTGCCTCCTTGCCTAGCATGGCCTGTCACAGACCTGGGCACAAGCCACCTTCTCAAGGATATTTTCTTGTTATTCCGTCAACCCCTCAGGAACCTGTACACACCATGGGAGCAGAGACACAATAATACCAAGATTGAATTTCCCTCCAGCCTGGAGGAACCTGGGGATTAAAGTCAGATTTAATTTGATTTTAGGTTAATAACATGTTGTGACATTTACTGCGCACCCCGATGGCTGGAGACAAATTCTCACCTGTGCTGTGATGAGAACAGGGCCATGTCTTACACAAGGTGCCCAGACATGCTCTTGTTTCTGCTCAGCTCAGACCAATTCATACTGACCATCTGCGCCCTCTCCACTTAGTCCTGTGTCCAGAGCCCTGGAGGGTACCAACTCTAATTCCAAAAATTGCTGTTTTCCACCCGCCTAGAATGGGAAGAGAACTGAAGAAGCCAGACGGGGTAGAATGGTGAGTGTATCTTAGCACAGGGCTGCCGTCTCCAGTTCCATCTTACCTGCAAATGACATCATCCCATTTGTCTTTATTGCTGAACAAAAATCCTTCCTGTACGTACACGAACATTCCCCTTATCATCTGTTGATGGGCACTCAGGCCGAGTCCTCACTTAGGTGTTGTGAGTAGCACAGAAATAAATACTACAGCAGCAACTTCAAAAGTGAGTTCCTCCAGAGAGAAAACGCTTCCTGTTGGAAAGTTCTAGTTTCTTCTACAAGCACTGAGTCTGGGAGGCACATGTTAGAATTAAATTTATGCTAGTGTCTAATTGTAGAGGTTAGGTGTAGTTAATGAGAAAACAAAGGGCATTCACTGACTCACACACGCATATACACACACACAGACCCACTTAGAAAGTCCTGCATTCAGGTGCAACTGCATCTAGGTGTTCAGAGCCCATGGGACTCTGCCCTTTGGTTCAGCTTTCCTTGTGCTGGCCTTGGTGTTGGAGAGATTCTCACCACAGAGCATTTACTTGTTGACTGAAATGGTAGATTTTTGGTGAACTAGGGAACAAATATTTTCTCATAGTTCCAGAAAAAGTCTTGGGCCCTCAATGGAGCTGGTTTGAGCCACATTCTGACACCTAGGAACTGGCTATGCCCCGGCCAGCTCCTGCAGAAAGCATGTGAGTCCACAGCAAGGAAAAAAGTCACTGGAGGACAGTCAGGGTGCCTGGATGACGGAAGGGACAGAGTTCTGACCACCAAATCTATAGTTCTCAGAGGATTCCTCAGACTTGGCCAGGAATTTGATTTTCCACCCCAACTTCCTCCCCTTCCCATCTCCTGCCATTTATCCCTGTGGCCTTTAAGGAGAATACATGGCTGTTTCCATCTCATCAGGATTATCGACTGCCTGTCAGAACCCTTCATAGCTCTGACACTGGGATTTCATTACCCATGGTGCATTAGAGCCTCCTGGAGCACCCATCTCCCACGCTCCCGGCCCTGTGCCCCAACCCCCAGCAGCTTTCTCCCATTTTCTTTTGTATGAGAGATGAGCTGTGCCCTGTGTGCTGACTCTTAGCTGACCAGGGCACACTGAGTTTGATTTCTTCTAGCTCATCTCCAAACCTGTAATTCCTTGAGTCCCTAGTGAGGCTCTGAGTAAGATTGTGTACTGACCTGTCCAAGCCCCTAGTGTCCAGATGACTCTTGCCTTATCTATGGGTCAGCAAACCTTGCCCAGTACTTGCAGGTTGAGCCTCTTGTGTGGGCTCACATAGATGAGGATCACATGTGCTGACATCATGAGAAGTGATGGGGCAACATTCTCAAGGTTGGGCAGAAGACAGAGGCCACCCCCCATCACTGCCTCTGTGGGCCACAACAGAAGAGGGGAAACCTGGGCAGAGCCCAGTTATTCTCTGAGATAAGATGTGGTTAAGGAAGCATTCATTTCAGAATAGATAGATAGATAGATAGATAGATGAATAGAGAGCCCCACTCAAATTGCTGGTGAAGTACTAATCAACAGTTGTGCCAAGAAACCTCCTCGGGTGGAAGAAGAAACACTTGATAGAGTTAGAAAGAAACAGTCCTGGGGTCTCAGGGATGTGGGGACTAGGAGGAGTGAATGCTTTGCTTTAAAGTGCTCAGTGATCCAGCCTGAGAAAGCATGAGAGAGAGAGAGAGAGAGAGAGAGAGAGAGAGAGAGAGAGAGAGAGAGAGAGAGAGAGAGAGAGAGACAGAGAGACAGAGAGACAGAGAGACAGAGAGACAGAGAGACAGAGAGAGACAGAGACAGAGAGAGACAGAGAGACAGAGAGACAGAGAGAGAGGGACAGAGAGACAGAGAGACAGAGAGAGACAGAGAGACAGAGAGACAGAGAGGTTACAAAGTTCAACAGTTTTCAGGCGGCATATTGCATCCCAGAAGAGACTATTGAGAGAAATACACAAACACCAACAAAAGCAAAACTCACAGCACACCTTCAGCCCAAAGTTGCCTGGAATGTGAAAGGCTAGGCAACTAACCGAAAGTGAGGGGAAATAAGAATCAGAAGGAAAGAAAGGAAGACCTCCCCTATCAGTGGACTTGGGGAGGGGCATGTGTGGAGAAGGGGGAGGGAAGGTGGGATTGAGAGGGGAGGAGGGAGGGGTTTATGGGGGGATACAAAAGGAATAAAGTGTAATTAATAAAAAAAAGCAAAAAGTATACATCAACAACAACAACAGCAAAAATAAATTAAAAAAAAACCTAAAAAAAAAAAAAAGAATCAACTAAAGCAACCAAGAATGGAAAAGGTGAGGACGGTGGAGTCAGGGCGACTGTGATGAGTCTATGCAAGCAGCGAGAAGAAACACTGCTCACTCTGAACAGGGAAGCGTGAGACACAGGGAGATCGGGTTTCTAAGCAGAACCGCCTGTATTAAGTTAGTTTTGAACTTCATACAAAACAGTGGATTTCCCATGTATGTCTCACATGTTGCAGGGATAGACACAATTTATAAATTATTCAGCTTTTAGCTGAAACTTGAATTTAATTGGAGTTTCCGTGTTTACGTTTGCTAAATCTGGTAACTTTACAAAAGACCCAAACTGCATTATGGGGAGAAAGATCCACTAGCTGATTTGAAAAATGCATACAACCAGGACAGAAATAAGAGCAGATTAGATAGCTGAGAAGAAGAAGAAGAAAAAAAAGAACTTGAAGAGGCAGCAATAGAAACTGTGCAAAATGAAAGCCACAAAGGAAAACAGTAGGAAAAACTCAGTGGGAATCGTAAGCTTAGGGTACGCTTAACTGGAATCCCTTAAGGGTGGAGAACATTGGCAGAAATAATTTTCTGCAGTTTTCCGGACCTAAGGAATACTGTGGCTCCGCAGGCACACAGGAGAAGGTGGGTGCTGTCAGTATCAAGGCTGAAGGACGGAGAGAACCACGGTAGATTTTACAGCTACTGAAAGGGCAAGGAAGGTGGCTCAGATGGTAAAGCGTTCACGACAGAAGTGTGACGAGGAACATATATGAAGAAACATTGGGAGCTATGGCATGCACCTGCAATTCCAGCAGCATCGAGACGGGAGAGAGACAGGTGAATCCCAGGCTCGCACTAGCCGGCTTGCCTAGCCTATTTGAAGTTTCAGGTCACCGAGAGACTCTGCCTCAAACAAAAGGTGGAAGGGGCCGTAGGACTGACACCCAGGCTTGTCTTCTGGCCTCCATACACATGTGTGCACATCTACTGCACACGTATGGAGAACACAGTAAGGGGCTACAGGGAGCCATGATGAGATTTTGATGTCAGTACACCTGACAACTTAGAAGGAAGGGAACATTTCCTTGAATGGCACAAAGTTCCCAAGCTCAGTTAAGGAAAAAAAAGTCAGGTCACTAGAATAATCCTGCCACTTGTAGGGACTGCCTAAGCCAAGTATATGCCAATAAGATATAGGACAATATATAAAGAATCTAGAGACAGAAGCTTTGGTACGTAAACACGTATTCATAAGGGCACACTTTTTAACACAGAAAATGGTATGTGCCCCACACACAGGTCCGTGACCTCCCCATGGGGGTGGATGAGCTTTGAGACAAACATGCTTGGGTCTGAAATGGAAGGGCTGGCCTTTCAGTGAGTTTAAATACTATGCAGCAACAATATACTGTATATATGTATGAGATTATGAAAAAAAATCCAGAAAATATTCTAGTGCCATGATGTAAATACTTGCCAACAGCAAATCATTTAAAAAAGTTGTGTATGTTTGTATGTGTATATATGTGTTTGTGTGTGTATGTTTGTTTATGTGTTGTGTGTGTGTGAGTGTGTGTGTCTGTGTAAACTGAGTATTTCTACTCCAAGACTAGAATCCCTGAGGCTTTCTGAGCGACACTGTGATGTCACAGGTGGGAAGTTCCACAGCTGAGCCACTGTGCTAGGTCCGAGTCAGGAAGCTGATGAAACTCAAAGCACAAAACTCCTCCTAGGCTGGGTGTCAGGTGGCCATGACGGAGGGATTTTATGTTTATATGTGGGGCCCACTCAGGATAGTTCATCAGGATTTGTACAAATACCCCTACATCAGACAGAGGTAGACACCTGAAACCCTCCTAGTCTCACCCAAATGGCTCAGTTCAAGGGAATAGCCTGGGTAATGGGGCAGGGAATCCTGGGGTAGGAGCGCTAAATGAGACTTCTGTCCACGATGTGAGACTGAGGAGAACTAGTAGTGGTAAGAGTATGCAGGGGCTAACACAGGCGAGGAACTGGGCCCTTGCTGCAAACTGTTTAAACTCACTGAAAGGCTGGCCCCTCCATTTCAGACCTAAGCATGTTTGTGTCAAAGTGTCTTCTAGGAGAAGGTTTCCTGTCTGGGGACGGGCTGCCCCATTAACCTGGTGTCGTGGAGAGGGGAGAACAGCATGACAGCCCCAGAGTGAGAATACTGTGTCCCTGAGAACAGCTAGAAGGTGAGCCACCCCCCCACAGAGGATACTGTTGTTTATCTGGTCAAATATAAGTGCCACAGAGGAAGCAGCAAGGGGGAAGGAAGTTCAGCCACTGGAAACTCATATACAGAGAGAACAACACTCAGTCAGGAATGGCTGACTGCCTCAACTTCTCCAGTCTGTTTTTTCTGGGCGTTGTGTCTTGATGATGTGGCTTTCCTGCTATTTGCTCTCTTACTTGGAAGCCACGCTTGGGAGAGTTCACCCTGCCTGGGACCCTCCCTCTTTGTTGGCCAGAGACTTCCTCTGGCTGCTTTGGTTACAGGGTGTTGGCAGTCAGTTTCTGTCCGGTGCCATAAGTGTCTGATTGGATGCTTGGCTGTCTGTCTCCTGCTGATACTCCATTGTTTTGTCCCCGTGGGCTGTGCTCTTCACTCACGGACTTGCAGAGGCAAAGCACAGCTGCTGTGGATGATTTTCCACACAGAAAGGATAGGAAGGAAACTCACTTTTCATTATATAATGATGCTAGCTTTTTAAAAAAAATTCATGCAAATGTTACCAAATTTATTTTTCACGATTTATTGTATTATTTTAGTTGTGTGTGTATTTGTATGTCTGTGTGCAAGTACATGTTCACATGACTGTAGGCCAGAAGAAGGCTTTGGGTCCTCTGGAGCTAGAGTTACATACTGTTGTGAGTTTCACAGTTCAGGTGCTGGGAACAGAACTCAGGCTCTCTGCAAGAACAGTACACTCTGAGCCACTAAGCTGTCTTTCCATCCCAGATATTACTAAGAATAAAACATAACAAATTTATGAAAGTTTGAAAATAATAATGTTCTGCATCTGAATTCCCCTGGGCTTATTCATGCTTTCAGCTCTTTCCGCCTAGGCTTTGGGACAGCTGTTAGAGCAGACCTGCCTTCGTTGCAACGAGACACCCTAAACACTAAGGGATCAACACATTAGACATGTGTGTTCTTCACCGAAGAACAGAGCAGTTTATTTTTGAAAAATCTCTAAGGATGAAGTCCTGAGCAAATGTGTATTGTAACACATGGCATGGCCACGTCAAGGATCCCGATGTCTCAGACTGATGGGAGTAGTAACGCCCTCTCCAAGTGAGACTCAGAGGGATGGCCGAGCCTTCACAGGTCCACATCCTGACTGACCATTGTGGGCAAGAACTAGCTACTTCAGCTTTCCCTTCCAGGATTATTGCAAGTAGACACTGCTGGTCTACAGAGACCTCCTACTGAGACCTCCTCATTGTGTGAGCACAGCCCACCGGACCCCAGCTTTTATATATGTGTGTGTCTGTGATTTCTTCATTCCGTTGTTGCCCCGGTCAGGTTTCCAGAAGCAAGCCCAGGCAGCGGCATCCCATCTTGATGCTCTTTCAGTCTGTGGAGCCTCGAAACATGTTTGAGTATCCAGCAGAAGTTGGAAGTATAGGAACGATGAACAATAACAGTGGGTTCCACGTCTGGGCCAGGCCATAGCTTCAGCATTTCCACTTTTCTTTCTTGCGTAAATAGAAACAATATGGTTCCTCAAGGCTTTTTCAAACATCCTTACTGTTACATTTTCGTCCTTCCTCTCGCTCATTCTGTGTTGATCTCCTACCACTTCTCCCTTGTTCCCCGTTTCCTGTCTTTGTCTCTTATTCCCTGCCTTCTCTCCTTTGTGCTGAGAACTTGGGGGTCCTGAGCTGAAGATGATACTTTTCCTAACACCTACTCTGTCACTTTTTGTATTTCTGCTTTCTGCAGTTACGCCAGGCTACGTACTCACATCTGAAGATTTGGAGCTAGGAGCCTCAGATGAACAAGCACATGAAATGTTTGTCTCTTTCGGGGGTTACCTCATGCAATATGATCTTTTCTAGTTCCGTTCATTGGCTTACGGATCTCATTTTTCTTTACAGCTGAGTGGTATTCCATAGTACCCATGACCACATTTCTGTCATTCATTAGTTAGCTGAAGGACATTTACATTCTTTCTGAGCTAGTGACTTTTATTGGTAGTTCTTAAATTTTCGTGGCAACACTGAAAAGAGATGCACCTCCCAGCTATGTGGAAGAGTGAGGAGGACGCATGGAGTGGAGGAGTGACATACCACAAGTTACACACCTCACACACATCAGAACAGGCGTGAGGACACATGTATGCGTGACTCCCAATCCTGTGCTCTTAGCCAGGAAAGCACAGCCCTGGGGCCCTTGGGACATCATCCCTTCCCTGCCTGTGCTTTGCCTCCTAACCTACTCTGCTTGACAACAGAGAGATCTTTCCTGCTGTTGATTTAATATTTTTGGAGGGAATGGGTTTATGGGCCAAAATATTTCCCTATTAAATGTTACAGCTTCTGGGAGCTTCACCCTGGCTTCATGTGGCTTTATGGTGAGCATAGGTTTCTGGGAGGATTTGTCTATAGTTCTCAGAGTCACTGCTCCCCACTTTCCCAACTCCATTGACACAGCCCACCTGAACTCCTGTTGGGTCTGCATCTGAAACAAATAGAAATTCCTCCCTAAGTCAGGCAAGGAGAAACCAATGTTTATTGTCAGTTAAAAAAAAAAAAAGGAGAGGCTTGTTGATATCAAATAACAATTAAGCTTGAGTTACCCACCCTGGGGCTTACCTGGCATCTCCGCTGTGTCCTCATCAGTGCACTTGACATCACGTACAATATCTCACCGCCCCCCAATGGCTGCTGCAGCTCCTGGTATAGACTCAAGAAAAAAAAAGTAAGATATAAAGCCCACTGAGTATGTTTTCTTTTCCAAAGGCCCAGAAACCTCACCCATTCTCTTTTTGTACACCTGATGGTCACCTATATCTGCGTGGTAGAGCAGGGGTGTTTCAAACATCCTCCTTCTAACCAAAAAATCTGGGATTCACTTAGGGGAGGGAATAGGTGGGCAGTGCAGCAGGCTCACTGATTATGTTCTAGGCTTCTGTCTCCGCAGATGCTGGGGTCTTTTTTAAAACTCTTACTCGTTTACCTTGTTCTGAGACAGGCCGTGTTTGGTATTTCTGCATCCCTTCTTGACCTTCTGCCCTCCAACCTCACAGGATCTCTTTTCTGTACCGGGGCCTTATATACCATCATCCCAACTCTGTGTCTCCCGTACAAGGGAGGGAGCTAAGTGGGACCCAGTGCTGGGGTCTTTCCTGCTCTTAAGGAACCAGTGAGGACCTTTAGCCTGTCTGCAAATCAGGCTCCTGTCTGCCGATCAGGCTCTTCCAGTTGTGGTGCAAGGAAAGTCCAGAGTGGGTCTCAGCCCTAAGTCTCTTTGTTCCCAGCTCTGACTTAGAGGGCTGGGCACTGTGGAGCTCATGGTGGGGAAATAGTTTGCTCACGATGAGGAGCCCACAGGCACAGGTGTTTTTGGAGACCAGCATGGCAGCTTTCTGTGAACTGTGGCTTGAGGTCTGTCACAGCCTGCTTGCCTCTCTCTGAATTGAAGACTTCTGTTCAGTCCTGTCTTGCCTTGTGTAAATAAGCTCACTTATCTCTCCAGAGTGCTCTTTTTTTTTTCCCCTCCTTGTTTTACTAAATGTGAGATTCCCACTAGGGTTTGCACTATTCCCAAGAGTTCAGGTGTTAGTAATTTAATTTTCCAATTCATATGCTGATGGGTTTGGAAGCAGCTTTGGGAGGTGATTGGGACTAGACTGACATAGGGAGGGTGAGGGCCCTGTGATGGCATTAGCTGCCTTTTAGAAGAGAAAGGAAGCCTAAACTAGCTCCTTGCCCAGTCTTACGGTAAAAGGAATCTTTCCTCAATGTGGCCCATACTCTTGGGTTTCTCAGTCTCCGTATCTGTGAGCTCAGCAAACCTCTGCTCTTTATAAAGTCTGAGATACTGAGCCAGAGGAATGAAAACAGGCTGAGTAGTTCCCTTCTTTGACGGACTTACTTCTGGTCCTAAGCAACCACGTTGGCTTGTTTTTAAAAGCCAGTTTCAGATAGCCACATAGGTTCAGCTATAGTTGGAGGATCAAATGTCACCTGTTTAGAGTCAACCTCCCAGTGGCTTTTCAACAGAGGCATTGGTACAGTGGGAGAAATGGGGAGGGGCCAGTGGGTGCACTTGACTTCATACTGGTCATTTTTGCTCTCTCTTCTCTGATGAACTAGAACTTGGAAAAAGACGAACTTCTAGTTAGAGCCCTTGACTGTAGCTAAAGGTCAAGGGTTTCTAGTGAAAGTTCAAGCAATGACCATTACTCTGCCATTCCCCTTCAATCAATGTCTTCCATCACACACAGCCAATAAAATAGGGTCCTCCTGGTTTGTGGCAGGGCATGGGTCTTGGTCCTGAGTCCAAGTAAGATAGATTCCATAAGAGATCAAGGCAGGGATTAGCTTCTATCTCCACCCCCACCCCCCTGCAAAAAACAAAAACAAAAACAAAAACCGAATAAAGGGTGTGGATGAGATTTCAACCCTTTCTGCTCTTAACTTGATTCATTGTGTTGTACTATTTAGTAGGAGAAACTTTGGAAGGTTTATAATATTAAGTAGATTAATTATTTCCAGAAAGAACCAGAAGTTTCCAAACTGCTTCTGTCAGTAACTTTAAAATATGATAAATAATTTAAGTCCCAATTTTCTCTCCACAATGAAGAATTAAGAATCTTTAATTTGTCAAATTTCCTTTTCTTTTCTTAAGCTTCAATTTCTTCCTCTCCTCCCCTGACCTCCGGGCTTGGCAGAATGCCAACCCACAGACTGTAGGGTCAGATGGGCCATGGCATGCCTGCTGGGATTTCTTTCTAGCAGGGAGTATTTTGCTATTTAATTGAGGTTAGTTTCAGGGACCTTAAAACCCTTCAGATTTTCCCTCATGATTATGAGATGTGAGCTATTTATGGTCATTTTTCAGATGCAAAAACTGAGACAAAATGAGTCTTAAAAATATGAGAAAATACACTTCTTAATAAAAGTGTATCTTCTGCACAACCTTAGTTGGTTTCCTTCAGCATGGAATCCAGCATTATTCCAAATGGTCCAATCAGCTGGGTTGAACAGGAAGCATTTGCCTGTGGGGGTAAAGGCAGGACCTGAAATAAGATTACTCACATGGTTTAAAAGGACAGGGAGGGATGTTTGTGGGAAGCCTTCAGCATCCTTCAGCACTAGTGAGGAATGGCCAGGGGTCTGGAAGTCAGCACTGGGCCACACAGTGGGAGTTTCAGATGAAGGTCACATTTTGGGGACAGGAAAGGGAGAGATGCTCTGAGCATCTCTCAAGATTCCAGCCTGCAGTGCCACAGCTGGAAAGCAGCTGGAAGACAGTTTGGAAGTGTCCCAGTGAGGCAGCCCACAGAAAAGTGCCTCTTGATCAGAACAAAGAAGTATAATGAGTTGTTGAGGGTGAGTGGGCCATGGAGGGGCCAGTGGATGGACACCCTGTTCTTCAACTCAGCTGGAATTCGTGAATTTGCCACTTTTCATGCACATGGTTTATGCACATCTACATGTTTCTTCTCAGTCTAGATCCTGTAGATTGCACATAGGACAGGTTTTTCTGCTCGTGACTTGTCTTCATTCTATTTCGGAGCTCCCAGAGTCTTAGGACACTGACATATGACTTCCTATGATTCACTGAAGAGCCCAGAGTAATGCAGCTCCACTTTGCTGACAAGGAAACAGCAGCCAGAGCTCATGGGGCTTCTCCCTGTGTATGTAGCTGCTGCACAGCTGAGGAAAGCATCACTAAGTCCTGGATTTACCAGTAGGACAGTACTTAATAGTTTTACTTTCTGTGTCACGCTTACCTGCTGTTACTGCAAATATTAAATGGAAAATTCCAGAAATAAACAGTTAATACCTTTTAAAGTGCATGATGTTTTGACTAGCAGAACCAACTGCTATGATATCCCTTTTTGTCCCATCTCTAGTGTGAGTCAATCCTGTGTTCAGTGTGTCCATGTGGTGTATGTCATCCATCCAACAGTCTCAACTAGGAGACTGACTCTTGAAGCACTGCCATGTTTTTATTAAGAGCTTCATGCTCCTTGTGGTACAGAGCATTTGTTTAGGTCTCCTATAAGCAGGGAAGGGATGATGTGTCCCTTTGTGAGGAAAAGGAGACAGAAGGGGAGAGAAAAGCCAGCTATGGGAACTGGCATCATCCCCATGTCTTCTTGCATCAGTAGTCTGTATGTGTTCTCAGGGATACCCAGGTGCCTTGGAGGCATCCCAGGATTTCGACAATTTACCTAAATAGCTCTAGTTTTGTGTGGTTTACACACAGTGGAATGCTGCCTGGAATGCTTGCATGGCATAGTTTCTGCTGCATAGATCCATGGCCTAACATTTCCAGGCTTATCATCCTGCTGGGTCTGGTATCTGCTCTTCTCATGGTGCACTGTTGCCCATTTTGAGACTGTTGGATTGAGAACCTCTTTAGTAACAGTTACCTTTAGGACTCCTGTGTGGTCAAATGTGGCAGTACATCTTTCTTGCCTCTGGATTTTCTTTACTTTAGGTTATTCAGGGATCCTGGCAACTTTGGGATAGTTTTTATGTTAATTAGTCAGCTTGGGAATACAGGGTAAACTCAAATTCCAAAATGGGATGAGGATCAAGCGAGTCTTGGGTTGCTCTATTCCAGTTCCTAATTTGGGGGAGGGGGAGATGCAATCCTTTGGATTCTCCTGTTTCGGTCACATGTCTATCATCTAATTTCTTTGCTCCCTATGTTTAGAGCTTCATACTAGTCCCTTGGGTGTGTTTATCATGCCGTTTTACTTGATTATTGTAAGTGACCCATATCTCACAAATGGCTGCTCTGGCATCCCATGCTTCCCATCCCTCAGGTCACATGGACTTCTTGTCTACTCCATCAAGGTTGTCCAGACATTGAGCATTAACATCTGTCAAACTTATTGCTCACCTCGGATTGTTATTTTTTCCATGAGGGTTTCCAAGTTATATTTTCTTAATGTTGCTGAAAATAATGGGCTTTTGATTTCATTTGAAGAAAAGATTTCATGTCTCAAGAAGTGTCCTTGCTTGGAACCCTTTGGTTTTGTCCAAAAAAATGGCTTTATATGTGAGATTTCCGCTTTCAAGATCAGAACCTTCTGCTATCTTGTACCACATTGAAATGCACATTTTACTCACACAAAGCAATTTTATATAGTTTATGCTAATGTTAGGCCATACAGTGACCAAGAAGGGTTGGAAGGAAGCCTAGACGAGTCACAGGATTTTTCTTGAAATCATCAAGAATAACTATCATGCACTTGGTCCATGTCCAAGACTGTCCAGGAGAATCCCGAAAATGAATATAGATTTTCATCTTCCTTCCTGGTTCTGACAGTGTTGTTTGGCTGGTTGGGCTAGTACTCCTCCTTAGGAGCCACGTTCTGCAGCTCTGGCCAGGATATTCTTCCTCTTCGCAAGGAATTCTAGACATAAGGAGTGGCCAACTGTACATTATCCCACTTCCATTAGGCTGCTTCACCATCACTTCTTGACTTGCATTGGCACCTACTGTGTCCTTCTTATATCCCCCTGAATAATTCCCTAAGGACTATCAGGCTCATCTCAGTCTCTGTTGCTCCCACAGGCAGACACCACAGTCTCTAGTTGCTCTTTCCTATGCCAACAACAACTCTAAACTTGCTTTTCTTTGATGTATATGAAGAAAAGAAGTTGAAGAAGAAAGAAATCCATATAGTCACGGGGTATGTGAGACTGTCCTGGGCACAAAGAAACAAATATTCTGAAAGAAGATCAACTTATGCCTGGCTTGGACACCACTATTGGATATGAACTTTCTTGTGCAAGGAACAACAGAAATCAAGGTGAACCCGTGTGGCTCTCCCTTGTTTGTGTGTGTGTGTGTGTGGGCGTTCATTGTCCACTGGTCCCCAGGGGACAAAAGGAGCAGAAGCAAGTGGGCAGGGCTTGGACTGCCCTGAGCACAATGGAAACTTCCTTCTGGAATCAGCTTCAGGGCGGCAGATCAGTATTATTCAGGGTGGATGAGAATTATGTAGAGTTTTGGGACGAGAACAGGGATTTCCAGGGTGTGTATACATCATTGGCTAGAGGATTCAGCCTGGGAATGTTAGGCCATGGATCTATGCAGCAAATGAGGCATTCCATGAATCCTAGGTGCTTGCTGAATGGGTTCTTATCAAGAGAAAGGGAGCTGGACCTGTAATTTCCCTACGGACTATGAGACATTCCTCAGGTAGAGGATGTGGGGATCCAGGTTCCCCACGCAGAGAAAAGGAATCCTTGCCAACAAAGGGAGTCTTCATTTTGTCCAGAGCTCAATGCTTTCTGGTCCTGGTGAACTGTGACCTTAGCAGCAGGGTTTCCCAACAGACTCACTGTGCTTTGGAAGCTTTGATGGGTCTTCAGAGGTGGAGGATAGGCAGAAAAGGGATGGTAAGGTCTCCAGGCTCCTCAGATGCTGTTTGGAAATGTTTGGAAATGGAAAACTTTGCCTTCTTGTCTGACTCCTAGAAAGGGTATCATTACTACATTCACCAGGGCTGTTTACAGCATTTCTTCCACCCAGTGCTAGCTGGTCCACCTCATCTTAGTCCTTAGAAAGAAGTTCACCCTGGAGCTGTCCCTCTATTGTGTGTGAGGTAGATGGTGTGGCAATGCAACACCTTTAGGCATTGGTTGAGTAGCAGGTCAATGTGCTAGGCTCTGCTCTAGAATGGGTACATGGTGAATGAGTTTGCATGTTGCTGCATCCCATTTACATATTGTTAATCCCTTGACACAGAGAGCAGAGGAAGAAATCATGGAAGATAGTTATTACCCACCAGCTACATTGTGTGTGTAAATGGATCGAAGAGGAATTAAAAAGAGAGGAGAGATAGACAAGAGACAAAGTTTAAAACCACATCCAAACACATAAGAGAGTCCATACTTAGAGCAGTGCTTCTGAATGTAACAGTATAGCAACTAATACCCACTATAGTCATATAGCCTTGTGTATCCTACAAGGTAATTCCGTAAGTACAGATGAGGCACATCCCCAAATCCTACTTTAGTGTTGCATTGGTGTGTACTTCTGTAACAGTATAGGTAAGTGCAGCTGTTTGCATACACTTAGAGAAGAGTGTAGATTCATGATAGAAATTTTGGCTCTCTGAGGGCTTTCTATTTTTATTTTTTTAACTGGATCCACTGAATTGGGGTCAGCACCAAGTGGCAAAGGTGACTCATGAGAGAAGGCTCTGTAAATTCCACCGCACTGAAGAGGGGGTGTTTGTACAACTAGTGTCTGAACATCTACAAAGAGAACAGCTTCAGGTCCCTTTGAGCAAGGTCTTTCTGTATATACGTAGGACTCCATTTACATATCGTTAATTCCTTGACTCAAAGACCAGAAGAAGAAATACTGAAAGGCAGTGTTACAGGACAATGATTCAAAAGAGGTTGAAGGGGGAAGGAGGAAAGGGAGGGAAGGAAAGAGGAAAGAAGGGAGGCTGACAGAATATGACAGAGACACATGCACAGAAAGGGAGGGAGGGAGGAGGAGGAGGAATAGAGAGGAGAGAGAGAGAGAGAGAGAGAGAGAGAGAGAGAGAGAGAGAGAGAGAGAGAGAGAGAGAGAGAGAGAGAGAGAGAAAACCAATTTTGGAAAATTTGTGAAAGCCTAGAGTTTGTTTTTAGGATCCCCAGAGGCATGTGTGGTACCCAGTCCTTGTTTCCAGGGCCCTCTCTGTAGTCCATATACCATCATTACTGGAGACATTCACTTCTTGTGCTGGGACATCTGCTGCCTTGGTTTGGTTTTCCCAGAAGGAGCAGTCCATATCTGGGAAGTGATTCTAGTGAGCTTGATAAGGAAACTGGGGGGTATGAGATGGAGAAGGAAGGAAGCCAGGGATGGATGTGACAATAAACAGGAGCGGGCAAGCAGAGTCCAGTCCTGCCAAGGAACTCTGAGAGAGTGTAGAGAACATCTCGGTGAAACCAAGGGTGAGAGCAACTACCTGCTTTCTCCCAGGCTGCTCCATGGACACTGATATGTGCTGAGGAATGCTATGGGTGATGGGGTCAGGGAGGGGATGAGCAGATCCTTTTGAAATCCCCTGATATTACCTTGTGATCCACCAATCAGTCAATCAATCTATCTAAATATCTGTCATCTCTCTATCCATCTATTAAATTATCATCTTGCTTTCTATCATCATTCTACCTTTCATCCATCCATCCATCCATCCATCCATCCATCCATCCATCCATCCACCGTCTGTCTATCTATCATCTAGCTAATCTATCAACTACCTGTCATCTTTCTATATATGCATCCGTATTTACATCTAAGACTCTCCCCAGTTTCTTATGCATTGCAATTTTTAGTAGCCAGAAGAGATCATGTTTGAAATTGGTGTTGTACGCTGTCACCATGGAGCCGTCTGTTCTGCCAGAGGAGCTGTGTTGCAGCAGTCTCAAGAATGGAGGCTGTGCATTCACAGTTAGCCCTCAGTTTTGTTTGGTCTGTAAAGTACCTTAAAATATGTGAAGGGAGTGCCAGTGTTTCAGTTGTGTGTGGGTTCACGCACTCTCTGGGTTTCTGGCTTCTCTTGCAGCAGTGGGAGACCTCAGTGTTGGGAGTAGAGCCGTACGTAGTAACAGTGGGCTTTGGTTGGCTGGCAGCTGCTCCTGTAGCTGAGACCTGTGCTTCTGAGCTTTCCAGAGTCCCCTAGGCCTCCTGACTCATGTTGTATCTGGGTCCCACTAGAGGTTCTGTACCTTACATTGTGCCCTGTTTTTCTTTGCCCTGTGGAGCTGTCTGCATCTCATTTTCTCTCCTACATCCTCACTTGGGACTTTTTACCATGACCCTGAAGGAACGTTTCCTCGGGATAATGGTAACATTCTGATCTCTGAAGGTGCTGTGGGCTTACCACTCCCTCTGCTTCCTGGCTTGCTGTGATGGGAACAGCTGTACTCACATACTTCTCATGCCAGCCCCCCCACCTCCACCCCAGCCCTGCCATCAGGAAACCCTCTGGAGATGTGAGCTGAAGAGCTCTTTCTTCCCCTGAGTTGTTTCTGTCACGTAGAGTGCTCCCAGAGTCTCCTCCACACCCACCCCAGCCTCCCACTTCTCCCTGGCCACACTGCTGCACCTCGGGATGGTTTGTACCTGAATCCAGTTAGGTTATTAAACACCTTTCAGCTGCCATCATCTTCTAGACAGATTGCTGCCATGCAGTTCCAAGAGAAAGCAAGCCCTGCAGGAATCTTTCTTCTGGTCTCAGCCTAGCTAATTTGACCAACTTTAAGTCTAGTGTTGGAGAAGACAGTGCTAATCTAGCCAGTCTTATTTCTTTACACACACACACCACACTTTGAGCAGGATCTGGTTTCAGGAGGAGGAGGAGGAGGAGGTCTGGATTATTTGCAACACTGTGTATCATTTATTTCATTGACTGGGACTTCAGACATGGAAAGGAACGACTGTGGAGAAAATGATTTCCTTAAGCTCGCCTCACTTGGCATCGCCTCTCCTTGGACAATGCAAACGGGGCGTGATCGAGCTGGATGGAAAACAGCTGGGGCAAGGGAAGAAACAGATGAGTCACTTAGTTTTTGGAGTTTATGAGCTGGATAGAGCTTGTTAGAATTACAGTGTAATAGCATCTGAGTGTTGATGGAGACTCAGACCCATCCTTCATGGCAAAAAAAATTAATGCTCTGAGAGGAGTGAGATTCCATTGGCCCTCACACTAGTTATGCCAGCCAAACATTCCCTGATGCTCATATAGCATTTCCGGCGAGTGGGGACACTGAGATAATGATATACACTCCATCTTCACGGAGCTGATTTTTAGCGTGCAAGACGGGACAGACAGTGTGGCAGAGACTCACTCAATACTAAGGCTTCGTGGCCAGCATGGCAGAATCAGATTTCCATTCTGATGGGACTGGTTTTGTTTTGTTTTGTTTTGTTTTGTTTTGTTCTCTCTCTCTCTCTCTCTCTCTCTCTCTCTCTCTCTGTGTGTGTGTGTGTGTGTGTTTGTATATTTTTCTTTGAGCCACAGACCCTAACTGTCTAATCTTAATTCCCTCATTTGTAGAAGTGAGTTAATAATGCCTTGCTTTAAGGGCATGCCATAAGCATTGAGCATAATTGGTAAAGGTTGACGCATATTGAGTCATGGGCTGGAGATGTCTCAGAGGTTAAGAGCACTGGTTACTCTTCTGGAGGTCCTGAGTTCAATTCTTAGCATCACATGGTGGCTCAGAATCATCCATATTGGGATCTGATGCCCTCTTCTGTCATGCAGATGTACAGGAAGACAGAGAACCTGTATACATAAATAAATAAATCTTGAAAAAAACAAAATGCATTGAATCACTATAGCTACAGCCAAAGTAAATGATTTCAGTGGAATGTAAGGGTGCTGGTAGCATGAGGGAAGAGGGTCCTCAGATCTTTATGGGACTCTGGGAGGATGGAGAAGGCATTTGAGCAACTGTGGGAGCATGGTGGAGGGTGAAGTATGGCGTGAAGAACAGAGTGTGTGTAGGAGTGAGGAGAGAGGGGAGAAATATAGAAGGAAAGGAGAAAGGCAAAGCAGTAGCAGGAATAATACTCCAAGGTTGTGAAAGAGAGGGCTGGATGGCAGGGGACATGGCTGTGAGCAGGTAGATGTTGTGGGGCTGCTGGTGCATATAATTGGAGATGTCTAGCAGGCCTGAGGATATGAAGCTGAGAGTCCTCTGCTTGAGCATGCTAACTGAGGAAGAGGGGACATAGTCTTCTGAGGAAAATGGGGAGAGGAGAAGGGGGTCCTCAGCAGAGTCCCTAGGGGCAATAATGCAGGGCCTTGGTAGGGATGCTGAAGCTCCTCCTCTACCTGCCTCTTTCTTCTCCCTTCCCTGTGGTGATTACCCATCTTAGGGTAGCTTTTCCTTTGAGGCAACAAAGACAGATTTATCAGCTTTCAGGGTGGAGCATCCCAACTTCCAGGTACTTGGTCTGAGTTTGGTCCACACAGATGTTCATTAACAGTCGAGGGTTAACTCTTAGGTCCCTCAGACCCACAAAGCTGCTCGGTGGCACCAGAGAACAGTCTCAGAGATCAGCCAGACCTGGATCCCATGGCTTCCACAAACCTCAGGTCCAGTCCTATTCAAAATGACAGACAGGAAGCGAGCAAGAAAAGGGATCTGGGTCTATAAATCCCTGAAAGTTCCAGAAAACTGGAAGGATAGAATCTGACAAGAAGGGAACTTGAGATGGGAGGATGACTCTGCCAGTAGAGGGGAGGCTCATAACCAAAAGGGGGAAATCAGAATTTAGCATAAGAGGACCATGTTCCCCTTGACCATGTCCTTCACTAACGAGCAGCGTTGTTTCAGAGACACCTGGAACAGCCGGGTTTGGACACTACAGACTGGCTTCTCCCAGGGGACAGCCATCATAATTCTTTCCCCTATTTTCATAAAAGAAAAACAAATACTCTCCAAATTTTTAACTGCTGAAGAACAAACATCCCCATGACTCACGTTTCACAATTTATGTCTCCAGCTTCACATACTTTTGACAGTTCTATCATGTTTTAGATGCTGTGAAATATTTGTTTTCTTCCTTAAAGCTGGGCTGGTGAAAATCAACTTACTTCATGGTTATTGATACTCTGTGCCAGAGTTTCTCAGCCTCAGACACGTTGACAAGATAATTGACAAGTTACTGGGCAGGCTGAGCCCGTGCCTGGCATTCTGTGTGTGGCTGTATGTTTAGCAGCCTCCAGGCTTCCTCTCTTCAGCTGTGACTAGCAATGACCTCAGTGTGAGCGCCTAAAGCAACTCCATATTAAAGCCCCTCACACCTGCCCTGCCCCTGGGCCCAAATTGCTCCTGACTAGAACTAGCATATTGTGTTCTCTACAGCTTGAGAACACAATATGCTAGGCAAGAAATCAAGAAGGGGGTGAGAAATAAGAACAGAGCCCAGTGCTTGAGACGTGGCTCAGTGATAAAGTGATGGCCTAGCATGCAGAGGACCCTGGGTTCCATCCTCAGCACCACACACAGAGAAGCTCACAGCTCAAAGAAATAGTGGTGCTGCCCTTTCAGGGTTGACCTTGACAGAACGAAGGCCAACGAACGTCTGCCACAATCCCTTCCTTTTGTTTTCTCCTCAACCCGGAATTGAAAACATGAGCGCTTCACCCAGTAGCAGGATAATTAGGCACAAGGACTAAAATGAGATGCTTATAATAAGAGAGAAGCCAGTTGGAGCTCTTCAGCCAGGGAATGGAAGAAGATGGCTGCCTATAAATAATGCCCTTCGGAAAACACTCAACATGCCAGCGTCAGAGGAAATGTGTCCAATGCTTTAGATGCTAAAAATAAATACCACGAGTCAAAAATAAATGGCATTATTAGCATAAAGGGAGTCCCTAATTAACCAGCAATAGTCCATTACTGTAGCCTTCAATTCATTAAATTGCATAATTACATAAAAACTCAGTTGACGCTTGATTCAGTCGGTGTATCTGGTATTGTCTCCTCAATAATTAGTTCTATAATTGTCAGCTTGACAGGGCAATTAAAAATGTTTGAAGACACGGTGTCAGCTTTCCCCATGTGAAGCTGCACCCGGCAGGAACATAGCTCAGAGAATCGTCCATCTGGGGTAGTTGCATGCTTCCAGCTCCTGGGATGAAGAGGACCATGGGTAGGATCCTTTCTGGAAGGATCCCACAGAAAGGCTTTGCAGCTTCCTAGGGGAAATCATTTTGTCTGTGTGAAGTGAAGTGGGTGTGCTGTCTTCCAACCCAGAGCCTGTGTTGGAAACTGAATTCTTAATTCATGGGCCAGGGGGTGTGTGTGTGATGTCATCGAGGTGATTAAGCTAGGGGATTCCTGCCCTTGTAAAAGGAACACCACCAATGGTGGGGCTTGAGGGCATGAATTTCATCTCTTGTTCACATGTCCTTCTGCTTGTCCTCCATGGATTGTTACAAGAGCAAGGCTCTCACTAGGTGCTGGAATCTCAACCTTGAACATTGCGGTCTCTACAACGATGAAAAAAAAATCCCTTTTTTTATTTTTATAAGTTGCCCAGCTTGTGGCCCTATGCTATAGCAGCACAACATTAACTAAGATAGGGCATCTTTGCAAGAGAAGTTCTAACCGCTGGGATGTATGTGTGTGGGTGGGTGGGGAGTCAGCAAAGAGGGTTGTGTGGGAGTGTGGAGGGTTCCAATTCTAGGCTCCAGTGTGTAGGCACTAATGCTCAGAGTGCTGGGTGCTGTGAGTGAGATAGTCAGCCTCAGGCTGGGGAAGCACAGACATGGGGTGCTGTCTGGGATTAGGTTTTGCAGTGATCAGTAATGCCTAGTACTATGGACTGATGCTCTCTCTCCTCATGGGAAGGAGAAAGCCAACAAAGGCATAGGGGGCTAGGGAGGGAGAAGAAACCGTGGCCGCTAGCTATTCCATATGGAGTTAGGGCTCTTGCATGCTTATGTGGAATAATAAAATCAATCAAAACAATTGATCTATCAATGAAGCAATTGGAACAATCTTTGAGAATGTGTTTCAGAGACAATGCGGAGGCCATTGTGGCTGAGGCAGTGTAAGAAAGAAGGCATTCAGAGGCAGGTGAGATCAGAGTCCTATGTGTGTGTATACGTGTTCTTGTGTGGGTTTATGTGTACATACATGCATTTGGAGGCTTGAGGCAGATGTCTGGTGTTGTTTTTGATTACTTTCCACCTTATTCAATGAGGAAGTCTTTCAGCGGAACCTAGAACTCAGCAATATGGCTAGCCTAGATTACCAGTGTCTATAGGGATTCTTGTTGCTGCCTCCCCGGCTTCTGAGCACTGGAATTCCAGGCAGGCTCTCATGCCCACTTGATATTTACATGGCTCTGGGGCTCTAGCTATGGTTCTCACACTTGGATGACAAGCACTTTATCCGTTGAGTCTTTTTGGAG
This sequence comes from Pachyuromys duprasi, assembly GCA_028658305.1. Lineage (NCBI taxonomy): Eukaryota > Metazoa > Chordata > Mammalia > Rodentia > Muridae > Pachyuromys > Pachyuromys duprasi. The sequence continues at coordinate 13,736,356 of CM053758.1, forward strand.
CTCAAAGATCAGAGTTCCTAGTTTGCAGTCATCATGGACTGCAGATCTTGTATAGCCACACCAACATAAGAGCCATGACCACAAAGCTGATTCTAGTCCCCAGTCTGTGCCCTGGTCAGTCCCTGGTCAGTACTGACACAGATCCTTCATGGGGAGTTCTAGCCCTATTGCTGGCTGTGGCTGTGATGTGAACAAGATCATTCAGATGTTAGGAACAATGATGTTATTCCGGTTGTGTAGGGTTGAGAGAGCTCAGCATCTGGTGAAGCATCTCTGGAAGTTTGAGGACCAGTGTCGAGATTCTAGGCTGGTCCTAGACTCCCTCTGTTCTTAAGACTGCTTCTTGCTTGACTTTGCAAGGTTGGAGGACAGTCTGGGGATATAGCTGAGTGGCAGAGCACCAGCCCAACATATGTAAGACTCTGAATTCCATCTTTGGAAATTATGCATATGAATATACGCACTTATATATACATGCATATATATGTATGTATACATACATATACACACATAAATTCACACATACATGAATATACATGTACATAGTTATAAATAACTGAACAGAACAGGAAGGAGAGGCAGGAAAGTTGGGTGTGACAAAGCGCACTAAATGGGAAAAGCATGTTTGATAATTTTCCATTCCTGGGCCATGGTCATGTAGTAGCCTATATTCCTGAAATGAGGCCGAGAGAAGACAAGACATTTGCTCATATTCTTTCTCCCATAAGCATCATCATGGTCTTCACCAGGGGTATGGCCAGTTCAATGTGCCGCTGTCCTGTAAAAAAGACATCTGGGGCCTCAGAGAAGTCTTGGCTTTTGCTTGTTCCTCTCAGATCCTGAGGGGTGATTGAATATGCATCAGTGAGATGGGCATTCAGGCCCCCTGTGATTTGTAGCAAGAAGTCACTCTACTATTGTGCAGTTGAATGAGGGGAACTTGATCTCCAGAGCTTCTGAACCAGGAGAGTGCTGATGGCCTACCTGTGAAGGCTTGAAAATGCCTGACGCATCTCAGCAGTACAAAACCTTCATGGGTCCTGGACGTGTGCAAAAGGAACTCACTTTTAAAATGTACCTGGGCTGTTCCGCTTTTGATCGCCCCCTCCTTTTCAGTCTCTAGCTCTCTGCAAGCTGGTTCTGGGACTTTTTGTGCAAATCAGTGTAATTTTAGAAAAGCCAAGGATTGATCTCTGTCCCTTTCTTCCCTTTCTCCACCTATTTTCTCTTGCATGTTCTGCAAGTCAGATTCCTATCCGTGTGAGATGATAAAGCAGGTATCTATGGAAAGTAGTTATGGAGGGAAGGGAATTTTAATAGAAATCGCCTTTATCTCTGTTTGGATTAATCTTTTGCGCCTCTTTGAGGAGATAAATGCACTGGCCAGATTGTCTGGGCTTAGATTTTTAGGCTGCTTCCTTAATCATGCCATGCCATTGTTCTACAGTTTTGTTTTTTGTTTTTTGTCTAAGCTTGAGTTAATTAATTCTTTAATGATCATTGAATGCTGCTAGGAGCCTGATACTGTTTCAAGTGCCTGGGACACAGAAGTGATTGAAGCAGCCTCAATCCTCTATTCCCATGAGAACTTCATCCTTACAGGAGAGAATGGCAATAAGCAAAGGGTATAATGGAAGGGATATGTGGAAAAGAGCAGATGGAGGGAGAGAAGGGACCTGGTGTGTTCATGCAAGTTTAAAGAGAGTGACTGACAGAGACTGGGGCCCTTCACTTGCCTAGTACAAGAAAGGCTTATGTTTGATCTGCAGTGCCAAGGAGAAAATCAATCAATCAATCAATCAATCAATCAGTCAGTCAGTCAATCAATCAATCAATCAATCAATCAGTCAATCAACCAACCAACCAATCAACCAACCAACTAATATTGGGAAAAGACATTGAAAAGGTAGTTGAGAAGCAATGTGGAGGGTATTGTGGCTGAGATGGAGCCAGAAGGGCTGTGTTTAAAGTTATAAAAAATAATTAAAAATAATTCTAAAAAGAATAATATGACAGGAGAAAAGGGCAGTGTGTTCAGACAACTAACGGAACTAGAACATACACAGATTTGCAAGGCAAGATAAAAGCTTTGGGTTTAAGCTAAGTAAATCAAGAGTTGCTGGTGGGTTTTAAGCAGAGAAGGAGCAGAATAGGACCTAGGTTTCAAACTGATCTCTTGCACAGTTCTTAGTCAAAAGCATCAAGGAGGTTCATTCACTCAGGAGATCAAGGAGACTGGTTGGGAGACAATCAAGAGTAATGCAAACAGGATATGGCAGGTGACTCGGGCCAGGTGTGAAGACAGTGCCCATCTCACAGGTTGTTGTAAAGATCAAGTGAGTAGTTCAAGGACAGTCTCAGGGTGACTGCCATTCTCATTTACAAGGAGCCTCCCGCCAGAGAGGATGCAGGCATATGGAGCCCTTGGGTTTATCAAGGTTCTACTTTCTTTGCAGTTGGGGAGAATCTTTCCTCAGTGTGGATTCTATTCCACACCTTAAAGTAAGACTAACAGACTCTCATGTTTGCCCAAATTATGCTCATCTCCATAGCCACTCACCAGAGAGATTCCAATGGGCTTGAAATAACAGAATGGTCCAGTTGTTTCAGGATTGCAGTAATATGAAATGCCTTTAAGGCCTACTTTATCTAAACCAACACTGTACATTTCTTCTTTTCCCCAAATCAATCTTGTGTTTAAGGAACTTTGAAAAACAAGTAATTATAAAAGTTCTTTTTTCTTTCTTTTTCTAACTACACAACCTTATTTTGCTCTCTTATAATTTCCTCTCTCTCTGCGCACCTGTTGCATTCTCATTGTCTTATAAGGAGCCTCCTTTGAACTGATAATTCACCTTTTAACCTCTTGAACTTAGGTGAATCTAAGTCCAAGTCCCTCATTGTCTTAGCTCACTTTCCATCTTGTGGTAAGCATCATGACCAAAAACAGCTTGGGGAGGAAAGGGTTGGTTCAGCTTACAGGTTCATCACTGCTCATTACTGAAGGAAGCTAGGGAATGAACTCAAGGGAGCATCTGAAGCAGAGACCATATTAAAAAGCTGCTTACTGGCTTGCTTTCTACGGATTGCTCAACTTGCTTTCTTTTTTTCTTTTCTTTCTTTGTTTTTTTTTTTTTTCAAGACAGGGTTTCTCTATGTAACCCTGGTTGCCTTGGAACTCTGTAGACCAGGCTGGCCTCAGACCCATAGAGATCTACCTGCCTCTGTCTCCCAAGTGCACCACCACCACCCTTAACTTGTTTTCTTATACATCCCAGGATCACCTGCTCAGGTGTGGCTCTGCCCACAGAAGGCTGGACCTTCCCACATCCAGCAATGATTAATCAAGAAAAGGTCCCACAGACACACCCACAAGCAAATCTGATGGAGGCAAACCATAACTGAGATTCCTTCTTCTGAGGTGACTCAAGCTGACAAAAATTAACAGGCGTACTCATGCATCCCATCTTTCCAAGGTTTGACAGGATCAGGCCACAGAGTAGTGTGAATTCCCTTAGATGATAGCATCTCCCCCACAGACTTCCATATAGCTTCCAAACGGACTTCCCATCTCTGTTCCAGCCACAGAAAGCCCACTCTCTGAGCGTTGCTGGGAAGCAGCGAGTACATGGTGATGGCTGAGTGAGAAGAGGGTGGCTTTTGTGTGTCACATTTAGCTTGCACACATGCACACACATGCACATGCACACGGACACACACAAATGGCTGAGCGTAACCGCATGCTTCTCAAATTCCACAGAAGACTTTCAGCACCTCGCTACCTCTTTACTGAAGTGCAGTCCTGCAGGAACCACAGGAGGAGTCCACTAACACCAGTAGGTAAGTCTTTGCTGCAGTGAACTTCAGCAGTGAGGATGTTTCCATTTTCATGCTTTTTCTTTGGCTCCTGCTCTCTGCGTTGTTAATTTTTATGTTTTTAAATGCCTTTTTATATCCCCTGCGCTACTGGCACAGTATGTCAGTGCCAAGACCAAGGCATATAGGGACTCTGTACAAAGCCCCGGACTCCAGATTTCAAAAGCCCTCTCTGGTTGGATGTGACTTCCCTAGACATAAACAACCCCAGGTTTCCTGAAAGTCAATCTTTTCTAGCCTGTGGTTTCCCTGCAACGTCTCCTCCATTAGTGGTCGAATTCATTTCTCGGGCTTTGGGCAACCTTCCTCCCTCGGATGTGAGCACAGCCACCTCTCATGGCCCTTGCTGTCCCACTGCAGTGGGTCTCTCCCTCTCTGCATGCCATTTCCATATCCCTCTAGCATCCCAGCTTCTTTCATGTGCATCCTGGCAGGACTCTGAACCTAAAAGCTGCCTCTCAAATTGGCTCTGCCTTTTCTCTCCCACATGCAGGGCTGAGGCTGTTTACAGGAGACCATTAGGTGCTACCTCATCTGTTTTTTCCCTTTTATGTCTCTTTCCTACTGTTTCTCTTCCAACAACAAGTTAAAATCGTGTGTGTGTGTGTTTTAATCTATCCCAGTTCATTAGAAGTTCCCCTTTCAAAGTCCCAACCAGAGCTTTCCCATCCCTCTATGAACACTGACGCTTTCTTCCCTAGCATTTTTTCTGCAGGTCCTTGGGCAAGTCTGTCCTCCAGAGCCAGAGCAGTCCAAGAACTTGCCTTTTTGTTTCTGTTTTATTTCTTTGGCTGTGTGATAACTCGGCTGAAACTTCAACAACAATCGAAAACACAATATCGGAACACCATCTGTTGCTCGCCACAAGCCAAGCTCTCTGCAGCAGGCAGCGCTGGCCCTACTTTACCAATGTGGACACTGAGGTACTTTACAAACCACAGAATTCCCCATGGCAACCCAGGCTGTCCCTGGCTATCTGTTATTGATAAAAATCTTCAAGTGTTTGAATCTATCCTCTGACGGGGAGGAATACAAACCCACTGCCTCAAACAGGGGTAAATATCATGTGAGCCCCTCAGTTGTGAATAATAACCAAAGAGAATTAAGGAGGTGTGTCTGCCAGACACTCATCTCTGCGACCAATGCCTGAGATAAACAGTGTGTGAGAGAAAACAATTTATTTTGGCTTGTGGGTTCCAAGGTTTGAGTCTATGGTCAGCTGGCTCCATTGTTGTGGGTCTGTGATGATGCTGAACATCACAGCAGGGAGCATGGGGTGGCACAGAAAGAAATGAACGAAGAAGGGACCAGGAACAAGGTATATTTTTCCAGAGTACATCCCTAGTAAGCTATTTTCTCCAACAAGGCTCTGCCTCCTGCTTCAAACGTATTACGAATCTGTCAAGAAGTTGATTCATTCAGGAAGTCAAGTGCCCTCTGGACATAGCAACAATCAGAAATCCCCAGCTCTGAAAGCTTCTGTACTGGGAACCAAGAATTCAAGCCACGAATCTCTGGCAGGCGCTTTATATCCAAACCACAAAAGATGGGGGAGACCTTGATGTAGGGAATTCTACACTCAGACCCCAGTCTGTAATCCAAATAGTTTTGGTTGGATTCAAGCAAACCTGACTAGGCAGGAATATAGATTATCACAAAGTAGGACCCTATTCTCTCCATAAGACCTCTGTCCTTTTATTAGTCTCTTTAGCCTCTCTTTCACCCACTTTCCTTTTTTTTTTTTTTGTGGCTCTGGGAATAGAACCCAGGGCCTTGTACATGCATGTATGGAAGGCGCTCACTCTACCACTGTGCTACATCTTCGGCCCCAGACTTTCTCTTCAATAGGCTTTGTCTAGGAACACTGTGAGCTCAACATTAATCCCCCATATGCTGAACTTGCACCAGATGTTAGCATGATAGAGATGAAGAAAAATCTTGGCAGAGACTAAAACTGCTAGTTCAAACCTGCTGTCACCCGTGGATTATGGCACCCTGCTAATTCCCCAAGAGCCTGGTCTCAGTTTCGTGGAGCTCCTGGGCTAGCCACCTGAGCAAAGAGAGCTGAGTGCTGAGAGTGCAAGCTGCAGGGCTCTGAGAGAGTTCAGCTAGAGGCCAGGGCCGCCTGGCTCTCATGCTCCCAGTCTGGTCCCTGCAAATGGCATCCTCAGAGAGTATCACACAAGAATAGCAGCAGCAGCAAACAACACATTGTTTTTGCAGTAAGGGGCTGACATGTTCAAAACCCGATGGAAGGGTTGAAGAAGATCTGGACTCAGAGACCACAACACATTCTAAAGAGCTCCTGTGTAATCCCCAGTTAGCCCTGTGCCCGAAAGGAGTGGATGACAGCGTGCACTCAGGAACGCGAAGAGAGGCAGGAACACTGGAGGCTCAGATCAGCTTTCAGACTCTGCTGTGCATGGGAATTGTTTGGGGAAGGTTAAAAATATATAGCTGCCATTCGGTTTACTGAGTTGTAATCTGCATTTAAAAATCCCACTCCTTCAAATTATTGTATGGCATGCTGCTGGACCAAAGCTCTGTTCATGAGCTGGCTGTCTTGTGTCAAGTCCATTCAGTGTTATTCAACCTTGGGACTGGAACTAATCAAACCAGCTGAACAAATGGCCATGAGACAAAAGACTGGGAGAAATTATGTTCTCTTTCACCTCCTTCAGGTATGTGATTTAAGGATCCACTTTTCTATAAATTAGAAGACTTAGCAGCCTTGCCTGGCTTTACTGTTATTTGGCCAAGTTGTTGTTTGGATGGATACAGACTCTGCTACAGATTCTTGATCTGGGTGAAGCCAGTTACACAAGGAGAAGTCACGGAGACTCTTCAGAGGGAAACAGGGAATTTTAAAACAGAACTTCTGAAAGGAAAATAAAGACCCACATATCTTTCTTCTCATTGACTCAGTAACTCACATACACATCCATCAACACTTCTTTGATCCTCCCAGTAAGAGGCCCACATCATTCAACAGAGCATCACTGGTCCCTATTCAAGCTCTGAGCCCCAGATGATTAGTTTGTGTCCATACTGCTATGCTCCAAGTTTTGGAAAAATGGAGACCTTGTCCCCCTGGCTTGCTGTGTTGTCTCCATTGTCTATTGGAGTTTCTACCTCAGAAGATGGCAGCTGAGTGGATGCACAGGGGAATGAACAGATAAACTGGAACCAGCTTACCAAGTTGCCCTCTCTGACATTAGGCAACACATCTGGTATCAGTGTGCCCACTAAGAAGTGTAAACTAGAATAGTGTTGACTTCCTAGGGTGACGAAGGACATCCAACAAGTGACAGGGCACTTAGTGGTCAGGCAGCATCCGGTTAGCAGCCAGTGCCCAATGGCTACTGTTCTACCACAGCTATTTAAATTAAACCAAAGAGAGTGGGCATACCTAGAAGGTTACTGATTTTTAATTTTGCTGAACAGATCATTAAAAATATATAAGAACTACCAGTTATTATCTTCAATTCACACAGAAAGGACATCCTTACATAAAAATGGAGATGAAAGAGAGTATCAGAGTAAAGGTCGTTCTTCTAAGATTTTAATAAAACTAACTTAATGAAAAATTGTCTGTATTGTTTTCATTAAAAAACACTTGTCAGAAACTAATGGAACCATTTCACAGTGCTCTGTGTAATTTGGTTTTCTTCCTCCCTAAGCTACTGAACAGGGCTCCTTCTCTGCAAAGAGACTGACCTGAGACTGATGATCATGACCCATACTGTTCAAGGTGAGCAAAGCTAAGGAGCAGCCTGAGTCATGTGGCCTTGGCTGTAGGTGGTTGGGCATGGACTGGATATACCTGAATTTGAGAGGATATGGGCAGGACTCTATCATGGCACATCCAAGGAGCTTTTGTCTCCTGCTGCGTGACACTGTGGTCACACGATAAGGTGAGACTACCTTAGAACGTCTTTGATTCCTAGCACTGTGCTGGGTGCCATGGAGAACCAGGAGAGAGAACAGAAGGAAAGGACTCTGAAGTGTGGGTGGCCCCAGAGTGTAATTTATACATCTGTGTTCTAGGAGACAGACTGAATGGAGGCAATGGTAGGCTCAGTAGAACATTCTCCTTATTCTCTCTTTCTCAGTGAATGACCCTAACACACCACATAACCTAGGCCAGAACTTTCAGGATCATTTTTGATGCTTCCATTTTCCATATTCAGGCAGTTTTCAGAGCAGCTGTTGCCCCTTCTCAATGTCTTCCCACCAGGACTGCTATTATGATGGCCTCATCACTGGTCTTTTGGCTTGATGCATCTGTCTCTTCCACAGTTTATATGTGCTTACTTCAATATACAAGTATTAGAATCATTTTTATACCCAAATAGTGAGCTGCCTAGGAAGTAATTTTATAAGGAACAAATTTAGCCAAGGATGTAAAAGGTAAAAACTGTAGAATACTGAGGGGGAAAAAAGCTCACTGGGTTTGATGGATGAAGCCATTCATTTATTCATTCACCCACTTATAAATTTTTCTCTCTGCGTTCTTATCCACTTACTCTCCCATTCACATATCCATCCATCCATCCACTTACATACCCATCCATCTACATGTCCATCAACCCATTCTCCCATCTGCACATCCATCCACACAACCATCAGTACATCTATAAAGTCATCTATCTGCTCACTCATTCACCTACAACCCACACACCCATTGACCTATTTACCTACCCACCCATTTACCCATCTTTATATAAATACCCACCAGTATTTATATAAAGCATATAAAGCACACGATGAACAATTTTTCTAGAGCATGGCTTTGAACATCTCATAATTCCCCCTTTCCTAAAAGTCTCAATTCTTATTCCTGCAGAAAGAAAAAAAAATAGTTTTTGGAGGTCATTATCAATAAAATGTGTAGCTGTTATTTACCAAAACACTGCACCACGAACTTTTGTGTCTTTTTATTTAATTTTGGATGCTGCTGTCATTTTCTTATTTTAGGACTGGGGAGGTGGCATCTTTGAAATGTTAAATCATCTGTCCATGGTCAGATTACAAGGCTAGTAATCAGTGGAAAGCAGAACTTCACCTCCTTTTAACCCCCAACCACCCTGTGTCTGGCACTCACCGTCTGGCCAATGAGAATGGAGATGCTCCAGGTGCCTGGAGTTGAAAGAGAGGGTGGTGAAAAGCTCAGAAGGGGTGGGGCCTGAAGTGAGTCTGGAAGAATGAGCGAGTGTTTAAGACAAGGGCAAGAAGAGTAGAAACCCTGAGAACATCAGGTGCAAAGGAGCAGAAACGTCAGCTTTCAGGCTCCCTGGATCTAGGCTTCAGATGTCACGGGCCTAGATATCAGTAGCTCTTCCATCTTGGAGAAGAAATACATGAACCATCTGAAGGACAAGGGTTGCCAGAAGACCTGGAAAGGTACCATTTCTCACATACGTCCAAGCCTATGTGAGTGTGCTGATGGATAGCTCTCGGGTGAACTGCACAGCAGTCTTTGTAGTGCTTGGCAGGTCTGATGGAAGTCCAGGGTGCAAGGCCTGTGGAGGGTATGGAGCCAGTTATCAGTCACGATCATTTCCATTTACCTGTTTGATATTACTCAGTTCCTGTCTATCTGTCCATCTTATCCAGTTTGGAGCATATAGTTCCTTTCAGTCAGATCATCCATTCTCAGCATCTCTTACGCCTCTGGATTCCGCACCTGATTCTCCCCTTGCAGGTGGTTATCACTCACCTTTGGTTATCAGTGGAAAGCAATTCCGCCATCCATGGGCACAGTGCATATACAGTTGGCACCAGGCGTCTCCCAGCACCCATCATTACAAACGGCAGAGAGCCCATTTTACCCTTCTGTATGTATGCCTTCCTAGAGGAGGGACAGTTACTGATTCCTTTACAACTGAGTTTTTTGACCAGCAGAAAACTAGTCAAAGAATTGTTATTTAAGCAAATATTTCCAGGAAACATTATTAGGATATATTCTTATTTGCCTTAGTTTTAGATTCAGGGACACAAAGGAGATGGCTGGAGCTGGAGCAGCCAAAGGATTAGGAAACTAATCTTACCTGATTCTGCATCAGGCATCTTTTTGCTGCTTAATAAAATACCTCAAACCTTAGGTAGATTTGAACAATTTTTTTTAACTTGGCTTTGTGGATTGGTGCGAAGGTTCTTCTGGGCTGAGCTGGCTTGGCACTTCATTCTCATGGCCTGTGGCTGGTTCAAAGTGAGCTGGCCTGTGACTACACACATCTCATTTTCTAGCAAGCTTGTCTTGACTCATGAATGGGACAGTTATGAGAAACCCAAGACCATCAAGATAAGACAATCGGCACTGTCCTAGCTTCGCCCCTGTTGTTATTCTGTTGGTCAGAAGATGCCATTTGATCAAGTTGAGTGCCAGTGTGAGGAGAGGACCCCAATACAGCACCACAGAAAGGAAGGAATCTGTTTATAAGATATCCCATAACAATTTTCTCTGTGTTAAAACAACTTGCCTGTAGAGCTGATACTACATATTTGGAATTCTAGTGCTCAAGAGGTTTCCTAGACCTGAGGACATCCTGGGTTACATGGTAAAACCCTGTTTCAAAAACCCATGCGCTGGGCTTGTAGCTCAGTGATACATTTTTGCCTACATGATTGCCCAGTGTGGGTGAAGTTATGGGTTCAAGACACAGTATCCCTGAAGTAAAACAAAGAAACACCCTCCCCAAAACCAATTTATCCATGGCAGGCTTAGAGTTAGATTTTGGATACTCTCTTTCCAGTGATCTTTGCCCCAATAACAGTGTCTATGACTCCTAATTGAAGTTTTCAGACTTCAGATCCCTAGGGCTCCTGCCCTCCCTAGAGGAAGTTACCTCAGCTCCCTACTCTTCAGCCCCCCCCCTTCTTCACATGAAGATGATGAGTCCACCGGGCATTGACTGAGCCGATGTTCTCACAGTGCCACACGGTACTAACAGCAGCGCTTGCCGTGTAACAAGCATGCAAAATTACAGTGGATGTTGTCCTAATTTCAGACTCTTTCCCTGGCAGGAGACCATGAGTTCTGTGAGGCAGGGGTTCGGCCCATGTGTGAGATGCCATTTTTCTGACTATTAGGGCTCATGCCTGCAGGAGTCCCCTCAGATTTGTTATAGCTACACTAGGGGACAATTCTTACTCCCCAACTTATCCAGCCAGAGGGGCTGTGCCTAGGGGATGCCATCATGGCATTTTCTTGTCACCTTACTGCCTGGTGGGCCCAGCTGCACAATACAAGGCTTGAGGCTCAGAAGCTGAGTGGAGCAAAATCATTCAACTTCACTGTGTTGCCCAGGAAAAGAAAGAATGAGATGGATCTCACTGCAGGTAATTCATTCTCCTGGTATTTTTGGATATGTGCGTCTGTTTCAATGGCTACATTTGTTAATATCAAGCAATAGGGATTTCTTTCAGAGCGATTGTAGTAAAAAATTTTTAAAAAGCAGTGGAACATTTTTGGAACACTAAGCTGGCCTCCTAAATCTACAACCTGTTTGGTATGTAAAGCCCTTCATCCAGCATGAATTTTTTATGAAAGGATTGAGAACCACGAAATAAAAGACAGTATGGAAAATTGTCATGCAAGAGATTGAGCCACACAGGCAACTGGGATCAAACAGCTGGTCCCCATGGAGTCGGGAAGTTCTGTGGAGCAGAAAGCTGAGAACCTTGGGAATGAACAGGAATCCAGGTGGACGAGAAGACATCCCTAATAGGGCTTAGCTCCCAAGTCAGGATACAGAGGGTGAGAGAGATCACCTTTGCTCAGGATACTAAGCTAACTGGACACACCCATAGCTGCTGGGCCATCAGACTCCCAGACCAGTGTCAGACACCTACTGCTACAGTCAAGGTGAAGTTCTAGCAAACAGACCAAACATGCACAACGGCTTCGCATACTTATTTCTCCTGTGCGTGAAGTCCAAAACGGGCACTGTCCATGAGTGGGCCACGTTCCTTCACCTGGTGATTCAGGGCTCTGATTTCTCACCAGCTGCGGCTTCCGCGTCCTTGAAGGGTAACTTTGCTTCTCTGTTTGGCAGACAATGTGTGGGTGAATTGTATGGGTTGTGCTGCTGTGGTTTCAACGCGAAATGTTTGCTTTAACTCACCTCTTTGAACATCTGATTCCCAGATGGCGGTGCTGCTGTGGAGCTTTCAGGGGGTGCGGCTTCGCTGAAGGAAGCATGCCCCTGGGGTGGGTTTCCGAGTTTTAGAACCTGGCCCCACGTCCTGTTCTCTCTCTGCTCTTGGACTGCTGCTGCACTGTGACAGGCTGGTCTTACACGTTCTTGCTGCCATGCCTTTTCCACCGTGGTGGACTATGTTCTTCTCGAGCTGTAAGCTAAAACAAACATTTTCCTCTAAATGTCTCTTGTCTGGTGTTTTATCACAATAGGAGAGTTACCCAGGCACATGTCTGATGGTGAGGGGGTCAGGACCTACTGTCTTGATGCATTTTTCTGACGCCCACACTCTCCCTCCTAGTCGGACCTTGGCAAACAGTAGTGCTGAGAGCTACACAGATCGTAGAGGGTCAGCTTAAGAGGTTTCAAAGGGGAACAATATTAGCAATGGGGCTAGAGAATGTTCTTGTGATATTTTGCCCTTGCCCTATGAATCCGCCTGAGGCTAAATTGAAAAGTAATGAACTAATTTCTTTGGTGCCAGAGATTTCAAGACAGCCTAATGTTTCCTCTGTCACATGGTTATTAGTGATCACTCTTAGGCATGTCTACAACAAAACAAGAGCAACTAAGGCAAAAAGAAACACAAAACGTACAGTCTGAAGAGAAAAGAGCACCAGGAAATTTAATGTTGAAGCCAAGGCTTGTGCTGGAAGAGATAAGAAGATTAGGGAGGAAATAAAGGGAAGGCATGTCCTTAGGGCAAGTTCCCCCTCCTGTCTCCCACCCTGCCAGTTAAGCTTCGGAGTTGTGAAAGGAAAAGGCCTGGGGAATTTTCTGCTCCTAAAAAGCAACAGCAAAGAAAGCTAGTGAAAATACATGTTTCAAGGGGCCGTTCCCCATTCCAAGAAGTCAGCCCTACATGGCAATGCTGTCTACATGGTTTTGACTTCAGAGTCACGAAGAATACACAAGTAAAAAAGTTTTGGAATCTTCCCCTATGGTTAAGGAGAGGTGTTCAGGCTGGGCAGTGTGTTCAGAATAGACTTTCCATGAAGACCCTGAGAGAGGCCATTATGTGAAGCTGTGAAGGTGAAGCCTGGATATATTTGGAGACCTAAGACGCTGAACATGCCAGAATTATGGGGTATCAGCCATGAAAAGGAGCATACAGGGAGTAGAACCAGCTCACGACAGAGATGTATGCTGCAGACAGCAAAGCTCTCTACAGGCGACAGGATTGGGGGTTAGTATTACTGAGTTTTACTTTGGCCCAGTGGTTTTTTTTTGTTTGTTTGTTTTGTTTTGTTTTGTTTTTACTATGCTCCAATTCTTCCCTATTGGAATAGTTATATATATTCTTTGCCATTGTATGTTAGAAGTATGTATTGAAGAGATTTTGAATTTGGGGTTTTAAAAATATGTTGAGACTAATAAACTATGGTAACTTTTGAAGATGGACTAGATGTATTTTGTATAATGATAGGACCATGAGCCCATGAAGTTTTGAATAAAAATGGCCTCCATAGGCTCATATGTTTGAATACTTGGGCTCCAGTTGGTGAAGCTGTTCAGAAATGACTAGGAGGTGTGTCTCTAGGGATGAGCTTTGAGACTTCAAAAGACTCACACCAGAGTGTTCTCTTTGTGTCTTATGGTTGTAGATCAAAATATTCTTACCTATTTCTTTGCTCTATCATTGTGGATTTTATTCATCTGAAACTGTAATCTCAAATACTTTTATTGGTTGCCTTGGTCATGATGTTTTCTCAGAGCAACAGAGAAGTAACTGATGCATCACTTAAAACTTCATTTAAGAAAAGAGATGGGAGCTGATCTGGGACCAAAGCAGGAATGTAAAAGAGCCTGGGCAGTTCTCTGAACTTCTAGGGACCCTGGCTGAATTCTGATCACAAAGGAGAGAACCAGAAAAAACTCTGCTCATAAATTAGCAAAGACTCTGGGCTCATTCTGACTTGAACGGTATGTGGGAGTCAGTAAGTAATATTAGGGCTAGTTCATGATCATCAAGTAGCCTGGGATGACCTTAGCTTTAAGGGCTCTATGGGTACTTAGGCCTTCATCTGAGCTCAGACAATATCTTCATCTAAATGGAGCTGGAATATCACATAATAATCTACAGAGGGTTCAGGATACATCTGACCATCAAACAGCCTTAGCATACCTTAACATCCATACATGATACTCTTCTGAGCCCAGGTCCTCTCTAACTTGAATACATCTTGGACCACACATAGGTCTCATTTGTGAGCCTGTAAAAGCCTATACCTGAAAAATCTTGACTTACGACAAGTTAAGTATTCCAGGGCTGATAACAGACATCAGGGCAAAGTCCATATTCTGATATAAATACCAACTGGTCCATTCCTTGACCATCAAGTATACTAGGCATACACCAGCTTCAGGTATGTGGGATCAGCAACGTGTCCCATCAGTCCTCCACTACATTATCACACCAAGGGAGTCAGGACCACACTATGGTCTTAAATGGTGTTCTGGCTGCAACTAACCATCAAATAACCTGAACACAACCTGATATACTGGGTATACTTGAACTCGTCAATGCCCAGGTCATATTTTGACCACAAATTGTTTTTAACTGTGTTCTAATTTAGAGGCTGTACTCCAAGAAGATGGAACACATCTTACCAAAAATGGGTAGATGTCTGACACAGATATCAGGGTAAAGGTCACATGCTGGCATTTATGGTTAAGAAGTGAAAAGTCATCTACAACAGCCTGGAACCACCTTAACTTTCAGAAGAGTGTATGTATCCCAGCAGGTCTGAGCTGAGACCATATCCTCACCTCAGGAGAGCTAGGAACATATCAGAGCCTCGGTGATACCTTGTCTCGAACCTTATCATAAAGCAGCTAGTACCAATATTGGTCCAAGACATCATGTGCTGTAATCCAAGCCATTGATACTGGGATACACAGTGGGTTCAAAGATGGCCTGTCTCACAAAGAAGCTTGGGTCCATCTTACGCTGAAACATTCCTTGGTGAAGACTATGAGACCGGAGATCCAGGAAAATGTCATGGAGACAGACTCATGAACCTGGGAAATAGACTCCAGAGACAAGCATCCAGGTGCAGATCTATTTTTGATGCACAGCAGCAAAAATAACATTTTTATACAGCCTTTGAACCAATGCAGAATCTACACAAGCTCTCAGGTAGCCAACCATCCTTCTTGCCCAATGGGGAAATGACAGGCTGCCAGCACCCGAGGGACTTCCGTGAAGGTGGGGGAAGCAGCCAGCACTCTCTTCGGGGGCCCATTCTGAGGTTCTACTAGTTTGCTACTTGTTTGCTACTAGTTTTCTACTTGTTTGTGTCACACTATATGGCAGTGGAGATAGGCACTCATAATATAGAATGGTATGGAAGCCTCCTTCCCCGTCCACTGGGCCCCACTCCAGAGCCACAGCACCCACAATTGACATCAGGGTACTGGCTGCACAGTACCAAATAAGTGTTGCCTTCTAGCTTCTTGAGCAATAAGTTAGCTGGGCCCATGTCAACACTAAGGGCGTCAGCCATGTTTCAGCTCTACTGTCCATTCATAAGCAACAAAGTAGAAAACCAGTGTGGAGAGAATGCAGCTCCAGCACAGGTGAACCGTGTACTTGACCTGCCAGTGCATGGGGTCAGAGGGCTTGGCATATTTTAGCAGAGCAGGGTCAACCATTCATTCAGAATCACGCCCAGCTGAGGACAGGACAGGTAAGTCCAGCTTCTCCCACAAGCCTTTGCACAGCTGGATTCTCTTTGAAAAAGTTGCTACTTAGGAGGCATCCGTACTTTATTTGCTTATTTATTTATTCATACATCTATTGATTTATTTTTGTTAAATACAGATTCAATATTCATCTCTGTATTTTTGTGTTGGTCATTCTAAAACCTAGTGCATCTGTCATGCCAAGAAGATCTCTACTATGAACCCACAGCCCGACTCAAACTAGCACAGATTAATGGTTTGGAGAGGAAAGTAAGGCTTTCATCACGTTCATACCCAGACCTCAAAGGGACGAAGGTGGCATCCTGCTTAGTTACAGCAGAACTATGCTGGCTATAGAGTGTCTGCAATGATAAGGTAGAGTATGAGACTCAGACATTTGAGCTATAAGAACAGAGCTGCTGTAAGTTTTCTTCTGTTAAGGCTGTGGTACCTATGGAAGGATGGTGGGTTGATGGCAACCGGATATGAGCTGGTTCCCAGCAAAGCGCCTCTGAGAAAAGCCTCCAACTATGTGCCCAAACCAAAATGCTTAGGGGAGTTGCTTACAAAGTGCTAGGCAGAGAAGAAAGATGGAGTCAGATGAGAGGTAACTGAGGGCCTGGACACTCACTGAGAGTCTCAGGATAAAGTTAGGTGAGGGTTCTGTGGTCCTACATGGTTGATTCCTGGAATAGTAACTGCTGTAGTTTTGTTTCTTTTTTCCTAAGAGCAACCCAGAGAGCACTGGGGAGGGTAGCTAGGATTCAAAGTAAGACCACATGTCCCAGTAGTTTTAGGCTGTCTTGTGGATTGGACACTGCTTGAACTTCATGACCTGAGTAACAGACACCCTATGTGAGGTATTTCTTGGTTGTGACTTTAAATGGGGAAGCGGAGACATAATGAGGTACTTGAAGTTTCCCTTACCTAGTACAGCTCATCCTAAGAAGATCTGAAAGCAGCAGGGATCAAAAGGCTCTTAGCTGGGCAGCTTGCCATTCAAGAACAAAGTTAGAGAAAACGCTCTGCTCATCATGGAAAGGAAACTTGGGATGAAGCAACACAGTGTCCCCGGACCAGGAATCCAAATCCAGGTGGGGAAAGAGGAAGCACAGGTGTTCCCATACCCATGACTGTTGATCGGTCATCACTTGGCCAGGGCAGGCAGGCACTGCATCCTGGGTGCTGATGCTTGGGCTTCCCTGAGGATCTCAGTCTGTAGTAGTAGCCATCTTTCCATTTTAAGTTAAATATTGATACTAAATGGGTACAACTACCAATGTCACTGTCACAGGAAATGTCATTTCAGCATTGCCCTCCAATTCTATCATTACTACAGGGCTTTCATCGCTGCAGCAACCAGCAGCCCCGCTGCAGCTAAAAGAGCTGAGGTGGCCTGTTGCCACAAGAGATTGGCTGCTGCTGCAGTGGAGTCTTGATCTGTCACAGTGGCCCCCTGTCTCATCTGCGACCCAAAACTGCAGCCCCCTCACAGCAGAGATACTGCCCCAAGCCTCAACAGACTGCCCCCAAGCTGCAGCAGCCGCCCAAGTAGTTCCAGTGTCCCGTCATGGTGACGCATAGACCCACTGCGGACTCCAGCTGTGCAGATACCTCCCCAACTGACCCCCAAGAGCTATGTCCAGCCCTTGAGCAGCAGGCCACTAAAGCTTAAAGTGGCACAATGCCAGATTCTCCTTCCCACCCTGGGTCTGTGGAGACAGGAGACAAAATGGCGGCTCCTGTCAACGCCTCAGTGGGAGCTGTCCATGGTCACTATTACTGCCTCGGCCTACTGCTCTGTGAACCAATCCAGTACCTTTTCTGTCTCCAAATGCCTGTTGTTGCTGCCTTGGGAACTGTCCATGATGATGACAACCTTTTCCTGCTTTAGCCTACTGCCTTCATAAATTTTGGACTCTTTGTATACTTTATAATCACTCAAGGCAAAGAAAAAATGGCCAGACCCCTGCTGAGGAAGCTCCACCAGCCCAGCTTCCCCCGCCCCAGACCTCTCTAACTGTCATCTATAGCCCCTCAGTAGGACCCATCTCAGAGTATAGTAATTTGAGGTGAAAAGTCTGAACAAAACCCCACCAATCCCTGAGCAGGAAAACTGACCAATCCCTGAGCTCCCCACTAAAACCACTAAATCCCTGAGCTCCCCACTAAATCACTGAGCAAGAGAATTTACTAATCCCTAAGTAGGAACGCCCACCAATCCCTGAGCTCCCCAAGCTCAGGACTTGAAATCCCACCAATCCACACTCTGGAAGGTCCGCCCTTTAAGAAGTCATATATAAAGGCTGTGTCTGCCCAGTTTCCTGCTCCTTCTTCTGGGAGCAGAGGTCGCCACTTCTGGATTCGGCCCTTCTCTTTTGGATTCATCCATCTAATATCTCTTTAAGAGATTTGTTGCCTGCTGTGACTCTCTCATCAGAAGCAATGAAGAAGAAGAAAAAAGAAAAGACATGAAGAAGGAGTGGAGCTCAGGCTCCAAAGCTCCTCAGCTTATCAGTGGTTGGAGCAACTCTCCCCTGGGAACTGCAATGGCTGGAGAAGGTGTGGGGCTCAGGATCCAAAGCTCCTCAGCTTTTCAGGAGTGGGGGTAATCCTCCCTGGGAGCTGTAAAGTCTCTGTTGAGGAGGGCTCCTCTCAGAGCTGTGTGGTTCTTGGGTTCCCATGCCTCAAGAGTACACTTGGGACACTGTCCTGCTTCAGAGCTGGGATACCTTTCCAGACCCCTGTGTTGTGAGTTTCTTGGACACCTTCCCACTGGATAAGGAAGGCAGGCCATAGAAGTAAAAAACACAACAACAATTACTTCATGTATATATTTTCATTTTGGTATAATTTGAACATGTTCATGTATGTGATTCTGTTTTTAGGTCCATGTCCATATATGTGAAAGTATATGTACATGTCATTTATCGGTCATATGTTTTCCTCTGTCAACATCCTCAATGTTTTTTGAGACAGGCTAAGAGTTTTCACACTGCTGGTAGTGAAACCAAAAGACTAAGTGTATAAACTTCTGAATTTCTGAGACATTGGCCTTAGAACAGTGTGGAAAATGGTTCTTTATGTTCTACACACAAGCACATGGAAAGAGGCTGGACTGAGAAAGAGCCCGGAAAAATAGAAGTTCCCCATGATTCCAAGAACCTCACAATAACTCTCCTTTTGTATGGGCTCAATGGTTTTTTTCAGTTTTATCCACACTTCATCTATATATCACCTATGTACCAATCTATCTTTTTTTTTTGAAGTACAGGGGCTTGAAATTTAGGTATCTGTCATACTAGGCTAGGACTTCATGGAGTGTCTTTACAACCTCCTCTGTACCCAAATCCCAGATGCAGTAAATGGCATCCTCCAGACTAAATGGCAGTAAGGCATCCTTGCTGGCAGAACCAGCAGCTGAAATGACTGAGCAGTGTTTGAGCTTCTTACACTGGAGCTGAGAAAGGACATCACTGCCTGTCTTCCTACTCCCAGAGCTGAAAGAAAACACAGTGAGAAGAGGATGGGTGTGAGGTGGTTTTCAGGTAAGCATATCCTAGCAGGAACCAGGCTGCGTCTGCAAATACTCTCTGAGGAGCATTGGAAATGGGAACAATGTAGGGAGGAAGATGAAAAGACAGGATACCTTTAAAGATACTGAGGGAGGTGAAGTCAGAATTGTGTGACATCACAGAATGGGTCATTACCATGGTGAAGGCAGTGCCCTGGGCTTGAGGGAGCACAGAGTCAACTGCGGTTGGCAGGGATACAGAATATGAGCAGTTGGCTGGGGAGTTTGAGGATGTGTGGTGGTTGGTCATGATCCTACCATCCTGGGATGATGGTCTAATTTCAGCTCAGTGTGATGTACAGTGAATAAGGGGGCTATCAGTCACAGTGATGTCCCTCAAGTCCCCTTTATCAAATGAAACAGTGCCTATGATAAGAGATGACTGTGGCAGACATCAGAAGGATGTGTACAGAGGAACCAGGCATGCAAGGATACAGGGAAATGGCACCCACAATACAACAGGGAAGGGAGCCACAGGATGACTACACCTAAACTGTATACTTGAAAAGACTTCAGGCTTCAGAATGGTGGAGGATAAAGCTCTCTTGTTGTGTCCCAATGAGGGAACAAGTGTCAGTTCTGGTGGTCCATAGTGTACAAGGTAGGAAATGCTTCTCAGATCATGTAGTCTGGAGTTCTTCACTTTGCTACTCCACAGCAGCAGTCTTGTCTTTTCTGTCTAGTGACTTCTCCACAGCATAACTGAAGGCAGGGGCTGAACAGCAAACTCATTGCAGCACTCTGCCTAACCCTTTATTTACCCATGTTTAAATCACAAGATCTGGATATTTGTACATGTGATGATGTGTATGTTCTTGGGCATGCTAGTGTGAGTGAAAGCAAAGTCTGGATATAAATATCACATGTCTTTATCGCATGCCATCTTGCTTTGCGACAAGGTGACTCTGGGCTCAGAGCACTGCTGCTGAAAACCATCTCCTACTGCAGCAGTGTCCTCAGGGGCTGGGCACTGAGTGTGGCTCACTGTAAAATAGTGTGGACATGCAATACTTCACATAATCCTTTAGGAGAAATTACAGTTCAGGTGACAACAGATCTTCTGATGCCTATGACCTCCTAGATCTGGGCTGGATTTGAAGAAAACTCAGAGGTTAGTTTACTAATTAGGCACATTCTTTCCACTTAGTCATTTATTAACCAGTTCATGTATTTAGCTTGTCATGTACCTATCTTGTGGTGGTGGGCAAACCCAGGATCTTTGGTGTACCAGGTGAGTTCTTGGGCTTGGAGTCTATCATAAATGAAGATTAAAAATATAATCATGAGGGGAATGATGGAGGAACAAAGGTTCTAATCACTTTTACACACTTTCCACAAAACCAATGGAGAGCATTCTGAGAGTTACAATGAGACCAAGCCCACAAAGCCACAACCAACATGGCTGGGCAGAATGGTCAAAACTGTAAAATGAACCTGAAACACACTTCCTTGGCCTTCCCTCCCAAGGCTGAACATACCAACCAGGAAGGAGACTGGACCTAAGGCAGTTCACAGAGAAGCATCCAACACTAAGTCCTAGGCTGGTAATAACTCTAGGGCCCTTTTTGTTACAGGATATTTGACTACACTCTCAGCCACCAAGACTGCGTACTGGAAAAGCCCATTTCTAGTTGTGGTATGGCTCAGCCCTAGCACACACCTTTAGTCCAAGAGTTTTCTGTAAAGATTAAATAGAGTCAACCATAGGTCAAGAGGTGGAGCAACCAACCAGTTTGCAGGGAGTAAACACAGGCAAAAAAACATAATGAGAGGAAGTCCAGAAGACAGGATGTTGAAAGGAGAGATATTTAAGACAGGGTTTTTAAGACAGTGTGGAGAAGAGGCTTTTTCCTTCTGGGACATTGGCTGAGTAGGAATGTCAGGGTGTTTTCTCTCCTCTCTGAGCTAGTAGACTTTCACCCCAACATCTGGCACCTGAGTCTTTATTGGTAAAAGCCAACATTTTGGATTTCGTTTAAAAACAATACCCTATGAACATCAGTAGCTTGAGAGACAAAGCACCTGGCTAAGAGAAGACAGAACCCCTGGATACCTTTTATGATTCTCAGAATGAAGTGAGGTCAGGCCACTGTGACCTAGCATTTGGAGTCATTGCCATGGTAAAGTAGTAGGCCCTGGTGTGTGGACAACACAGTGTCCAATGGGATGGGATGGGAACAGAAGGTATTGGCAAGAGGGATCCATCTCTCCTGGTAAGGTGACTTAAATGGGAGTGAGTGGTGCTCAAAGAGGTTCCTGATGTGACTGCGATCAAACTAGACATGATTATGGTAAGACATCAAAACAGCCGGGAATACAAGGATGAAGTTCCTCTGTTACGCGGCTCTCCAGTGAGTGACAGTCTCATAAGGCATCTACTGCAGTGTGGTGCCATGTAGGAAAAGCTGCCTGGATTCCTGTTCTCTGGGCAATCCTACTTCAAGCTGTGTTTAATGATGGCGAAGGGATAGGCTGGAGGCCAAATTTTTCAATCAGCTCTGCTAGAGATGGCATACGGCAAGTCTCAGGACAAGAGAATCTTGCTGACAAGCGGAGCAGCAGAAATGACAGACCAAGATATGAACTTCGCACATGTGGGCTGAGTATGCCCTATCTCCACTGATTTCCCTCTTCTGAAGGGTGGTGTCCTCTGGCAGGAGAAGTATGGCCGGATGTAAGCTAGATCAGAAGAAAGGATCGTAACAGAAGTCTTCATGTACTTACCCAAAGGACCAGTACAAAAATTAACCCGAGTGTTTGAGAGTCCCTGAACAGAGTTGAAGCCTGCCCCTCTGTTCCAATAAGAGGTTGTGCCATGTTTCTGGGTGTGGCATTGACCTGTTAACAACATAGTGCATTTTAGTGGACTGTGAGTGAGAACCCATTTCAGGTAAGTCAGTACAGAAATTCTGTGCATGTAGACCTGTTCTCACATTAGTGCGTGTACTAGGCAGGGGTCTTTCTTAAAAGGGTCAAGAAAGAGCTTAAAATGGCTCTCAACATGTGGTTCACAACCCCTTTGGGGGGGTGATCAAACAACCTTTTCACATATCAGACATTCTGCACATCAGATATTTCCATTACAATTGATAACAGCAGCAACACAAATTTTGTTTGGGGGTCACTACAACACGAGGCAATGTATTAAGTGTCACAGCATTAAGAGTTGAGAACCACTGCTTCAGAGACGTGGAGCGTCAGCCTCTGGCCTCCCTTTAACTACCTGTGCTCTTCCTTCGTGGAGTTAGACCACAAAAGGGAGAAAACGCTGCGTAGTGTCTTGCTGGGTTTCTTTGGGGGTCTCTGTACTTGGAAGCAACCATCTTTCCACATTAGCTCATTGCTCCTCTTCAACACAGCCAGACTCAGCTACGCAACAGAGACGCTTTCTCAACCACCCCCCTCTCTCACCTACTTCATCTTTTTATTTGTGTAACGTTTAATTTATGTCAACTGTGCTGCGTGCTTATTTGTCTGTCTGTGCACTGTTCCCTGCGGACAGATCTATGTGCTTCTGAGTGTATTTGAAGTTTAAGAAAAGGACAATAAATGTTGGGGGCTATGATCTGTATGCAAAGTAAATAAATTAGAAATAAATTTAAAAAAATAAGTAAGGGGGTCACATGACTTTCCAGTTGTTCCTGTTTCAGTTGGGATCCAGGGTAATTCATAATTAAATTATTTACTCCCAAAATAGAAAGGAAAATGCCCATTAAGGTTGCAAATGTGTTTTGGGAAAAATCATTTGTGGAATGGCTCATTAGAAGCCACAAGGCAGTATCTCACATTTCCTGAAGAAAAAAGTAAATGGTCAAAAGCATAAGTGAATGAACTGAGCCCCATCCCACATCTCAGTCTGCAGCCAGAATCTTCTAGGCTAATGTAATTAATCTGAATTGCAGTGACTTTTGATGCTTTTTAACAAAAACGATAAAAGTATTCATAAGGGTTTAACAGCATTAAACAATAAACTTTAAAATAATACATTTAAGAAACTTTGAGAATTCCATACATACATAAAATGTGTTTTGTTCATATTCCTCTTCCTTCCCCCCAAGAACTTCCATGTCCAACTCTATGGGTTTTTGTTTGTTTAAGAAAAAAACCTACCTAGGCTAAAATGCCATGCTTATATTCTCATATATGCAGTACTTTCCAGTAAGTTGCTCAACATCTCTGACATCAGCGCCCTAAAGAAAACTGATTCTTCCTCCTCCTGATGCCATCAGCTGCCAACAATTTCTCAGAGGTGGAAGCTATTGGTCTCCCTTCCATTCAATGCCAGAATATTGACTGGATTGGCCTTGGAGTTCATGAGTATAGTGGTCCTGTCGTGTCTGGAAGACACTGCTTTATTCCAATCTTTCCTGACTCCTGGTTCTTAAAAATATTTCTGCCCACTCTTCCAGAGTAGTCTCTGAGACATAAGGAAAGGCGTAATATAAATATCCCATTTATGCCAGAGAATGCCACAGAAACTCCCTCCGTATAGTCAGTTTTCTGTGTCTGTGTAAAGCACAGTTCCCTGCACTAAGAAACTTCTCAGATGAGATCTGAGAGCAGCACTAATCTATGAGTATAGAGGTGTAGCTTTAGAGGGCCCTTTGGTATTGTGCTGATTTGACAGGATAGTGGTGCTGGCTTCATCTTGGGGGAGAGTGGTCTATAAACTTTGCATAACTAAGATAGTTACTCCTATAACAATCCTGCCACTATTGTACACATAGATCTGTTTTGCCACACTGGATGCCACAACAGCTGGGGAAGACTGTTGGAGGACCCTCTTCCCCCAATAACCTACATATAATAATAACCTACCTTCATAATAACCCATCTGAAAGCCAGCCAGCAGGGAGAAGCCATCTTCTTAGTACCAAATTTATTTCTGTATTTTCTGTGATCAGAATGCATAGTGTTTTCAGCAATAGGGTCTTACCACCAAGTTCTGGTGGACAACTAAAAGCAATGGCAATAGTCTATAACGAGCTTCTCCAAAAATTACAGTACTAAAATTATAAGCAGGTAGTTTATCAAATTAATATGTAATAAAATATATCAGCTCAAGTAGGAAAAATGAAGGAGCTTCCATTTGTAATAACTTGGGGGAAAAGGCAATAACTATTTTGCGCTCTACCCCACGACAAAATTTAGGATTAAAGTTATGAGATTATAGCTTAAGTGTGTCTCAACAGAGACTCGTACCACAGACTGCAAAATTAACAACAAAACAGCAGTTTCTCAGTTCTGTGGCTAGAATGATAGAGAACAAGATGCCATCTTGTTCTGGTTTTCAAATGCTTTGCTACTGTCCTTTCACAGGGTGAAACACAGATCAGAAGTGCGAGATATGTACCATATTGTTACATGGCACATTCACTCCAACAGGCCCTTACAAGAGTGACAGCCGTCCTTAACAAGGATAAGAACCTGGACATCTCCCCAAAGGTCCACCTCTCGATTCTAGAGCCCTCCTGATCGATCCTTCTACCCACACATGTGTATTATGGATATACCTAGCTCAGAGATCACACAGTAAAACCCACATATGAAATTATAAGATGCTTCTAAAAGATAGTGGTTTCACTCTGGCCTCTTGTCTCCTGACTTGACAAGATCTTCAGTTCCTGAAATAACTGAAGGATACTGGTAGTCATTCCTTAGCCCCATGGTGGCAGTGGGTGTTAGGAAAAGTATTGGCTCAGAACCCACAAGTTCTCAGCACAAAAGAGATTTATTTTCCCCAGAAGGACAGAGGGCAGGGAAATAGATAAAAAGACAAGAGATAGAGGGTGAGGGAGAAGAGGAAGGGAACAAAGGAGAGGGGTAAGAAGTATTTCCCAGAGGACGGCCTCTGGATAGAGAGAGATAGATCTGGCCCATAGGAAAATGGCAGTTTATAAGGGAAAAGGGGGAAACCCGTGTTAGGATGAGGTGTTTACTTTGAATTGGGCATGTTAATTAGGTGAGCCATAGAGGGCTTTTGGTTGCTAGACTTCAATATTTTGATAGCTGGACCTTGGTAGTCACTCCCAGGAGGAGAGAGGGACTGGCCAAATAAGGGAACAGACCTCACTCTGGCTAGCTTTAGGAGGAATCTAATAGTTTTTAGCAAGGCAGAGGGAATGGGGGAGAAGGGCAAGGCCTGCTTGTCATGCTTGAGCTGTTCAGAGTCCCTTCAGTTGGGGCACAGAATCCTGGTGGTCTTTGCTTGGAGAGCTGCTCTGGAGTGGCCCTTTCCTTCAGTGCTCTCTGCCTAGAATTCAAGTCTCTCCAATTACCCTCACTTCCCAGGACTATCTGAGCCCACTCCAGCTTCGGTAACAGCAAAGCCCAAGCCCCTGGCTTCCCATCAACAGAACTTGCTTTCTCACAGTTCTGAGGGCTGGGAGTCCAACATCAAGACCCTCACAGTTTCAGTGTCTTCTGAGGGCTGCTTCCTGGTTCATGAGTGGACCTACTCAAGGGAGCACATTAGCAGGGTACTGACTCAGTTCTTGGCTGAACTAAGTCACAAGCCAGGACATTCGCATCCCAGAAACAGCAAAGAAGCTGGGTTCATGCTGACTTGAAGTGTATGTGGGAGACACTGAGTTACATTAGGACCACTTTATGACCATCAAGCAGTCTGAGATGAATTAACTTAAAGGGTTATACTGGTGACTAGATTTTCATCTGCCTCAGAAAACTTCATCTATACAGAGCCAGGATCCCAAACTAGAACCTCAAGGGTTCAGGAATTACCTGAACTCTTGACACAACCTAACATCAAAAGGTTTGTTGGCCATTCAGTACATTCTGTGTCTAGGCACCATCTAACCTAGTAAATCCTGGACCATATGTAGGTTTCACCTTTGAACCAGGCAAACCCTATATATGAGCAGTCTTCACTCACAACAAGGATCCCAGTGCTGATAATATACATCAGAGCAAAGGCTTTATTATGGGCTCAATACTGACTATATGATTCTTAACCCTCAAGTACCCTAGGCACACCTCAGGTTCAAGCATGTATGGCCTGGACCTTGTCCCATTCAAGCTTGACCACATCACTACCTCAAGAGAATAAGGACTACATGTGGCCTTCACAGCATCAAACAACCAGGACACAACCTAATATCCTAGGTGTATGGACTCCACCTTTAAACCATCCATGTCCACATCTTATTTTGACTTCAATAGGTGACTACTACAAACTGTCTTTAACTGTGGCTCACTCTGGATGCTATACTCCAAGAAGGTGTGATCAGTCTTACCAGCAATGGCTTGTTGTCTGATGCTGATACCAGGGTAAAGTTAGCATCCCAGCATTCATGGTTGAAAGGTGAGTAAAGATCTGCCACAGAATGGGACCACCTTAACTTCAAGAGTGTGTGCATCCTATAGGAGCTGAGCTGAAGCCATTCCATCACATTAAACGAGTCAGGATCACGTTAGAGTCTCAATGGTATCTTGTCCTCAACCTTGCCACAAAGCAGCCAGGGACACTGTTGAATTTAAGACATTTTGTGCTGTACCCTGAGCAAATGGTGCTGCAATTCATGATGGGTTCAATGCTGGCCCTTCTAAGTAGCTTGGATACATCTTACCATGAAAGTTTCTTTGGTGAAGACTGACATCAGGACACAGGCTGCACAGTGCCACCAGGTGTTGTCTTCTTGCTCTTGAAGCAACATGGCAGCTGCATCTACATTAACACTAAGGTTGTTTACAGTAATCTCCATTCTTAGGTGTCATTCATGATTCAGCTCCACCATTCCTTCATGAGTAACAAATTATAAAACTGATGTAGAGAAAATACAGCTCCAGGAAGGGTGAGCCACACACTTGACACACAGCACCAGGTCAGACAAGGGCTAAGAAAACTACCTCATGGTCTGCCAATGCAGGGGACGGGTTTTGGAGTACATTTATACAGCAGAACCCTTCATTCACTCAGCCATTCAGAGCCAAGCATGACTGAGGATGAGTCACGTAAGAGAGGCTTATTCATGAGATTTGTACCCCACATCTAGGTTCTTGCAAAAGCTACTTCCTAGTAATCATCTGCACTTCATTTATTGCTTCATTTATTCAGCTACTACTTACATGCGTTTATTAAGCACTTAATCATTGTTTATCTAAGAATTTTGTGATGTTCATTGTAAAATACAGAAGCTCTGTCATTCTAAGCCAGATGTCCGATATGAACCCAAAACCCAACTGAAGGTATCAGATTAATGGTGCCCAGAGGGACAGGATAGAAAATTTTGTTTAACCATCTTCATGTACTGATATGAAGATGGCATCCTACTCACTCACCTGCATGAACAGAACCATGTTGGCTACAGAACATCGAATTAAGAAGGCAGAGTGTGGGCTTGGACATTTGATCTGGGGAAACAGCACTGTAATGTGTGTCATCCAAATTTACCGCTATTCCCTCCTAATATAGGTTTCCTTCATGACACATGAATGAGTCTAGCAGAAGCTGTAGCACAATGAATAGAAATTAGGCTGATGAAATTCCAGTTCTGGGATTACCAAACAATAAAACGTGTGTCACTGAGGTTCGTCAAAACCAGATCCTGGGCTTACCAAGCAATAAAATACATGTACGAGGCTGATTAGCATGGGATCCTACATATACACTTGTGTATCACATGCCAAAGATGAAGGAGTCTTTGAACATGTCTTTCAGTAGCAGTGGTGATTCTGATGAAAGTGTTAGGAGAGGTTATGAGAAAAATCACTCCTGAGAACTGCTTCTTGCAGGATTACTGCTGCCATCATTTGGGGCCCCGGGAGAAAAGTTGTTTTTAGCAGCACAGACAATTCTCAGGTTTTCCTGGATCCAATTGGAGGCTTAGCTGACATTTTCCTCACATCAAAGTGAGGTTGGCTCTCTTCTGTGACTCAGTTTAGCCTGTTGCTCACGGACATGATAGCGTATGACCCAGGAAATACTCATTAAGAAACTACTGAGTACATAGAGTCTGAAGGTAGAAAAAGGAAAGGGGCACAATTCCTCCCGAGAGCAATGTCTCTGGAGGACGCACAGTCTGCAGTCACTGGGCCAACCTAACTGGTGTGGCAGCTGGAGAGGGTTGCTGTAGCTGATGACTCTCCCCCTTGCCTTCGATAGCCACAGGCCCAAATGTAGTCCAAGTCTGTTCCTGCTCTTAGGCCTGCATCTCAGAAAACCCTCTCAGCAGTTTCCACCTGGATGCAGCCATTGATCACCAGTTACAGAGAAACCAAATTCTGAACATTTGAAACGTAAAACTTCACATACACAATTGCAGTATTTTTGTACTCTGTGTTAATTGGAATTATCGCCAGCACACAGCAACGGCTTGAAGGATTTTTTTTAATTTTTAAAATTCACTTTACATTCTTGTTGTAGCCCCATCCCTCCTCCCCTCCCAGCCTGGCTCTCCCTACCTCTCCCTTCCCCTTTTCTGAGGGAGCATCCCTCAGCTCAGCTCATCAAGTTGCATCAGGACTGGGCTTGTCCTTTTCCTCTGTGACCTGTCAAGGTAGTCCTGCCTGGTGAAAGTGATCAAAAAGCTGGCAAGTGAGTCAATGTCCTATGCAGTTCTTACTTCTCTTGCTAGAGGACCCACATGGAGCCTAAGGTTCCCACCTGCTACATCTCTGTAGGGGGCCTAGGTCCAGTTCGTGCATGGTTCTTGGTTGATGCTTCAGTCTCAGCAATCTCCTCTGGGCCCTGGTTGGTTGGCTCTGTTGGTCTTGTGGAACTCACAATTATGATTTTTTTTAAAGGCACAGATATCCAGGGGGCTCAGACTTCCCCCTGGGCCCTCTCTTTTGTATTTTGTTGCTTCTATTTTCAAAATACTTGTCTCTATAGATGGTTTTGTGAGTTCCAGATTGACATCTTCACAGCTCACCAATGTTAGGAAGGAAGGTTCCATTTTAACATTTCAGTATTACCCAGGGATTGAAGCTCATTGGGTCAGCTTGAGTCATGTGACCACCCCTGAGCAAATCATGTAACCAGGGTAATGAAACAGCCTGTGGAACTATGATGGCTCATCGTGACTGTCAACTTAATTGGACCAAGAAACACCTAGGGAGTTTGTAAGCCCTGGATGTCTGTGAGGGCTTTTCCATAAAGGGTGAGCTGAGGAAACTAACTTGTCCTCAATGTGAATGTTAACATCCAATAGGTAGGAACCTGGAAAGAATGAAAAAGAAAAAGGGAGAAAGCCAATTCACACAGGCATTTCACTTTTCTGCCTTCTGGTCACCATAGTGTAAGCTGCTGTGCTCTGTCACACCCTCACTACCATGATGGACTGAACCTTCTGGAACTTTGAGCCCCAAACAATTACTTTTCCTTTAAGCTTTCTGCTCAAGGAATTTGTCATAGCACAAAACTGGTTGACACATTGGCCAAACAAACCTATGTTGAACCTCCCCCAAGAAACTCCGAAGTAGGTTCCTGTCACTCTTATGCCACAGAAAGTACTGGTGGGTTAATGGATTAATGGGTTAATGGGTGGCTGTGCAGCCTGAAACTCATGCTGTTATCTAGGCAGGGAGATGTGGTGTCATGATGAGCATTGCATCCTACTCTGTGTCATGACTCTATCTATTCCCAGAGAGAAGCCAGGGCAGAACGTGTTCTGCATCTGTTTCATTAGCGCCCACGACCCTGCGGATAACGTCGCAGGTGCTCCGTAAAAAAGGCATTGGTGGAGTAATACCCAGCCAAGCTCTTCTTTTCCTCTCCTCAGTGAAATTACTTTGCAAAACCCTGTGTGGAAGGGGATGCTCATGTCGGCAAATACATCTTCATGGAGAAGGCACAGGCTTCTGAGCTTGTATAGTTCCCAATTTCTGTGGTTAACAAATAAATTTGAACAAAATTAATGAATGTGTCAAGTTTTCCGAGGCTTTGATGACTCAGACTCATTGGGAAAATGTTTCCATTGAATGAAACAGATTTATCTCTCTATTGTTCATAACTGTAGGTCATTTAATAGATGAGGCAGGCTGAGGCTTCTGTGGAGGCATAATTCTAAAGCTGCAAGATAAAGGAGGTTTTCCCAGCATCTGGGAAGTTTGGGGGCTAAATAAGGTTAATTAAAAGTAAGGAATGGACTCCACATACTTTTTGTTACAGAGATTTGAGTTCAGCTAATGGTGGCTTGTGCCAAATGAAAGGAACAAAGTTAGGGAGTCCCTGTCTCCTTGCAGGGACTCCAGAAACCCAATGAACAACTCAATTCTGGCTTAGGCTAGCTTCTGAGTTCACAAGCTGGGAGAACCATGTAGGAATTATAAAGAAAGACTGGCAAACCCCCAATTTCTGGGGTTAAGGAGATGGCTCAGTAGTAAAGTGCTTGCTATGTGTTGTGAGAGGCTTTTATCGGGGGGGGGGGAAGGGGGTTGCAACACACATGTCTGCACACCCAGGATGGGAAGTCCACGATGGGCCAAAATGCAGATACCAACAAAGCCCACCTGTGTGAACCAGTGATTTTTATAGGGGTCACTTATAGGAGTATGGCTGAGAGGTTACTCAGAGAAGCAGAAATGACTCAAAGACAGCTGTACCACCAAAGCCCACCCCAGCATGGATAGCAGCGTACATACATGGGAACCTGTAGCACACCACACAGCTTGCAGGCCATCTCCAGAATGTCCGTGTGAGAGCATCTCCGAGTGACCTGCTGACCATTCATCCCATGGCAGGTAAGAGCTGTGATTCGGAAGCTGACATTTCGGGCCTGACTCAGCTTCTTGAATGTGTTTGTTTTGAAAATGTGCTGTTCTATGTATTCACACCAGCATAGCCAAAGCTTTTTGGATTTTCCAGAGTTTCTCTGTGTGTCCTTTGACTACCCCGAAACCCATTCTTGTAGGCTGGCCTTGAACTCACAGAGATCCCATCTGCCTCAGTCTCCCGAGTGCTGGGATTAAAGGCATGCACCACCACCACTCAGCTAGCCAGAGCCTCTTAAAGCCTACGCTACCCTGGAGTCCTCATCTATATGACCCAAGTGGGTTCTAGGGCTTTCCATCTCACGGGAAAGTCTTTAAGTTCCCAAGGTTGCCTGATCTCACATCAGTGACCCCAGCTAGCTTGGTGATGCACACTCCAGCCTGCCTGCAAGTCCCTTGTCTCGTGGGTATGATGAATGCAGGGACTAAATCTTGCCACCTCCGTCCTGGGGGGAATGGAGAGTAAGGCAGCAGAGAACAGCTCCATGACAGTCCTGGACTGCAGAGGCAATGTCGATGGCTGTGTGGATGCCTGCAAGAAGGCATCTGCCTCTCTTGGAAATCAATTACCAGAGCCTGCCTTAATGAGCTGTTCGCCTCCTCCAGCGTGGGTGGGCGGCATTGATTCTTCCCGATGCAGCCTGCTGCTTTCCCATAGCTCTTGCCACGGGATCTAGGAAGGGTAGGAAGTTCTCAAACCCCAGAACAAAGGATGGCGTTGCACCTCTCCGGCTTCCCACTAACGTTTTTTCTCCAAATACCCGGATGGCTGTTCTGTGGAAATTCCACTCGCCGACTCTTAATTTCTTAGTGCTGAAACACCATCTTTGACTTTATCGTCTTTCTTGTTACTCTATAGTCCTTTTCCTGTAGTCAGAAAAATAATTTACAAACATTGGAAAGGGTTATTTTCCAATGGTGGTGGTGATTTTTTCCTATCCACTGCAGAGAAATATCATATTAATTATGAGTTTTGTATCATGCCCCAACTTTCTTCCTATTCCTCGACATACACAAATGTGTCTATATGTTTGTAGGTTTTTTTAAATTGCTAAACATAGATAAGATTCCATATTCCACTGTGCAGCATACTGGAACAGGCACATGAGATCCACTTACCTCTCTAAACAACTGCATAATATTGCACAGTTTGAGTGTCACAGGAAGAATTTGACCTTCTGTTGATTGACATTCAAGGTGTGTCAAGGTATTTGTGAGGAGACACTTGACACTTTAAACAAAATAATGTTGCAATAGTGTACTCAGGTGTCTGCAATGTTTTTTTTTTATTATTCCTATAAAAGTCCTAAATTGAGACTATTACACCAAAGGGTATGTATGGATGCTTTTCTGACATGAGCTACTGTCAGATTCAGTTCAGGAGGACTGTGGGAATGTCTGTTTCCCACATACACAGCCCTGGGTATTGCACGTCTCTTCTTCCTTTCGGTACTCTGATATAAACACTGCCCTATTGTTTTGCTCTGAATTTCTCTGAGCAATGACTAATGTGTGCATCTTTTTCATGCCTTTCATTGCATTTTGTCTACAATAATTTCTGTGTGTGCGTGCAAATGTGCGATCCTGTGTGTTCTGTGTACATGTGTTTGCGTGTGCATGTGTGTGTTTTCCTGGGGACTGAGCCCAGGACCTTCTACATACTCAGCAGACACTCTACCACAGTTAATCTTGATAGGACTTTAAATCAGCATGGAGACACATTTCTGAGCATGTGGGTAAGGAATAACTTAGACTGAGTCAGAAAGGGGAAGACTCACCCTCAGTGTAGGCCTTACCCTTCTCTGGGCTGGAGAAGGAGGAAGCCAGCTGAGCACAAGCTTTAGTCATTTCCTTCCTCCTGACTGTGAATACAATGTAACCAGCCACATGCCCTCCCAGCCTATTTTTAGTGTCAGATGGACAGACGGTATCTTCTGGGACTGTAAGTAAATAGAAACGTTTTTTCCCCCTTTAAGTTGCTTTTCTCGGGTATTTTTGTTACAGCAGCAAATGAGACAAGCAACTAACACAACTGTTGGGCTCCGGCTCCAGCAAGATGGAACTGTTCTTGAAAGAGGGACATTTCTTAGTATTTTTGTCACCATTTCCTGTGGGCTCAAAGTGAGGCCATACCCCATGACATGGGACAGTAGTTAAGGCTTGTTCCTTCTTCCATAGCTTGCTAGAACTTGGACAGTGTCAACATCTGAATCCTGGATATAAAACTGGCGTGTGTGTGTGTGCGTGCGTGCGTGCGTGCGTGTGTGTGTGTGTGTGTGTGTGTGTGTGTGTAGGCACGTCAGTACTGGGAGTTGGTAAGTAAAGAACACAAGGGTCTTTTCATGTCACATCTTTTTGTAAAACTTTTTAGTGATTCTTTAAGAATTTCACATCATGCACTCCAATCCCATTCATCTTCCTGTCCCTACATATCCACCCTCAGTCCTAGCAACTTCCCCTCTTAAAAAGTAATAGTAATAAGAATTAAAGTTTAAAAAACTCTCCGTGGAAGCTGTTGTATGTCACTGTGTGCCACACAGCATACATTTTTGCCCAAATAGCTTTACTTGCAAATGGTCATTGCAATGAGTCATCGGTCTGGTTTGACCCCTTTGGCTTCTGCTACACCATCAATATTGTTTCCTCACTGGGACTCCTCTTGGATGTCCTGTTGTTGCCCTGTGTCATGGAGATCCTGCCGCTTTGGATCTGCAGGACCAGCCCCTTCATGTGCTCCATCATTTCATAGATGGGTGGGCCGACTTAGAGGCCTGGATCTGGGCCTCGGTGGACACTGAGTTGGTCAGCCCACCTGCTCCCCTGCACCTGCACTAGCAGGTCCAGTTCCCCAACTCCCCCCCCCCCCCGCCCCAAGCAAAGGGCAGGGCCAGCTCTTCTTTGCTCACACTCTAGGGGCGAGCTCACCAGTGCTCTCAAACACCCTGCAGGGGAGGAGGAGGGAGAGAGAGGGAGAGAGAAAAATGTTCATGCAGGGAAAGGAAAGATACAGAGAGAGGGGAGCAGGAGAGAGAGGAACAAAAATGTGTGGGTTATACAGTGAAGGGCTTCTGGGAGAGGGGAGGCCTTGTCCCTGGGCTAGGGAATTCAGGGTAGGGAGCAAGGTATACCAGCCATGACTGCAGCAGGTAAGGACCCAGGAATGTTTGAAACCAAACATCCCACCCTTTTGTTGACAGTAAATGGATAAGGGGTGAAGAAATCATCTTTGGTGAAATCATCTTTGGTTAATTCCTGCTGACATTGGGGCATTGATTTTAGGGGTAGGAGGGTGGGCTAGAAAAGTGCAGGCACAGCTGGTGTGCTCTGTGAGGTTTAGACTAGAACACTGAGTTCTGGATACAGTTCTTAAGGAAACACCTGGCAGGATGCTGAGACATATATACATACATTTTGGTAGTTGGAGAGGGGTTGGTTCCCAGGACTAGGGAAAGGGGAATAGATCTCACCCTTACCCCACCCCCAGGCCAAACAGGCTGTTGTACTTATCTGGAGTTCGTTTATCCTGTGAGAAGTACATTTCTTTCAGCTTACAAGAATCTTTTTCAGTTTATAAAAGAGACAAATTTTAAATATGTCAGCATCATCTCCAGCCTTCACACCTTGCATTTACCAGCCTTAAGACACCACCTTAGACCCTCAAACACCTTCTCAGAAGCTCAGACCTTACACAAACTTAACATTTTTATGAGAAGGCAGCTGAAGCCTTGGTTTTTGCTGTTAAACTGATCTTCAAACCCTTCAGAGGCCTGAGAAGGATAAGTTACCGCAGGAAGCATAATCCAAGTGGCTTATGTATTGATTAAGATGACAGATGTTTACCCATTGTCTAGACAGATTTTCCGCTAGGCTCCTGTGGTGTCATTGTGGACATAGGTTCTAGGGCAGCATCAGTCTTTGGCTGCCAGGCCCAGCAAATCTGAGAGGCCTTTTTGTGGAGGAGGAACTTGGGAGACTGACCGGCCTTGTTTTGTCTAAGCAAAACAGGAAGTCAACTCTCCAGGTGTCTTGTTTGTCCACAGTTCAGGCAGGGCCTTAACACTGGCCAAGCTTTGACAGTCTTGCCCAGTATCACAATCCAGGTTGAGTCATCTGCCTTGTGCCCAAATTTTCTTGAAGGCCTTGGGGTCACCACTAGAACCTGGGCTCTCTGTCATAATAAGCTTGTTTTTTTTTTTTAATTAAGCATTAGAGTGGCATATTCTGTAGATTCTTTGACAGGTTTGAGGACCAAAATATATTAGATACAGCTGAGATAAATAAACTTTGCTTTTTTTTAATTACCCATCCGAGGCTTAACCTTGAAAATGTAAAACAAGAGACTAGGTAAAGCTTAATCTTGTAATTAACTGCATAAGTTCTTAGCATGACTTCAAATATATTTCTGAACTAGTATCAAAGCCAAGCTTTCAGTCATAGACAGAGTTCACAGAGAGACTGGCAACCCTGCTAATCTTCCCACATATTATTACAGACCAAAAAGCCAAAGCTTAAAATACAGAAGTTAGAAAGGTGGCCATGGTGGTGCATGCCTGTAATCCTTGCACCCTGGGAGGCAGGGGCAGGCTGATCTCTGTGAGTTCGAGGACAGCCTGGTCTACAAAGTGAGTCCAAGAAAGCCAAGGCTGCACAGAAACTCTGTCTCAAAGAACAAAACAAAAACACAAAAACTAAGAAACAAACAAACAGAGTTATATTTGGTGGTCACCAAGGTACTGAACGGAGCTGGCAACCCTCAATAAAGATGGCAGTGAAGCCATAGCTGTTCTACAACCAAGATGGCTGCCAGTCACGTTACTTAGTCAAGGTGTCAATGAAGCCATGGCTCCACCCTTGGGTGGTTTAAAAATCCCATCTGTGCCTAGGTCACCACCCGTTGAGACCATACATGGGTGGAAGGGTAGTAGGGTAGAGTCTGGAGGACGGAGGCAGGACCTGGAGCTGTGTGTGCAAAAAACAGCCACAGAAAGTGGAAGATGGGGAGGGGAGAGAGTGTGAATCCCAAAAGCCTGGACAGATGCAGTTTGGAAAAATCTCCGCATACACCTGGTAGCACCTATCTTCCCAGCCTTTGCCAGAATCCCAAGAATATGGAACCGACATTCCAATTCAGTATTCTGGGATTGGTTGGTTTGACAGGTGTAACCTACCATCAGATGTCTCTGACATAGGCTCTCCCAGAACAAAAGCCTGGTCTTTATTCCAGATAAACTGGCTCTGGTGTGGGAGGAGAGTGGAGAAGAGGGAGAGAAAGAAAGGGAAAAGAGGAGTAGAAGGAGAGGAAGAAGAATGAAAATGTCTGGATTATATAGTAAAGGGCCTCTGGGAGAGAGGAAGCCCTGTCCCTGGGCTAGGGAATTCAGGGTAAAGGGCAGGGTGTGCCAGCCACACCTTGCAGCAGTAGGGACCCAGGGATATCTGAAACCAAACACTGCCCAAGAGGAGAAAAGTATTACGGTATGGATATAAAATGTTATGATATAAAATGTTATGGATATAAAATGGTTGCCAAATGAAGGACTAGACCCCAAGGGCTCTTATCTGATCAATGAATTGCTCAACTGATTCCTAGTATGGCCTTTTTGAGACATGGGGGAAAGCAGAAAGTGAGGCCAAGGCAGAGAAAGTGGGTCACTGATGTGTTCCTGGAAAGCTGCATCCTGTCTCCTGCTGCACACCTTCTTCTTTGCTTCCTGACTACCATGATATAAGCAGGCCTTCTCCGTCATGCCCTTCTGCCCTACCACAGAGACAAACAACAAAGCCACGAGCACTGACTCAACGTTCTGAAACTCTGAGGCAAGATAATTTTTTTCTCACTGTAAATTGTTTCTCTTAGTTATGCCTTACAGTGATTTTAGCAGATAATCATTTTCCCCGGAGACTGTCACCTGTTGTACAGAAGTTCTGGCTCCTAAAGCCAAGGTAGCCCCTGAAGCTTAAATGATAGATAGTATTTCCTGATTTTTCCCCCTCACTTAACAAGTACAATAGGGGTAGATTTTATCAAACACTTTACATGTGTGTATTAAGTTCTTCGTTTAAACAAATGGAGGCACCTGTCAGTTTACCAAAGGATCTTGAGACTTCTTGGAGATTGAGGGATGGAAAGCAGAATGAATGGGAAGGACCCATGATATTTCTAGGGAAATATCATGCCATCAGAAATCTACAGTCTCTCATGACACATTACACACTGTGGTCCACTGACCACACTCGCGTGGAGTGTGTTAGACACATGAATCTCGCCCTAAAGCTACTGCTTGAAATTTGTACTTCCATGGGATGCCCAGGTTAGAAAGAACTTTTGTTATTGCTTGAATATGTCACCCTAAAGTTCATATGCTAGCAACTTGATTCCAAATGCAACAGTGTTGAAAGGTGGAGTGTTGAAAAGGTTTAATGGGTTAAGGCCACTGTTGTGTGTGTCCAGCTGACAAAACTCTATCGCAGCAACAAAAATCAAACTAGAATCAAAATTGGTACCAGAGAGAATAGGATCTTGCTGTGATGGACCTGACCATGTTATTTATT
Source organism: Pachyuromys duprasi (assembly GCA_028658305.1). NCBI lineage: Eukaryota > Metazoa > Chordata > Mammalia > Rodentia > Muridae > Pachyuromys > Pachyuromys duprasi. The sequence continues at coordinate 13,773,973 of CM053758.1, forward strand.
ATTTTTTTTGAAAGAATTGTGGAAAGATTTTGGAGCTTTGGATTGGAAAAGCCACTGAGTACCAAGAGCTTAATGCACTTCTCCGTGGGAGCTTGCAATAGAAGAATGTTGAGAAAAATTCAGATAAAGGAGACCTGGCTTGTTTCAGAGGCAAGAGAAAACTCTATCAGGGTTGTTCACCTGATATAGCTTAATTAATAATTCGTGGCTTTTGGTAATCTGGAGCTCTTTGAAGAAAACCTCCTGGGAAGTCTTTCCTTAGGGTCAGAACACAAGCTGTGGTCCAGAGGTTCAGGCTGCATTTCTTCCTAAACATGGTAATGCATAAGAGGGTCGTGGAGAAAGCCGAGGCTCGGCATCAGGATGCTCGAAGGTTGAAGTCCATGAAGGGAGGTCAGGAAGCTACTGGGGTAAGCGCAGCGTCAGGTGCTGTGGAGAGCATGTTTGAGATACCAATACTTTGGCATGGCACTTGTGAGTGGAGCTGGCCTGACCCCATTTGGCAAGCTGTGTGTGTTACAGAGGGCACAGAAGGAGAAGGATAGCTACCAAAGCCCTCTGGAACACAGAAGATTGTGAGTTCCAGATGCCTTACATTGAGCTAAAGTATATATTTGATTTATACTGCTGGATATTGGTTTTGGTTTGATTTGATTTGATTTGATTGTAAATGGTTCTTTCCTCTTTGGATAAAAAACATGTAATTTGTTGTTTGTTTTACAGGAGACTACATCTGAGAAACTTTGGACTTTTAAAGAGATGTTGGATGTTTTAAAGAGACTGGACTTGTGTTAATATTCAAGAGCTTGGGAGACTTTAAAAGTTAGGGTGTGGTTTCTATGGTGATGCTAATATTAACATGAAATCTTGGGAGATAAACAAGGAAGGAAAGATTACATGATGTGCTTGCATGTAAAATTGACAAGGGATCAGTTGTGCTGGTTAGTTTTTTGTTAACTTTGCACAGACTAGAGTCCTTTAGGAAAGACAATGTAAACTGAAGAATTACCTCCATCAATTTGGACTTTAGGCTAGCCTGTGGAGCATTTTCTTGATTGATGATTGATATGGAAGGGCCCAGGCCACTGTAGGCAGGGATACCCCTGGAAAAGAAGTTCTGGGTTATGAAAGAAAGCACACTGAGCCATTCCTGAGAGCAAGCATTCCTCCAAGACCCCTGTTTCAGTGCCTGCCTCCACATTCCTACCTTGAGTTTCTGATTTGATTTCCCAGACGATGGACTCTAAGCTGTAAGACAGTTAACACCCCCACCCCCTTAACCAGGTTGATTTTGGTCAGTGTTTTTTAATCACAGCAACAGGCAAGCAAGCTGGAATGTCTCAGAAGTGGGTTAGTTTTCTTAGAAGCAGGTTTCTTACAACAAGATGAACTCAACAACCCCCACTCTGAATGCCTTTTTTTCCCCTTCAGTCTTTCCAATTAGGTGACAAAGACATTTTCATATCTTGTATTATAAAGACACATTTGTGCTACATGTTATAGAAAGGGATGGACTCACACACATAATTAATGGTTTAATCATATACATGTCAATGGTTTGTTTCATGTTAATCCCTACCCCACAGCCCAGATGCTCATGGAGCAGGATAAAGTTGATACAGGCAAACACCAATGGGATTCAGCATCTCAAGAAGTCTTGAGCCCCGATATTCAGGGGAGGAGGAAGAGTGCACTGCAGGGTAGAGGGAGAGGCTCAGCTACCACACATCTCAGACATGCATCTGAGCATCTGAAGCATTTTATTTCGTTCTTTTCTCCTCTGGATTTCATCCTTTTCTCTACTCACCCATCTGTTTGGTGACAGACACATAGGCTCTGTGTTTTTGTTTGTTTTGTATTGTATTTTGTTATAGATTCTGGAAATCCAATCCTACCAGGATAGCTTCAGGAATCTCTAATAAGTCACTGAGTTAATAAGAAGCCCTGATTGCTGCCTAGACAGGTGGTAGCTGGGAATCTACCCTGGACTGTGATTCCACTTGAGGATTTTCCTTCTTCAGCTCTCCTTAACCTACAGTCACCTACTAATCCACTCTCTAAGCTTTCAGTTTGGTTCCTGAGTTAAGACTTACTGGCCACTAGATACTGAAATGCTTTCTATTCTGTTCTTATTCCAGGCTTATGGCCTGTGTGGCCTCTGATATGAAAGTACCTTTTTGTTCGTCCCTGTAATGTTTGGTTTATTTCAGGGCTCTGGTTGTTAGAATGGATGCCACAGCCTCTATTCCTGTTAGGAGCCTCTTGGGAATACGTTCTTGTAAATTGATCTTATTAATGCCTATGCAGCTATGAAAAAAAATACTGTTTTCTATATTCCCATGTTCCCCAGGAGAGCAAATGCCTTTTGTAACTCAAACTGCAATTATACGACTAACATAAAGATTTTTTGGTTCCTTGTGTGTTTTTCTCCTTCTGCCCTCTTGCTCATTCAAGACAGTTTACTGGAAACTTCTTATTTGGGCTAGTCCTCGCTGGAGTGTAACATCCTGCAACTCTCAGAGTTTAGTAAGCAAAGGAAGAAAAAATATGTAAAAGAACCTTTTTAAAAATTTAAATGATAACACCGTGAACCAAAAAGCATGCAAGCAAAACACCAATAAACGTAAAAATAAAAAATCAGCAGTATACAAAAGAAACAAACAAAAATCAATATCTACAAATGGCAAGCATACTGAAAAAGAGATCAAGGAAACAGTACCTTTTTCAATAGCCTCAAAAACATCTTGAGAAAACTCTAATCAAACCAGTGAAAGGCTTGTATTATAAAATCTTTAGGACAATCAAGAAAGAAATTGAAGGAGAAACTAGATGATGAAAAGATCTTCCACAGTCATGGGTCAGAAGGATTAATATTGTGATAATGGTCATTCTACCAAATACAACCTATACATTCAACACAATCCTTATCAAAATTCTTACACAATTCTTCACAGATATTGAAAAAGCAACCTTCAACTTCACATGAAAACTCACACACACAAACAAGAATAGCTAAAACAATCTTGAAATAAAAGAATAAAATCAGTGTGGTATAGGCACACACACACACACACACACAAAGACATGTTGGTCAATGGAATAACATTGAATATCCAGACAAATTCTACACAATTATGAAGATGCAAAAGAAAACTTCTTTAATATTTCATCGTATACCACTAAGAATGGCCAAGATCAATAAAACAGAGCTAAAGACTCATGGTGAGAATGTGGGGTAAGGGAAACACTCATCTGTTACTGGTGGAAATGCAAACTGGTACAACCCCTATGGAAATCATAAGTTCCCCAGGAAGCTGGGAATTGCTCTACCTGGGGATCTAGCTATACCACTCTTGGGCATATGCCCAAAGGTCTTTATATCTTACTACAGAGATACTTGCTCATCCATGTTCATTGTTGCTCTATTTATAATAGCCAGAATGTAGAAACATCTTAACTATCCCTCATGATGAATGGATGGTGAAACATTAGTACATATACACAATGGAATATTATTCAGCTGTTAAGAAAAATGAAATTTGTAGGCTAGAAACAATCATCCTGAGTGAAATGACCCAGTATTCCCTCTTACATTTGGATATTAGCATTTAAGATTTTGATATGTGTATTTCAATCAAAATAATCACAGAGGTCACATAGCTAGTAAGGGACCAAGTAGGGATTAGGAGATCTTTCAGAGAAGTATAAATAGAAGATAATATCATAAAGACATAAAGGGGGTATTATAAGAAGAAGATTAGTTAAGGGTAGGGATGGGAACCAAACACAACTGACCAAAAAAAAATCAAAGAAGTGATTTCTAATGATACTCTGCTATAAACACTAGATTGGTACCTGGCCTAATTGTCATCAGAGAGGTTTCTTTCATCAGCTGACAGGAGCAGATGCAGAGACCCACAGTCAAACACTATGGGGAGCTCTGGGAGCCCTGTGGAAGATAGGGAGGATGGACTGTAGGAGCTAGAGGGGTTGAGGACATCAACCCAGGAGGACATGACCCACAGAATCAACTAATCAGGGCTCATCGGGGCTCAGAGAGACTGAAGCAGCAGTCAAGAAGACTGCATGGATCTATGCTTGGTCCTCTGCATATATGTTGCGGTTGTCTAGCTTGAGGTGTTTGAGGCATTCCTAACAGAGGAAATGGGGGTGTCTCTGACTCTTTTGCCTACTCTTGAGAGCATTGTCTTCCTCCTGGGTTTCTTGTCCAGCCTTGATATTAAGGTTTGTGCCGAGTCTTATTGTGTCTTGTTATGCCATATTCAGTTGATATCACTGGGAAGCCTGCCTGTTTCTGAAGGGAAATAGAGGAGCAGTGGATCTGGAAAAGAGGGAAGGTGGTGGAGAAGACTGGGAGCAGAGGCTGCAGTCATGATGAAATGTATGAGAAAATAATAAACTAATAAAGAAAAAAAGTTGTATAGAAACCTACTAGTATAGAAGCTCCCTAAAATAAATACATGAAAGAAATCTAAATGGAGTCACTATATAATGGGGGATACAGGACATCTTTTTTTTTTAACAACAGGCATTAAACCTTTTTTTTTTTAATTTATTTTTTTGTTATCAATCACAGGTTAGGTACTTTGCATCCCAAGCCTAGCCCCCTCCCTCATTCCCTCTCCCCTCCCCAACCCTCCCTCATCTCCTCCCCACCCCCTCCAAGTCCACCAACGGGGGAGGACCTCCTCCCCTTCCATCCAACCCCAGCTCATCCCCGACAGGACATCTTATGCCACAACCTTTACCCCTACTGACTAGCATTCATGTTGCATGACAGTACGTTGCACACTACTGGAAGATGAAAATAATTATCAGTATTATCCAGCCACAAGCCCTGTGACCTGAAATATAGGGCCCTCTCAATGAGATGGAACCCATACATGATATAGCTAAAGTTGTCAAGAACTTGAGACTAGATAGGCCACGAGCCTAGGGGAAAACCTACTACTATTATTCTGCTAAAGGCACACAATAATAAAATTACATTGGAATACTGCTATACCAATAGATCAGCCCTCATCAGAAATAACTCTTCTTGAAGTAGATAGGAATTAACTCAATGACCCCCCCCCACACACAAACTGGACAATGTACAGAGAGTCAAAGACTTGGGAGCACTCAGTCCTAGATGAAATGTCTTTATTAGAGTCCTCCTCTTAAGGCCAAGGTATCTATGTGGAAAAGGAGGCAGAAGTAGTCTAAGAGTCAGAGGTACTTCTTTTTTTTTTTGTCTTACTGATTTTCTCTTTAGTTTGTTTTTCTGTTTTGATTTTCATTTTTCATCTTTTTAAGAGAGAGAGGAGAGAGAAAGAGATAGAACATGAAGTTGGTAAAGAGGGTCTGGGAGAGTTTGGGGATTGGAAAGAATGTGATCAAAATATATTGTATAAAATAATTTTAAAGTATTTTTTTTTCAAAAAAATCAAAATGTCTTTAAATTGTATCTAGGGTTTGCAACATACGTAAACTTTATAGAATCACAATATTTAAATGAGTAATCCTAGTTTATTACATTATGTCATAAATGTAACATAGATTCAATTCTTTTAATAGGCTAGTAAATTTATTTTTTATTTTGCTCTGTCTCATGATATCAAGAAAAGAAATAAAACACAAAAACCATAGTAAGTATGAGGTGGGAGTGAATAAGGATATAAGAATAGGAATATATTTTGGTAAGAAAATCTATACACTAATAAATTATTTTTATGAGGGAAATAAAAAAGAAAAAAATGAGGACAAAACCAGAAAGTTAAGCATGTCAAAAAGGTCTGAGTACATCATATAAGTCTGGTGGAGAAGGAATCTGAAAAATGTCCTATGTGTAATGACTAAAGATCAAGATTCAGTACACTGATTTAAAACTAGAATTTAGACCTCTGCTTAAGTCAATGAAATTCCCCTGGAGTATGATTCTGCTCTTGGAATCACAAATATGTATGAAAACAAAACAAAACCAAAAAGAAAAGTGTTTGATGAAGACAGTTGTATTTTCTGCTCAGGTTTTCAGGTTTTTAATGAACTGAAATCTAAGTGTTACCTAAGGGGGGATCATCCGTTTTCTCCGTACACACAACCTTGCACGCTGCTTTCTCCTCAGCACCTCAGCTTCACAAGCTGTGGATCAATACACTGAACCCACCCGCCACTCTCCGCAGTTCTTGAAGCTTCTGCTTGTGGTGCGCCTTGCTGGTTTCAGTTGACTCCTCCACATCTCTGGTTCTGCCGTGTCTCTCATCTTTAGATTTTAGTTCTGTCTTTCTTTCGTTTGTGCTCCAATCCTCTCAGTGAACTGAACTCTGCTCCTCTTTTCACACGTACTGACAAAGGACTCTGGACATTCACTGATCAGCTGGTCCCCAGCAATAGACAATACAAACATGACTGTCTCCTTCCTACTCTACATGCCAGAGCATAGATGACCTGGGGTGGCTGGGCCACTGACTCAAGGTCACATGGCAGTAACAGGAGACCTGATACTGAACCAAGAGCTGTCAGGCTCTCCATCTTGCACTTAATAATGAAGAAATATGGCTATGTGCATGAACAATTTTATTGATCTTCCTACAGGATGTGCTCATTTCTTCTCTGAGCTTCTCTGTAGCTTTTCATAAATGTGGCAGGATAATATTTTAAAGATATAGGCCATGGTGTCTTTCTTGGTTCTCTTCTTTCCTCTGACTTCTTGGAGAGCAAGAGGAGGAGGAGGAGGAAAGAGAGGGCAATGTCTTAGTGTGGAACTTAATGCTTCAGGTGAGTGAGCAGAGATAGGCTGATAAGTTTTGTGGTTGGAGTCAGAGCTTAGAAGACATCTATGTATGGATGATGGTCTGTGAGACCAGGGAGAATGGTCACTGTGCACCATGTCTTCCTCAGGAGAAGATCAAAAGAGAAGAGCGACCATTTGCAAAAGCATGAGGCAGATTTGAGGAAGGCCCTGGGTCTTGGCTTTAGATGCAGCATTCAGTCTGATGGAACAGACTGATCTTAGAAAGATCTATGTGTCACATACTTGGGACCAGAGTCTTTTAGGATTCCCAATGCTTCAGCATGATAATGACAGACCGTTAAAGAATAGGGACAGCAGTGTGTAAAGCTCCTCAGCATCAGTCTTGATAGACTGAAAACCTAAGGCTTGAACAGGTGATAGGTGAACCAGAAGATAACTTTCCTAGGCAGGAATCTTAAGTAGTCAATTGCTCCAGACTCTCAGCCCAATATTTGACACCAAGACCATGCAAGGTACAACTCAGGAGCAGGTGAAGATCCTGTCATTCAGGAAAAATGAGGCCCCAGATAGAACCTAAGGTAAGTTGGTAAGAAAATGATGTTGATTTTTTGCAGCCAGATTTAGGGGAGTAGGATATTTCTCACCTGCTTCTCCTGTGATGAACCTTTGCATCTGGCCAGCTGTAGGGGTCCTACCTACCCCCTAAGCCCCAGGACCTGCTCCCCAGGACTCACCTTGTTGAAAGATGCCTTCCTCTGTTCCTCACTGCAGGGCAATGCACATATAGCCCATGCTTCCATGGGGGAAGGGGAGGCCTCCCTCAGTGCCCTGCATAATTGGGAGGATGCGCAGAGAAATTAAAAAGGTCATTAATCACTGTGGAGCCCAAGGCAGCTCTCGGGGACCTATTCTTCATGATGATTAATGGGAGGCAGTTCCTCCTTACTCCCGATTCATTTTCCTGCCACTGTTCACTCACTTTTCCTTGCTATGTCCTCTCCGTCCCTGTTTTAGGACCTCACAGATGTGGTGGGTTGGTCACTCTTGACAACTTCCCTGCCTTCTCACCTGGTGTGGACCTCCAGATGTCAGATATGCTCTCTGGACCAGAGTCATGCTTTCTTAACGTTCACCCCTTCCTTTATCATTACTTTTATCGCTCTGATGGGTATTGCTGCCTCTGGCACCCTTGAGACTTAGTCAACAGAAGGATGGAGAAGAGTTGCAGGCTTCCATGGCTCTCTGCTGGTACTGTGAACAGTGATGATGTGGACAGTGGTGATCAGCATTGGCCCCTTGTAACAAGCGCTTTATGGATGGGCCTTTATTCAAATGGCATCATGGCCTGAGAGGTGTCAGCCCCATCTGACAGGTAAGAAAACACGTTCAGTGAGTAATTCACCGAAAGTGATGATGCTAATTATTCAGCAGCAGAGGAGGAATGGAAGACTGACCCCATCTGATACCAAAGCCTTTGTTCTAAGTGTCCACACAGCTGAATATGCCAGCTACCCTTTCTCTGGAATTCAGGGAGTATGGTATTCATGCCCATAGCTTGCTTTCCCAGTCTCCAGGAAAGCTGCCCCTCCCTGACCGGGTGAGCCATGTTCACGTCATGCTTGACCAGTCTCCTCGTCTCCATTTGTTTGCCAATTAGCCTCCCATGAGGCCCACAGCTACTTAAAATAAGCAGCTCCCTCTGCCCACTGATGCCCTGAGCCCAGAGTTTCCCTCAGACCAGTGCCCAATGAGGTGTTCGGTTTTCTCAGAGATAACTATATCCTGGGGGGATTTGAGTGAATTTATGAGAAGAGAGAAAATCCTATAAAGTTAACGCACACTAAAGTACTTCTCTGAGACTGGCAGAAATGAAAGCATGTTACCCACTTGCCTTAGTCTGTTTTGTGCAGCTGACACAGACTCCCTGATACCAGGTGACTTATAAGACTGGTTTATATCTTACTGTTCTGGAGGTTAGGGAGGTCAAAATCAAAGACATCACACCTGGCAAGCTCCTTCAGGGGGCATCCTTCCACAACGGAAGGAGGAAGGGCAGGGAGTAAATGGGACAGGGAAGGATCTGAATCTTTCGTGATAGCCAGCCCAGTTGCATAATAGAATTAATCCATTTACCATAGCAGAGTTTTCAAGACTCTGTCTCAGAGATCCTGTCTCTTCACACCTCTTAACACACTCTGGGGATACATAGACACCACCATCCCAGTCACAGATCTTGGGCAAAGTTGTGGATCATGGTTGGAAAGCTGTGGAGGAACAGGGGGATCTGTCTGTTGTCTGCTTACTGAATGGCCTTGAGTGGTACCTAGAGAATGAGAATAGGTTCTGAAAGATAAAACAATGATTAAGGTGAGGACAAAGTGCGCAAAAGAGATGCCCAGGAGGAGAAAGGAATCCAGGAGAAAAGGGAGTGCTTTGGATTCTCCTGGACACCCTTAGGACACTGGCCGTGATTGAGAAAGAGATTCAGGAGCCTCAGGAAAATCAGTGATGACAATCAGACATCATCGGGAGACATTCCTTAAATTAAGATTATGTGCCCATCTTTATCAGAATACTACAGAATAACAACTGTTAACACACTGATCTCACAGGTATGGGAAGGGAACACAGCCTTTCATCTAGGGCCACAGAGGGAATGGCAGCCAAAACTGCATCTGGACCCACTGTCACCATAGAGCCCAGGTTCTCAGTTACAGTGCATGGCTGGGGTTCACCACAAAGCCCTCGCTGCACCATTGATTCAGAGAAGTGAGTCTGCCTGTGTACGCAGGGTCTTTCGCCGTATCACAGCACACTCTCAATGAACCTATTTGGAATACTTGCTTACTTGAGTGTACATGCCAACTACAGATTTTCGAGGCTGGGTGAAAAACGAACAAAAAGGAGTCATTTGAGTAGAAGTCATTAAACACTGAAGAATATGACAGAAAAGCATTCAGCCAAGCACAGGGCCTTCTGAACATGAATTCAAGTCCCTCAAGTCCTAAACTTTCAGCGTGAACCATAGCTCTCCCCAGCCCCTGAATATCTTATCAACCAGGATCCCAAGCCTTTGTCATCTTTTCTATAAGCAATGTCACTCTCTGGGTCTTGTTCAGAATGGTTGGAGCATTTCCTCCCTTTCTGGGAGCCACACCTGTGATCCAGGCTAGTGGGCCCTGACTGATCTTAGTGTGTGTCCAATGCAGCAAAAGGTCTGTCATGGGCCAGTGCAATAAATTGCCTCTGGTCATGCTTATGCCTTTCCCTGGAGTTAAAGTGACTTAGCTTTGGCTACGCAAAGCAATGGCTGCCGGTTCCCCACCCACCAGGAAGAATGTTCCAGAGAACAAGCAAGAGCTTAAGGCCTGGTCTAATTAGATATCTGGTGGCTAACGAGGGGTTTCACTGGGCAGAGCCTTGTGGTGGTTAGTGAAGAATCACCATGGAAACACTCACGCCACACTCAGCTGCTTCCCCATGGCCGTTTCCCCCGGGAGCAGACTTCCATCCACAAAGCATTTGGGATATTGACATTGTTTGGGAGCAAAATAAATGGACAATTAGAGGAAGACAGTTTTAGTCTTTGTTGGAGTGAAGGTTTACCGACATCCATCCTGGGGTGTAAGTGATGCCGGTGTTTCTGCTCGAGAGGAAATCGTTGGAAAGAGATGAATTCCGTTTGGACAAGTCTCCTTTTGTGAAGCCCAAGGACAGGAAGACATGCCTAATTAGGAGCCAGGCTTTCTCTGCCTTTTAGAGGCAGTGTGGGGTTTGTCGGGAGGTGTGAAGATTTTCATCTCTCTTCCCTCTCTCTACAGGAATGTTTATGCAGTCTGCCCATCGGGCTTGTGAAACCCTAGCCTCACACTGAGTGGGGCTGGGCACTCTGCCTTTGTGAGCCATGGAGCAGCACTTTCTTGTGAAGGTTACTGAGGACAGGGTTGGACACGGACTGAGATCTGGCTTTCAGCGTTGGTTAGGCTTCACTGTAACAGCACCAGCTGGCCTAGTGCACTGAGGGCTATTGGGTCCGGTCCAGCACGGCAAATTTGACTGGCCACATGCTTTCTATGTCATGTGGCTGCTACCTGGAACTCAGGACCTCTCAGTGGAAGTAAGAAGGGTTGGGACAGACAGAGAAAAATAACACCGGTTCTAAAGACCAAAGGCCAGAAGGGACATACGGTTTCTATCTCTAGGTTCATTGGTCACACAGCTCCAACCCAATCCTAAGCAAGGCTGGGAAATATGAAGAGAGCATGCCATTTGGGATGTCTTCTGTACCCATGAGGGGAGGATTGTGTGAGTTACTTTTTCTGTTTCGGTGGTGAAGCACCATGACCAAAGGCAAATTCAGTAAAAGAGAGTGTATTTTGGCTGGCAGTTCCAGAGCAGCAGTTCTCCCCCTGTGGGTAGCGATCCTTGGAAAACAGACAATCAGACAGGTCTTAGGAACGCCCAACTATAAATTCATTTTCGTTGCCCCTTCATAACCGAGACACTACTGAGCAGTGTCTCAGTTCCTAAGACCATTTGGAAACACGTGTTTTTCAATGGTCATGATCCACAGGTTGAGATCTGTTGTTCTGGAGGGCTAGCAGTCTGTGTGGCAGGGATGCACGGCAGGAGGTAGCAGGCGTGGTGGCAGGACCAGAAGGCTGAGAACACGCATCTTCAAAGGCTAGCAGAAAGCAGAGAGAGCAAACTGGGAGTGTTGAGAGACTTCCGCCTGACAAGGAAGGTATTTTGTTGTACCCGTTTTACTAATTAAGAAACTGAAGCACCGGGAAGTTAAGCCACCTGCCCAGACTTACACCATGGACGGCAGAAGAGAAACCGACTACGAGCTGGAGATGTGGCTTAATTGGTAACACACTTGCCATGCGACTGTGAGGGCCTGAATTTGGATTCCTAGCACCCGAAAAGAACAAGTGTGACGGTGTCCACCTATGACCATAGCAATGTAAGATAGTGTGTGACAGTTGCCCTGTGACCATAGCAAATGTGAAGCTAGTTGTGGTGGTGTAAACCTGTGACCACAACACTGGGAGGCAGAGATGAGAGAAGCCCCAGTATTTGCTGGGCAGCTAGACTTGCTCAATTAGTGAGCTCCTAGGTTCAATGGGAGAGCTTATCTCAAAATATAAGGTGGAAAACAACACAGTAGGACACCTAAAGTTGACCTCTGGTCTCTACATGAACACGTTGGGACACAAATACACACACACACACACACACACTCATACACACACACAGTGGCTCTTAGTTCATTGTTCCTGTGAGCTCATATTTAACTTACTGTCTCATAAGTGTAGCAAACACTGTTCAAGGCTGTCATGCTGGTCATTTGAAACTCATGGCCTGCTATTCTTTTTCCCAGATGTAGACATCTGAAAAGAAGAAATTCTGTCTTCAGGCTGGTCCCAATCGCAGTGCGGAGGCGTGGGTCTTCAATTCCTTCTCATCGGGAAGGGTGATGTCAGCAAAACTTCCCGCTTGGAAACATATTACTTTGAACTTGGCAACCTGTAAACTGGGTTGCCATGGTTACCAGAGATCCCTGGGGAATGATGAACACAAGGGGTAGGCTTGAAACACAATCAAGCCATTCCCCTTCAGCAGCAGCCTGAGCTGGTGACAGTCTTTGACAGACCCATCATGCCCAGGAAACCTCATAGCACTGTACTTATGTCCAGCATGTCTGATAAAATACCCCAGGTGTGTTCATGCGTAATAATGGCTAACATTTATTGGGCACCATGGGCAATGCATTAAGTGAGTTATCTCATTCAATCCTCCCACACCTTGCTACATTTATTGTCACTTTCCTGTGATAGAGAGCATAAAGCACAACACCCATGACAGAGGGAGGGAAGGAAAGAGGGAAGGAGGGAAGGAAAGAGGGAGGGAGGAGTGGAGGGAAGGAGGGTGAGAAAGAGTGAGGCTCATTCCTTTATGTCTGCTAGCAAACGGCAAACGGCATTCTCTTCCAGAGCCAGTGCCTGTAAAAGGTCTTTCCTGTTCCTAGCCAGTCTTCCACGGTTTGAGCAAAGGGCAGCCCCAGGCATGTGGTTGGTATTCAACTTCTAAGATCCCTGGAAGGAAATACTCGTTCCTGGAAAGAGCACGAAAAGCATTAGGTAAGAAAGGTATAGGACATTAGCATTATGTACTAAAACAGTGGTCTAGGTGGGTCAAATGAACAGAACTCTGAATTCAAATGTGTGTAGCATGCAGGCACTTATGCCTGGAGGTCTCCTGACAACCCCAGGGGGAAATGGAGGGCAAAGAATTTACCACCTTTCCTTTTCAATTAGACACTCAAGAAGACCAAATCCATTGTCATTGGAGCCCAGGTAGGTAACAGGTGAGTGATGAGCTGGGGTGTAAGCCATGGCAGAATGTGGTGGGAAAGGTTAGGGCTGTGTGTGGGCAACTCGAAGTGCAGGCTTTATCTAAGCAGACGGCTTTGGTTGCCTCTCCCCTCACTCCCCTCATGTTTCCAGAGCTGGTTATTTCAGAAGCCGGGGATTTGGCTGCTGCTCCAATTCTTCTGATGGTGAAATGTCATTTCCAAGAAAAACGTAGGTTCTATGCAGATAAGAGACAGTAACCATGGGCTCTCCTCAGGCTCAAGGCCGTCTGTCCTGGGCTGTGCTGAACTTCATTCGTTTAAGCATCCAGTTGCAGAAGCATGAACGGAGGAGACTCTGGTGAGTCAGGGTTACAGAGCTGACAATACTCCCAACCTCTTTACTTAGACTGATGTAATGTAACTCCTAGCTATGAGGGGTAATTAACCAGCACCTTTCCAAACCAATCTGGGAGACAGCAATGAGAATTTAAACCACATGAAACAAAAGAGAATGTGTGAGAAGTATCACAGTCCATGGCAGAAGCTGGAGGTGTGTTCTCCTTTGTAGGACATTTGTAAGTACTACCTGAACTGTGGGTCTTGCCCAAAAGTTTGAGAACTGACTTGTCAAGAGAAACATTTGTCTCAAAATGAGAAGAACATCACAACAGTCCAACATTTGTGGTCAATGGAGACAGTGACTTTCCATCATTTGGTTGGCTCTGACTAGCTGTATGTCCTTTGAAAAATGTTTCTCCCCTCAGTGCCTCCATGTTCTCATGTATAAAGCAAGGTGGAAGAATGAAGAGATTGGCAAATGGGAAAGATGCCCATCAAGATCTGAGTCTGAGGTGGCTGTAGTTGTGGTTGCAGGTTTCCACGGAGTCCTCCTTTCAAAGGCCTTGCTAGAAGAGGTGTTCAAGACAGCTCTCGGGAGTAACAGACTCTGCTGTGTTACACTGATACATCTTTATCTTTGAAGCCCACATATTGTCTGCAGCCAGGTACAGAGAAGGCTCTCTCACCGTGGGAGAACTGCCTTGTCTGATTGCATGGGTTCACTGGGCACTCCTAGCCTGGAGGTTGAGGATGGCCTTCTGGGACTGCTGGATCCTGAGATTTCAAGGAGCCACAGCCAGGCTTCCTGTAGTTTTCTGAGTCCCCCTGCCCACTGGAATCCTTCCGGGGACACTGATGTGCAGAAAGTGTGTTTAGAGGAACAAAGGTCTCTTCACAGGACTGTGAGACCACAAAAGCAAGGAGGTTTCTGTTGATTGCATCGGGCTCAGGAGTGTGAGTGCACATTGTAAAAGACACACACCACAATCCAGAACCCATTATAGAACTAGGATGTGTGGTGTTGCTGCAGGGAACACTGGGAGCTGGGAGTGCTTCAGCTGGGCTCGAAGAACTTCACTATTTTGGGAAGGGTCAGTTCCAATGCCATCAACATAGCCAGCCACTTCTTCTTCTTTTTTTCTTTTTTGGTGTTTTAAATAATATTTACTCAGATGTATTTCATAATTATTTGCTTAATGTTGTAGTGCTAAATCAGTCATGTATAAAATGACTATTTTTACACCAGTTTTTGGTAAAATCATTAACAATATCGGCAAGCATTTTAGAGCACACATTAGCATAATTGTTATCAGCCAAATTAATTCCAGACTTCTAAAAGGTTGTTTTATATTTACTTTTAAGGAGCTGGCCTGGATAGAAAACTAATGTATTTGAAATTTATCTATTTCATCTTTTTTTTTTTGTAAACAAACAAACCTCTCATACATTTCATTCTGCCTGTCTCCTCTCCCTTCTCTCCTCCCAGCTCAATCCCCAACCTCTCTTCTCCCAAAGATCCATTCCTCCTCTATTTCCCTTCAGAAAAGAGCAGGCCTTCCAGGGATATCAATGGAACAGGGCATATCAAGTTGCAATAAGACTAGGTACCAACCCTCATACCAAGGCTGGATGAGGCAATCCAAGAGCAGTCAAAAGAGTTAGAGACAGCCTCACTCCGATGTTGGGAGTCCCACAAGAAAACCAAGCTACGCCACAGCCCCTTCTCATCTGATCAACTCTTGTTATGTTGTACTTGATTGACTAGTATCCTCAGCCCCAGCAGGAAGAATTTACTTTTGGAAATTCACCATCTATTCTCTATTTAGTTGGAAGGATCTGTGGTTGTCACAAACCCACTCTGCTATCTTAATTATCCCAGGTCCTTCACTAAATTCAAACACAGCAGAGAGGAGTGTTAACAATAGCTACAAAGAGAGCTTGATGATTGTGAGAACTGAGTGCTTTGTGTGCATTATCCTTGAAGCCTCACAGTGATCTGGGGGCAGCTATGGCCAGGAAGTGTCACGATTGTCCCCTTATAGATAAAGAAAGTCATATGTAGAGATGAAGTAAGAAACTGAAGCAACAGGGTTACTTGGTCTCTGTGTTATCTAGTATATCGCTCTGACAAAATACGTGCATAAACAACTTAAAAAGAGGGCAAGTTTATTCTGGCTCGTTCTTTCGGAGGTTTCAGTCTGTGAGTGTTTGGCCTTGTTGCTTTGGCCTGTGTTTGTGCAGCATATCCTGTTATGAATATGTGTTAGAGGAGACCTGTTTACCTCACAGCAGCCAGGAAGCACAGAGGGGGAGGCGGAAGGGGCCATGATCCTGAAATCTCCTCAAAGGGCATGGCCAGTGATCTGATTTCCTCATACCAAGCCCTACTTCTTAAATGCCCATAAGCACCCAACAGTGGAGTTAGCTGTAGACTAAGCCTTTACTGCATGGCTATGCAGGGCTTTTGAGGTCTATGTGATGGTTCATCTTAATTATTCCTTTGATGAGTTTTAGAACTTCATGGAAACAGATCTCTGGGTGTGCCTATGAGGGTATTTCCAGGCAAAAAACCCACCTTGAATGTCGGCAGTATATTCCAATGGGACATGGTCCAGGACTGAATAAAAAGCAGAAAACAAGCTGGGAACCAGAATTCCTCTCTGCTTCCTGGTAGTGGTTGTAACGTGCCCAGCTGCTTCAGGCTCCTCCCATCACAATCGCCCTACTATGATGCTAAGGAAGTGAACTGTCACATGGGCTCAAGGTGGCAAGATACTGTTTTACTGCAGTGACCACAGAGGTTTGGACACTGAGAATTCCAAGTCTCCAGCCTTCAGTGATAGAAGAGAGCATGATCAGCTTGCACTCTAACCCCAGCCCTGTGAGGCTGGGAAATGTTCTCATTTTCAGTGTGGTATAGGAGGTCATTATTTCTGTTTCCCATTCAGCCATCTCTCCTGATTGAAAGAGATCTGATACATGGTGTATAAGACAGAAAGAAAAAAATAAAACATTAGCCTCCCTGCCCCAATTCAAGAAGGCTAACTAAAGGATTCTTACTAAGACTGATAGAACAGCCATCATCAGGAGAAGAGTTCTGCATGGGATAGGCAATGAATTAGCTATGCCTGACTGAGGAGAGGAAGCAGTGTGATCATGGACATTTTTACCATTCTTACTCAAATGGTAAATATTGCATATTTACCATTCTTACTCAAATATTTTTCCATATCACACTACATAATTTTCAAAACCACAAACAAACGCCCACTTGTATTGTTAAAGCTTTACCCTCAGTGCTGGGCTCATCTTTAGAGCCATTTTCTAAACCATCTTTCTATATTTGTTGATTACTCTTTATGTTATAGTGCTTAGCCCCTGCTCTTGTCTGATTGACATCTGTGAGTGCAGGATTCCCTACAAGGCAGCATCCTCACACGGCTGTAGGTGGCTCACCCCTGAAGTCTAATGGAGCAGATATTAATGGTGAGCTTGTAACACACAGTTTTCATCTTAACAAGTGTTTCCTCTGCATTCTCTGTGGCTCACATGTGGCAGGTTCTTGGCATTGGCTCATACCCTTTCCCTCCAAGGTGGCATCAACCCAATAATTGCAACATGTCTGTCCCAGCACTAGGGGACAGTAAAACTTGAATTCGGGATGCTGGGTAAGTAGAGCATTTGTTGAAAGGCATTGATTAAAAGGGGCAAGTGTGGGACTGATGCACAAAGCCAAGCATGCTTGCTGTATCCATCTGAACTAGAGCCAAGAGATCACAGGAAGCAGCAGAGGTCACGGGCAGTTATGCCAGGAGCCGCCCTGCCATGCTAATGGAACAGAGCAGCATACCTTGCCTCTAACAAGAGGACTTCCAGAGAAGTTATCAAACAAACTGCCAATAAGATCAGAAGACCAGCTTTACATAGTAAGTGGGGCTCACCAAGCAGAACTGACCAGCCCCCTCCAGCTCTGGAAGTGCCAGTGAGCATTTTATAATTTTTATAGACATCTCTTCCTCAAGCCTCCTTCTGTTTCCTGGTAAGTGAGAGGATCTCTTAGCCCCTCTATGCTCACACTGGGTTTCAGGATATTCCACTTCCCAACAAAAGTCCATTTCTCTAGTATAATCGTCTGCTTGCTTGCTTAGAATCTATCCTTTTGTGGTAAAAAAAAAAATAATACAACTATTCTGCCCCCCCAACAAGATTATTAAATAAGAAAAACAAAAGCGCAAGTGATGCATCCAGGGGTACATACGTGGCCCCTCCCCGCCATCATACTGTCTGGCTAGCCCTCCCTGGCTCTCCAGAGTCTGCAGTAATAGACACAACAAAGTCTGGCCAAACAGAGATTAGACACTGAATGTGACGCTGGGATTGGCTTAGAGATGGATGTTAATCTCACACTCAGCTGAGGAGGCTGGAGGTCAAAGCCTGTAAAGCTCTTCCCCCAAGGGGGCTTAGCTGCAGATCCAGAGTCACCCCGCCCCTCCTTTGTCACCTGCCTGCCTGGAGCACTAACTGCATAGGTGTCTGAATCCAGTCAGGCTGCAGAAAGCTAATCCAGACCGATCTAATCTGAACTGGTCTAAAACTGGTTTGGGCACAGGGATTTTCAGTTGCACAGCCTCTGCCCTTTGCTAAGGCCAGTTTGGTCAGGTTCCGTTTCTGACACTAGGGATAAAGACTCAGGTAATAGCTTATATTCTTCCAGAAATGCCCTTGATGGCTTTGCTTTCAGTGCACCTGGCTATCTGTGTGTCTCTTTTCACACTCACAGGCTGGTATCTTCATCCCCAGGGTCACGGCATTAGCAGAAGAGGCTTTGGGGGGTAATTCAGGCCACAAGAGTGGAGCCTTCATGAATAGGATAAATGTTCTTATAAAAGGGACCCCAGGGAGCTTTCTTATCCTCCGTCCAATTGTGAAGACATAAAGAAAGCTGATGCTGTATAAACCAGGAGAAACTGTCCCTGCAACCTCATGACAATGCTCCCTGGCGTGAGACTTGCAGAACCTTGAAGTGCAAGAAACCATCTATTAATTGTCTGAAGAAACTAAGGTTCCCCACACTCTGTTTTCATATTCTGTTATCCCTCCCAGCACTCTGGGTCACGTGACCTTGTCCTCTTTGTAGCCAGTGACCTTCCATTTCTTAACATGCTCTTGTTTTCCCCGTCAGTTTACCTTTCCACACATCAGCACAGCAAAGGTCTAAATTTTCATCCATGCATTTTGTGTGCTTACATGTTCATATGATGTGCCTGTGTGTGAGTGTGTCTGTAGAAGCTGGCATTTGATGTCTGGTGTCGCAATTGCTCTCTTCTAATTAAAAAAAAAAAAAGCTCTGTGTCTCTATCTGTCTCTCTGTTTCCCTCTTTCTGAGTATATGTGTGTATACGATGTGTGTGATTGTATAGTCAAAGGACATCTTGGGTTATTGGTCCTCACCTTCTGCCTTGTTAGGGACACAGTCTGTTACTACTTACCACTGTGAACCATAGCACAAAGGGTGGCTGGCCTGTGATCTTCCGGGGATTTGCCTGTCTCCACTTCCCATCTTGCTGCTCTTTGTGGTAACACTGGGGTTATAGAGCATCACTACGGTGTCTGATTTTAAGTCAGTTCTGATGATCTGAACTCATGTCCGCTCACTGTGCCATCTTTCCAGCCCCTCTGCCTTATATTTTGAAGCAAGGTCTCTCACTGAACCTGGAGCTCATTGGCCAGGCTACAGTAGCAGCCAATGAGCTACAGGGACTCTTCTATCTCCTCCTTAGCTCTAGGTTTACAAGAATGCTGTTACATCTGGCTACTCTGTGGGCGCTAGAGTTTGAACTCAGATCCTCATGCTTTTGAGGGAAGCATTTTACTGACTGAGCCATCTCCCTAGGCCCAGCATGACAGTCTTACCTGGTTAACCCATTTCTTTCTTTGGACCATTTAATAGAGAGTTCTCAACCATTGTTTGTGTTATAAATTCCACAACCCTGGTTATGACATACATTGCACAGCATTTTTTTTACTTCTTCCTTCCTTTCCTTTTCCTTCTCCCTCCTCTTCTTCTTCCTTCCTCCTCCTCCTCATCTTCACTGGCACGTATTTGCATATGTGATATGTGTGAGTGTGGGCATGCACATGGACATATGTTATTCATATGTATATGAAGGCTCTAAGCTAACATCATAAGTTTACAGTGACCTAACATCATAAGTTTACAGTGACCATTCTCTACTGTTGTATTTGGTAATTAATATTTACTATTATATATATCTTTCAGTTAGGCAACGGTTATTCCTAAACCAGCCATATACCCAAATCACCACACAGAGACTGGGATTTATTTAGTTAACCTAGATCACAATGCTGGGCAATAGCTTTTCCATCCTAAACCTCCAAGCCCACATGGTTTTCTACCATTCAGATTTTACCCATTATACTTGCTTTTAGTGGTATTTTAGGTCTGGTTCATTTCTCCACATTGTTCCAAGACCTCTCCTCCAGCTTCTGTTCTCCCTGCTTCTGCTCTTCTTCTCCCTCCTACTTCTTCCTCCCCTGCGGCTCCTTCCCTCTCCCTCCTACTCCTCCCTTTCCTCCAGCTTCCTTCCTCACCTCCCACTCTGAACCAGGATGTCCCACCCTATCCTCTCCATTGCTCAACATTGTGGCTGGTTGTTTTAATTTACAAATAGGAGAACAAATGGTGGCATGTTTACACAAACTTGAGACAGGTGATGCTTAAAATAAACATCACAATGCAGTGGATTGAAACCAGATAGTGGGTGAGAGAAATCAGCATTTGAATGAACAAGGGTAAGGTATATACATTTCAAAAGAATATTATATCAACACTCTACCTTATTCATTGAGGAGAGGTCTCTCAAGTGAACCTAGAGCTTGCCAGTAAACCAAGTCTAGCTAGCCTGACTCTGCTTTTTGAATGCTAAAACTATAGGCAGACTGCGTGTACACCCAGCATTTTGGTTGATTCTGGGCCTCTCAGATCTTTGTGTTGCAAAGCAAATTTCACCTGCTCAGGCATCTTCTAACCTTTTGACCTCCTTTTAAACAAATTCAGCTAATAATCTTGCATGTATTGAGTATATATTATATGGAGCCACAGTTCTAAGAATGTCTCCTTCATGTAAGCCATCTGATGAAGCAGGTAGGTGATGCTGAGCACTCTTTCATTGGTGGAGTGACTGAAGCATCAGATGGGTGAGCAGTTTCTTGGGTCCAAACATCTGGGCTCTAGTGCCTAAATTTTTTTAGCATTGAGCCACACAGCTACTTCATGCTTTCCCACAACACATGCACACCACTCCTCTTTGGCTCCTGCTCTCTGCGCTCTGAAGGGTTAAGGGAGTTTGCAACTTTTTCATTGAGCAGCAAAGGCCACAGAGCATAGCATGATAATTGGGCTTGTTTTGTGGGGAGGAAACGCCTGTCTCGGTGTCACAGCACCATGTAAAAATGTGTTTTTATTTCACATAAATTAGTCTCTGTGTTCACCCAGTGCTGATGTTGGCCTGGCGGCTGAACAGGGCTTGGCATTCACTCTGCCCATGGAAATGACTCATTAGTAGAAGCAGGGGCCCTGTCTGCATTTTCTTTTGTCTCTTTCCCCAGAGCAGAAAACACAGGGCCTAATTGGAAGGCAGATTGCAGAGCAAATGCATATGGCCTTTTGTTCCAAATACTTCTTTTCAGCCTTGCCGATGCTAGCAGAGGGATGGCCAAACACAGGTAGACGTTGTATGCCTGACGTCCAGAGACTTGGAAAGGTGAACTCATCAACTATCAGAAAACAAGATTCAGAGAATCTTAATAATAGAGAGTGTTGAATCACCGATACCCAGAATCATGGGATCTTAACATTATATATTCTTAGAATCTCGGAAATAAGGACAGAGCTTTCTTCCATTTGTCTGTGTTTTAACATGATTGAGTTTGCCCATCTCCAGTGGTGGTCTGCTCCCTCCATCTGCCCCCATTCACATAGTCTGGCTTCCCTTGTTTTCATCTCTATCTGGGCTAGAACAATCTCTGCTTCTGGCTGCTTTCTTTTCTAGTGTCATAGGGCTCCCCATGAGATGAAAGCAGAGCCCATCATCTTCCAACAATTTCACCTCTTCACCGAGCTTACTTCATGTTTCTGGCTCTGGGAGATTGCCAATATTTTCAGATATTTGTTCATAATTGTATCTCTCCTCTCATGCTTAGCATATGCTGGACAAGGAAAAATATCCAGTGGCTCTAGATCTTAAATGCCCCACCAAGGTACATGTGTTGAAGGCTTGGTCCCTACTGGAAGGTGGTAATATCTTTAGGAAGCATAGCCTAGAAGAAATGGGGATTCCCCACCTTCTGGAGTAACTCTCCATTCTATTGTCAAGACACTGGGTAACAAGAGTCATCATGGCAGCAAGTCACATGTGTCTGCGGTAGTTCCTCTCCACCCTATGAAGAACTCCTCACAGGACTTAGAGAAAAGTGTGGGTTTATATTCACAGCCAGCTCAGTGGACAGGGTAAATTCCCAAAGGTTTGAACAAGATCTCTCATGCTGCAATGCCACTGCTCTAAAAGTCTTATTTTTAGAGCCTTCATTTTTTAAATTTTAATTTAATTTAATTTAATTTTTTGTGATTCCATGACTGTGAAAAGCAAAGCTTCTTTCAGAGGCATATGCATACATCGAGGTGCATGACAAGCACATTGGCATAAAATGGGCATGCCTTCACCTACTACAGGCTAAGGAACTGCCTGCTCTGGCCACATCCCTTCTGTAGGGAATCACACTTGACTCCATAGCTCACAGTTGCTTCCTTCTGAGCTTCCTGTGGATAGAATCATTCAGGAAGTTTTCTGCAAATGATTCCTAATTTGGCCATGTGGAAGAATCTACATTAAAACCAGGCAACACCAGATCCCCGCTTCTTCGTGATCAATAGATAATGAAATGACAACTACCCCCTTTGCACGTGGCATGGGATAGCTGCGTGGTGTCTTCTAAAAATACTTGTGCACTGAGAGCTTGTTTCCCAGCTGGTAGTGCTGGTGAGAGGTAATGTTGTTTTATGAAGGTGCTAATATTATAAATGAGAAGTTTCTTAATGAACTTATAGCTGAATGGGATGTTAGTAAATAGGGATTGGTGGGAAGAAGTTTCTGGGGGGGGGTGCAGCTTTGAACAGTGTTTCTTGTTATTTTCTGTCTCCTCTCCACATCTTGGTATGAGGTAAATAATGTCTACCATGTCTGCCTCCGGCTCACTGCAGCAGAGCCAGCCATGAGCCTAAACCTCTGAAACCATGGGCCAACTTATGTTTCTCCTCCTGAAACTGGAACTAACATACCCTGCTACTCACATCTTGGGTGCACCTGCCTGCTTCCCTTAGTGAGATCCCTATGAGAACTGAGAAATTAGTCAAAGCACTTCCCCTAATGTTAGACCCTCTAATGTCTGTATAACATGAGAAGGGTGGAACTGAGCAAAGGCTATTTTTTTTTTGGAACTAACTAGACATGAGTGAGGGTATTGGTAGCTATGGATGGGTAATAGACATGAGTGGGAACCCGAATAGAGATGAAAAGCTACTACAATAGATATGGATGCCCTGGTATCCTAGTAGAAGTGTGCCACAGTTCTAGCTGCCAAGCTAACATAATCCAGAGTCATAGGAGGAGAGAAGCTCAACAGAGAAACTGCCTAGATATGAATGACCTGGGCCATGTTTAAATTGGTAACTGATGGGTTCAGCCCACTGTGGGTGGTTCTATGCCTAGGTAGGTGATCCTTGTCTGGGTTGTATAAAAAAGCAAGCTGAGAAAACCAGAGGAAGCAAGAAACCTTCTTCTGTGGTTTTCCATGTTCCTGCTCCAGGTTCTTGCCTTGACTTCCTGCCTTCCCTTCCCTTCTTGATGGACTGTGACTTATAAGACAAATATAACCCTTTCATCTCCAGGAAGGTTTTTGTTAGTGTTGTATCAAAGCAACAGAAATAAAACTAGAACAATGTATGTAGGTACCTTAATAGCCATGGATGGTTGTCCCAATTGATGTGGATGGGGACCCCAACATACATGAGTTGATACTGCAGTGTATGTACTATATGTAAGCATGTATCCCAATAGGCATGTTTGGGTATTCTATGGATAAGCAGCTGGATAGATTTGAGTGGGTGCCTACAACAGACATGGGTAGGCAGCCTGATAGATGTGTATGGGTACCCCAACAGACATGGGTGAACACTCTGATAGATACGGATAGGCACCTCAATAGACATGGGTGGGTACCCTGCTTCACTGTTACCAGAACCTGTGCTCAGGGAGCAATGATCTAACTTGGGTGAGTCTTTCATTCTCTGAGCTTTCTCCTTTTCTGTTCAGAGGCTGTGATCTACTGCCTAGCATTAGGAAAAAGAACTACTTAGTTTAGCAATTGAGAAGCATTTGTCAAATAACTGAGGTCACCACCCCTAAGAATGTCACCAGCTTCTTGGAAGCTGTTGTCTCATTTGTGAATGGGATCAGCAACACCAGCTATTCAGATTTGTTGTTAAGACTTCATACTAAAACACACATACACACCAAACACACACACACACACACACACACACACACACACACACACACACACCCCAGCAAGAGTGCCATGTCGTGTTACTTTCCACTTTAGTAGAGAGATAGATTTGGGAGATCATTGATCCTTGGCCTCATCCGAGACTTCTTTTTACCACCTCTCATCCAGGGATGAGGTCCCAGAGTAGGTAACTTTCCTGAACCCATCTGTCCATCACACTTTCGTCTCCTAAATATTCATGGCTTGACGTTGTTGTTCTAGTCACACCATATTTGTGTTTGAAGTTGAGGCTAGGCAGTTTTTTCTCATCTGTCTTACTCATAGTTTATTTTCTAAGGGAAAAAAAAACCTGAAAATGTTTATTTCCCTAGAGTTTGCATCTCAGGGGTTATTTCTCATGCTGTTTGGTATTTTGACACATCACATTTGTTCTCGGGAGGAGTCTTGCCTCCCAGACGGCATGATATTCATTCATTCACTCAATCACCCACTCATTCATTAATTCACAAAACATACTAAGAACCATAGTATTTATCGACAGCTGGAAACAAGCCCCTAAATCCAGAATTACTTCCTTCATGTGCTGCTGATTTTAATACTTACTACTATCACCTCCCTTTTTTTTTTTTTTTTTTTTGGTTTTACGAGACAGGGTTTCTCTGTATGTAGCCCTGGCTATCCTGGAACTTGCTCTGTAGACCAGGCTGACCATGAACTCAGAGATCCACCTGCCTCTGCCTTCCAGGCACTGAGATTAAAAGCATGTACCACCATGTACCTGTAAATTACTACGTATTTCATATGCAGCCATTCATATTTCTAATCATCAAGCACAAAAGCACCATCATAGTCCTTTATGGATGAGGAAACTGAAGCTGGAACCCATTTGCTTGGCAGCCAATGGTGAGTTTGGCTCAGTGGAGGGGATTCCTGTTCTCTGTGCTCAGACTGTAGCCAGCGAAGACTGTTACCTAGACAGAGGACTGTAGCTCCTGTCTGTAAGCACACAGAACTCTTTGGCCTAGGGCAACGGTGTCTGATTCAAAAGAGAGATACAATTCACACAGTATGTAATTCATCTACATAAACTGAGTTATTCAATATTTTACAATTATATTCACAAGGATGTCAAACCAAGATAGCAATCTAAGTTTAAGTATCTTTGTTTGCACTAAGAGCCTTCTCACATGCATGAGTAGTTGTTATGGCTTGAATATAAAATGCCTCACCCTAACACTCAAGTGTTAAAGGGTTGGTCTTTAGATGGTAACACTATTTTGGTTGAAACTTTGGGGGTGGGGGTTGGATGATGTAGGTGACTGTTGGACAACTGTTGGCTTGGGGCATAGCCAATCCCACCCGTCCCAGCTTCTCTCTGCCTTCTGGTTGCCCTACTCCACCCCGTGTTCTGTGCTGGGACATTCTTCCTCCCTGCAGCTTAGGAGCGACGGAGGGAGCCCAGTGATCACGGACTGAAACAGAGAACCGAATAGGCTGATCTTCTCAGGCGTTTGTGAAGATAACAAAAAGCTGACTCACAGAGTCATTGGTGCCCACCCACTCCTGCTCCACCTGCCCTGAATTCTAAGTCAACAATGACAGCATCTGGGGCTTGATGCCTGCTACAAGTGTTTCGGGCTTGATGCCTGCTACAAGTGTTTCGTGCTAGCGAATCGTGCAAAACGCTGGTGCTTCGTGGCTGACTTCTTTCCCTGGGATGATGTTTCCACACTCTCCTGTCTGGTAAGAGACATTAGTCCTTCTTGTTTTAGAAATATGGTCTCACTTTGTAGGTCAGGGCAGCCTTAGCTTGCTATGGGGCTCAAGATAGTCTCAGACTTGGGATCCTCAGCCTCCTGAGTTCTGGAGTTAAAGAAATGTGCCTCCATGCTGAAAAGTCCTTCATTTCTCTTTTCTGTGGGATGGGCATTTTGCTTTGTGTTTCTTTTCAGTATTGTAATGTATGTATTTCTGGCAATTTGCTCACCTCACCCAAGTCAAGGAGTATTTCGACAGCAGAATTCCTAGTATTTTCTTACTATTTTTCTTTACCTCTGACAGTCCTTGTCATTCCTGGCTTTAGTTTTTTGAGTCCCACCTTCTCTTTCTTGGTCTCTCTCTCTGTTTCTGTGTGTCTGTCTGTGTGTCAGTCTTTCTTCCTCTCTCCTTCCCAGGTTAGTGTAGCTGAAAAAGTGTATGCACTCTTTTTTGAGAATATTCTGTGTTTTCCTTCATATTCTCACCATACTCTAGCCCATGACCCTTATGCGTGCACTTGAATATTTCTCTCTCTCTCTCTCTCTCTCTCTCTCTCTCTCTTTAATTTTGACTTCTAGAAGTGGAGGTCAGGTGACTGACTTTAGACCCCCTCCATTTTTCAGTACGGGCGTTTTCCCCTGAGCAACATGCCCTATATATTTTTGTGTGTTGCAATTTTGATTTCATTTATCTAGAGCTATTTTTTTTAATCTTGTTGTGATTTCTTCTTTGAACCGTTCATCATTTGAGAGAATGTTTTCAACTTTTCATGTGTTTGTGGATTCTGCAAATTCTCAACTGCTGCTGGTTCTAATTTCACCCGTTATTCTGGGAGGATGCCTCTCTGCATGGTGTCAATCCATGTGCAGCTCACTGGGGAATTTTCTGGGGCTTCGCATGTGGCTCTTGGGAAGAAGCCCATCTTGCTCTTGCTGGCAGGAGCGCTGCTTAGAGGCAGAACTCTATGTCTCCCGATAGTCTGTTTGGCCTTTTTGTTTACAGTACTCTCCAGATCTTATGTGCCCCATCCATAATCCTTTGTTTGGTTGTGCTATCCACCAGTGAAAGTGAGCCGCTGAAGCCTACAGCTCTCCGTTTGGAATTGACTATTTCTTTCCTTCATTTTGCTAGTTTTTGCTTCATTTAATGTTTGTTTTCTTAAAGTACATATATGTTTATAATTTTGCTATCTTCACAGCTGGTTGGTCATCTTAGAGTTTTGAAATATCTCTGGTAAAGAACTTTGGTCTCTTATGCATATATGTGTTGTGTTCTTTTTAAATTTTAAAAACATGGCGAATTTTATTCATAAATACTATATTTACATCATTCTACCCCTCCCATCTTCTGAAATTCAGGACCTCTTCTTTAATTAGTATCAGTGTGTGTGTGTGTGTGTGTGTAGGTGTGTGTTTAGGGCTGACCACTTGAAATTGGACAACCTAGCAGGGAGCTCATCCCTGAAGAAGTTTGATTGACTGTCTTTCCCTTTCAGCAACTGTCTTTCCCTTTCAGCAGCTACTAACTGGCTGTTGTTCTTCATCCAGTGGCAGAGCCTTATGAGATTTTTCTCTGTCTGTGCCTTTCTTTTTATTTTGCATTCCCAAGGAGCAAATGTGGTGCAAGTGCTCTACCACTGGGCTACAATCCTTGGCTTCTCTCTGGTATTTTCATGGTTATCTGACTCCTATTTCTTTTTTTTCCCCCACCCATTTGTTTCTGTGAATACAGCTGTGTCTCCTGTAGGCTGCCCAGAGTGGGCTGAGCTGACTGTCTCTGGAATTCAATTGAACTGTGTGATAAACTTCATTTAATGCTATCACTCTCATGGTTGGCTTAGCTCTGCTTTCACTGCTTCTCTTCCATGCGTTTGCTTCACTCACACGCGTTTGCTTTTCTGGCCCTTCATTATTGCCTTTCTTAAATGGAATGAGTTTTTCCTTAGGCAGGGCTTTCATTCTTTTGACACTCAGTATTTTAGTTGCTGTGTAATGCTCAATATTTTATATGCTGTTTCATATGTATAGTGATTCGGGTGTAATGAAATATAAATACTTCATACTCTTAACTCTTTAGTTTTTGAGAATTTTATGCTTGTATACAGTGTAAAGTGGTTGTGCTCGCCCTTACCTTGACCTGTCCCACTTCTGCCCTGAAGCCTTCTCTACGGGCTTCCCTATCCACCAATTCTGTACTGTTAGTATTCTGTATTTCATACTCTGTATGTTATGAATGCATTGGCAATTAATTGTTGCTTGATAGAATCTACTTTAAGGGAACCAAGAGATTGAGGGGAGCAATGATGTGCTTAGAGAGAGTGCTGAATCAGACTTCTTACTGCTGTCTGGTTTCCCTGCGTCTTTCATTCTGATGAGTCATCTGATGCTGCTTCCTTCTTTTGACACTTTGTTTCTGCCTGACTTCTTTGTGATGTTATTGTCAAATATATTCTGAAGGTTATAGGCCCAACATTACTTTGTACATGTATAATATGCTTATATACCCATATACCTTCCTTTGTCACTTAATAACCAGGGGGCTGTATTCTAAGGAATGCAACTTTTGTTGAACATCATACATCATGGCATGCACTGGCTGTAATGTGAAGCAGTATAGCCTTATGGGTCTCCACTGCCCACACAGTGCTACTCCGTTGCAATTTTATGTGACACATGATTGCACACTGTAATATGCAATTATTAAAAATAGGTCAATGGCAAATGAAAAGGGGGATATACTGTCTTTTATAATTTCTTATATTAATATGTGCGTGTTTCTATGTGTTTGTGTTTAAGACAGAGTTCTTCTGTATAGATTGTCCTGTCTGGCCTCCATCCTGTGATCTTCATGCCTTAGTCTCCTGAGTGCTGGGATTACATTCATGCCCAGCCCAGCCAAATTCCAGTTCTGTGTATGTGCATGCCTTCTTCATAATAAAACTGTTCCATAACTTGCTTCTAGCCTTCCTTTAGAATCTCCTGTGAGGCAGGTCTCTTATGTTTGATTTCATGAGAACATTTTCTTCCAACATTTATTTTTAAAATAGTTTTGATGGATAAAGAAATCTGTGTTGGTGGACATGTACATTAGTATTTGGTTTTTACCACTCTGAACATGCTATCACACTGCCTCCTTGCCTCTGTTTTTCGGATCAGTGCGTCGTTAATGGTTCTTTTCTACATAGTGAGTTCTTTCATTCTTGTGTGTTTTCAAAAGCTTTCTTGAGTTTCCTTTCCTTGGAGTTTTAGTGATGGGTCTGATTGTAGCTCCTTCGCATCGGTCCTGGGAACCACACAGAAGTGTTTCACTATTTAACTGTGTGTCTGTCTGTCTGACTGTAGCCTCTCTGCCTCTTTGTCCCAGGTGCCTCAAGGAACTTTTTGTTTGTGTGGGGTTTGCTCTGTGGGCTGGTGGTTGTTCTCAACCATCTCAGCTCTCTTCTCGTTCCCTCAATGTCTCTGCCTCCTGCTTTCATATGATGGCATCTGTTGCTGGCTCACTTGTTGTTTTTTTTTTTTCTTAGCCCTCCACCAGGCATTGACATCTTTTGATTTACTATCAGATTTCTCTCATCCTCCTTCCTCATGGTCAGATACATTCTTGCACTCTGTGATAAAAATTTCACTTCAGTTATGTTTTTCAACTCTAGGACTTTGGCAGAGCTCTTTTAAATATCTGTATGTCTGCCTGGGGAAGCATTTCATTCAATCTTCCTTTGATGTTTTCCTCATGGCTTCCTCAGTCTTTAGAGCATGTTCATAATGGCTATTTGGGTATAGCTGTTAACTTTACCCTCCGCACCCATTTCAGGACCCATTTCTATTACCTACTTTCATTCCTATGTGTCAAGAATACTTTCCTTAGATAATATCTTGTAAAGGTGCTTGACATGGGTACTCTTGGCGTGGCCGTGTGATTTTCTTAGAAGGTTGATTCTACAGAGCCTGTCATGACAACACTGTGCTCTTTCTGTTGACTGTTTAGATTTCTCCCGTGCTTGATGCTTCTGCTGGTGTTGCCTGTCTGCCTGCAGGTTAGTGTAGCCATATGCTGCTCAGTGGTTGTTCCAACATATCCTTCGCTCCTGAAATTTCTACAACATTGTATGTGTGTGGCTGCAAGAAATTCAGGGAGCTACTAATTTTGACTTACGTTTAACCAAAACCTAGCAGCTCAGAGAGGACACAGCCTTGTTTACACACTTAGTCTTCTACAGTGCCAGTTGTGACTGGGGTATTTTCTGTGTCATTTGTCAATTCCAACTTCCTAGTATCCCAGCATTGATACCATATTGAAAATGTTTACTGTCTCTAGAAGAAAGAACCTTGCTAATACGTCATGGCACACCAGCACTGTTGCTGGGCACAGACAGGAAAATCCACATCCTGTTGGCAACATGTATTCTTGCATTTAGGTAATCTGTCCACCGTAGAGTTTAGGATGATCATCTATACCAGCAGAACATCAAGTTTCGGAAATTTTGGAAGGGTGGGATAGTTAGTAACAATTTATTGGCTCTGAAATTCAAAACCAACTTTTTGAGTTCATCTGCATCCCTTTATTCACTTCCTTAACCTTCCCTACAACCTACACCCAAGCTCTTAGGAGAAAGATCTGTAAAAAGAATGCCTCATTTGTGTGCACAGGTACTTTTTGGAATCGAGTCACCCTCCCTTGCCTCAACAACCTGTCTCTGGACTTAATTGGTCTGTCATCTGTTGGGCAGCCAGCCCTGTGACTAGAACAATGGCTACAGGGTTGGTTGTAGCACTTTTTTTGGGTGGTGAGAGCCTACATTTAAGCCCTTTGTGGCAGTGAGCCATCATCTTGTGGTGATGGCTCTGGGTGTGCCCTGGGTGACAACTCAGTTACTGCTGCTTGGTTCAGAATGGGCGTAGATTGGAACATGGGCATCACTTTCCTGATCCCAGAGTGGGATGGATCCCAGGTTCTGCCTCTTTCCCAGATTCCTTGCATCACATTTCAGGAGGCTTTGCCATCTGCCTCTTACTCTTCTTTTTTGTTTTTCATTTATTCATTTATTTAGTCACTTTACAGTCTGATCCCAGCCCACTCTCTCCTCTCCTCCCAGTCCTAACCTCATGCCCTCTCTCATTCCCTCTCTCTCCTTCTTCTCAGAGAAGAGGAGCCCCCCACCATGGATACCAATCAACCCTATTCATCTCAAGTTCCAGAAAGACTAGGCACAGCCTCTTCCACTGAGGCCAGACAAGGCAGCCAAGCGAGGGGAAAGAGAACCAAAAGTAGGGAGTCAGAGACAGCCCTACATATTGACCAGGTTGCACACCTGCTATATATATGTAGGGGGTCTAGGTCCAGCCCATGCATGGTCTTTAGTTGGTGGTTCAGTCTCTGTGAGCCCCCATGGGCCCAGGTTAGTTGACTTTGTAAGTCTTATTGTGGTGTCCTTGACCCCTCCGGCTCTCTCTATCCTTCTTCTCAATCTTCAACAAAACTCTCTGAGCTCAGGGTTGGCCTGTTGTTTAGCTATGGGTCTCTGTATGTGTTTTCATCAGCTGCTGGATGAAACCTCTCAAAAGACAGTTATGTTAGGCTCCTGTCTGCAAGCATAGCAGAGTATCATTAATAGTGACGGGACTGGCTCTCTCCCATGGGCTGGGTCTCAAGTTGGGCAAGTCATTGGTTTGTCATTCCTTCATATTCTGCTCCATCTTTATCCCTACACTTCTTGTAGGCAAGATAAAATTTAGGACAGGGGTTTTATGGATGGGTTGGTGTCCATTTGTCTCTCATAACAGAGCTACCAATCTTTCCCTAATTGCTCTCCACCAACATCTTCACTGCTTTTCACAATGCCTATTTTTTCTCCTGTGCAGACTGACAACATTGCTAACTCTAACTGAAGAGAGGAGACAGTCCCTTGTGTTCTTGGCTAATTTCTCTGCCCTACAAGCTAGCTGGAGTTTGAGTGGGGTTGAAGTATCAGGGCCCCTGTGCTGTGCTGACTGAGGTTACAGTTTCTGCAATGAGTTCTGGGGAGGATGAGAAGTGTACCCCTAAATCAGGAGTTGGAATGGAGCCCCTACCTTCTTGGTTACTCTCTGGTGTGGAGTTGTGGATTAGAGAGTCACAAGTGTGCTATAGCTTAAATGTCGCCAGCTCTCACTGATCTTATGGAGGTCTTCTAGATCTTCTTGAACTAATGCTTCTCTGTGATTATGCACCTTAGGAAAATTTGCTGGGACTTTGAGTGGAGTTTTTTTCTAAAAAAATAAATAAATTTTCTCTGTTTAGTTGCTTTGCAGGGGAGAATGTCAGCTGATCCTAGCATGGTAGAGTCAGGGCCTCTCGGACTTGCTGACTGAAGGTGGAGTGAGGAGAAAGAGGAGCATAGGGAGGTGGAGAAGCTCTCTGTCAGAGCTTGAGGTTCTGAGTGCACAGCTCTGTCAGCCACCCTGCTTACTCAGGGGAGACTCCAGTGTGGAAAGCAGCCCAAGCTTTCTGCTTCTCTCCCGCCTTATTCTTCACCAATGGCAGTTTATAGATAAGAAAGGTGAAGTGGGCATTTGTAGATTGGGTCCAGGCATCTTAGCAGTCACTTGCTCATGTTGGGGCTGGTTCAGCCTGTTTCTCATCAGAGTTTATTGAGTCATAATCAAGAGGAGCCTGTTTATGTCTAAGACTTTGGTGCTATGACATCAGCCTGTCTCATCTAGATGAAACGTCGATTAGGCTATAAATCTAAGTTCAGGCTAGTATGCTGGCCATAATAAACATTAATTAAACATTTAATCCACTATCAACTTGCTTGCCATATACATTTTAAATGAGCAGTGTGGGCTGATAGGTTGAAAATCTTAACAAAATAAACAGAGGGAAGCCTGAGTTCCCGACTCCTTTCCTCTGAGTAGAATCTCCCGCGGTCAAGAGAGCATTTGTTGATAGCTTTCTGTCCCTGCCGTGGCAGCCAATTGTTTATTTACAAATATGTTTGTTCATGAATCCAATGCATTTATATTTAGTATCTGCTAACTCCAAATGCCCCTCCCTCCTAAAGGATATCTTGTTAAATAAGGAGCTTGCCCCATGGGGACATGTTTTCCGCAGAAGATGAGCACTAAGCAAGGAAACAGATCAGCAATGTAGTTTAGTAAAACGGTCATACCTAGGAGGTAAGGCTAACACTAGGAAGTTTTTACAACTGAATAATCAGGGAGGGTTGGCTGCTACACAGGGATTTCATGCATTCTGTACCAGAAGATAAGCAGGGCATACACAAAGGACCTGGGGTAGGATAACGGCATGTTTGTGTGGCTGGGTCTCCATGCAAGTGAGCTAGTTATGAAAGACAGAAGTCAAGATGGAGAGGCTGCTGTGGTCTGGACCACACTCCACAAGGCTTCTTCCGTCTTTTCAATATGCTTATTTGGTGCCCATCAATATTCTGAGACAAAGACCAAAACCAAGAAGGTTTTTCGGTGCCTAAACCAAAAGCCCAGGGCCATTGTGTTATTAGTGTTTTGAGTATCAAGTGAAAAGAACTCAAAGTTGGCCCAAGATACCCCAAGACCAAGTTTTCAGCACAAAGAGAGATTTATTTGCCCCAGAGGAACAAAGCGCAGGGAATAGTAGACAAATACAGGAGACAGAGGATGAAAGAGAAGGGAAAAGAAATAGGGGAGAGAGGGAGGGTGTATTTACCCCAGAGAGACGAAGGACTGCTTCTGGATAGAGAACAGACATTCATGGCTTACCGCCAAATGGCAGTTTATGAAGGTAAAGGGGGGAACCCCATGTTAGGATGAGCTGCTTAATTTTGAGTGGACAGGTTAATTAGGGCAGCCAAAGGGGGGCTTTTGATTGTGGGACTTCAATACTTTGATAGCTGAATCTTGGTGGTCAACCTCAGGAGGGAGGAAGCAGCCAACTAAGAGACTAAACCTTGGTGGCTAGCTTTAGGAATGTAATCTAATGGACTTTGGCAAGTCAGGTGGGATGGGGGGAGGGCAAGGCTGCCAGAACCGTGCTTGCCATGCTCGTTCTGCCTAGAGCTCCTCCTTCAAGTTCACCAGTAGCAGGAGTCTGACGGGTCTGCTTTGTGCCCGCTGCACCCTGGTTTTCTATGTCGCTCTCTTTGAGTAGGGGGCACATGCTGTCGTCCATTTGTGCTCAATATGGCAGAACAGCATTTAAGATGCCAAGAGTCCAAAACTGTGAGGGGACCTTCTCTCTTTGCTGCAACATTCTCCGGGGAAGAGGAAGAGCAGAGTCTGGGTTGGTCAGCAGGCATCTTCCTCCAGGCTCTGTCCCCAACTCCTCAAAGGCCACAGGAAAGAACTTTAAGCATGTGGAGCGAAAACCACAGCTGCTTCCATGGTGAGATTAGGGCTGCCGGGCCTGCTGTGGTAGCATGGGTGGCGGGCCTGCTTTTAATCCCTGCAGTAGGGGTAGAGGCAGGTGGCTCTCTGTGAGTTCCAGCCCAGCCTGGTCTACAAAGGGAGTTCCAGGCTAGCCAGTGCTGCATAAGTTTCAAACATAAATTTAAAAGTAGTTCATTAACTAGCTAATTTATTTTTAAATTTTAAAAATTATTATCATTTATCACAATTTATTCATTTTGTATTCCGGCTGTGTCCCCCTCCCTTGTCTCTTCCCAATCCCACCCTCCCTACCTCTTCTCCCCCTGTGCCCCTCCCCTAGTCTACCGCTAGGTCTCATCAGGACTAGCTTCATTGTCTTCCTCTGTGGCCTGGCAAGGCTGCACCCACCAGGGGGAGGTGATCAGAGAGCTTGTCACTGAGTTCAACCAAAGCACTCTGGCCTCTGAGGGTCGAAAGAGGAATTTAAGATCTTCCTTGGCCTAGTAGTTTGAGATCAGCTAAGCTATAGTAAACGGTCTCAAAAGAAAACAAAATAGCAGCAACAGAACCCTCAAACGAGTTGCGGCACATGGGGTGTTAAGGAGTCGCAGTTTCCCCAGCTGAGGAGAAGAGCATCTATGGAGCTGGCAGTGGGTGGAGAAGCTACCTTCACAGGTGCTCTGAGTACTTTCTCCCCAGCCCTCCCTCTCCCGGTGCAAAGGGCAGCCTGGCCTGCATGTCTTCCCAAAGACATCACTCTGCAGATTGCATCTCTCTGAGAAGTCAATGCTGCCCATGCTCCCAGGCAGTTCTGGGTCAGAGCAAACACCCCTGGTGAGCTGTTAGCTGGGCTCTTAGTGTATTTTGCCTCCTGAGTCTTGTGTTTGGTGAGACACTGGGCTCCTTGTAGGTTTGGGCTCAGGACATGATTTTCCTGGTCCCACTGGGTTGGAGGCCAGGGGTTTGGGGAAAAGAGCCGCAGGTGAGCAGCATTTTCTCAGCTCTGGGCATCTGCTCTGAAGGGCAGATCACTGTAGAAATCCATAAAGCATGGGTTAACGTTCATTTCCAATTAGCTCTGAATTTTCTATAAAGATATAATCCTTTATTAAGTTAATGAGGCATAATAATTATTAATTGCTAATTATTCATCGTCGCTTAGTCGATTTAAAAGAAATGATAGCATTTAGGGCAAGATTTAAAGACAAGCAACTATCAAAAGGCCTTTCTCCCCGGTATCCAGCTACCCTGCTTCTCACCCAGAAGGTATGATTGCACTTTTAATTATGTGCTGGAAGTCAGCGCACTGTTATGTAACTTTGACAGCCTCCTTAGCTGCTCCCATTTCCATATCTAAAAACAGGATATGCTGGGGGAGCGGCGTAGGGCAATGAGAAGATAGGATTGAGAAGCCCAACATGGCAGATGCTGAGTCAAGGGGTGGAAGGAACCTGTTAGAAACTGCTTCCTGATCTGACTGGGAAGGCACATAGAGTTTCTAATTGTGTGTGTGTGTGTGTGTGTGTGTGTGTGTGTATGTGTGTGGTAACTGAAGCACATAAAGAAATGCTGCTCACTGGCTTGTTCTCCATGGCTTGTCCAGCCTGCTTTCTTGAACAGCCCAGGAACACCTGCTCAGCAGGAGCTCTGCCCCCAGTAGGCTGGGTCCT
The DNA here is from genome assembly GCA_028658305.1 of Pachyuromys duprasi. Taxonomy (NCBI): domain Eukaryota; kingdom Metazoa; phylum Chordata; class Mammalia; order Rodentia; family Muridae; genus Pachyuromys; species Pachyuromys duprasi. The sequence continues at coordinate 13,809,778 of CM053758.1, forward strand.
CATCAATCAAAATCAAGAAAACACCTCACAGGTGTTGCCTACAGGCCAATCTTCTGGAGGCATTTTATTTATTATTATGAATTTTCCCTCTTCCAGGAGGAAAGATTGTAAGGGAGAAAGTTTGCTGTGAGGTTGTTTCTCCTAGTAATGTCAGAGGCTACACCTCTAAAGTCTCATCAACCTGACTTCCTGAGCCTGAGCTGAGCGAGAACAATAGACATGCCAAAGTCGACTCTGGAAAGAGGCTCAGCCCCACACGAAGGACTACAAATAATCAAGAAATGCTGAGAATGGGAGAACTAATCCTCCACAGGGAAAAGCGCACCAATTGGTTATCCGATGCCAAATGACCAGCCCTGAGAACATACATATGAGAGACATTATACACACTGAGCCAGTTATATGTAGGTGTGTGCGACTAACAACAATTAATGAAAGAAGAGGCTACAAATTTGAAAGAGAGCAAGGAGAGAGGGCTATACGGGAGAGTTTGAAGGGAGCAGAGGGAAGGGGAAATGATTTTTATAGTCTAGCCTCAAAACTAAGAGAAATAATAAAAAATAGAGACACAAAACAAAAGAAAAAGTAAGAGTCTCTCTGTGTGTAAAACTGACAAGAAACAACCAGCACAATATGTATGTGTGCGTCTGTATATGTGTGTGTGTGCATATGTTCATACATGTGTATTTTTATATGTGAATGCCTGTATGCGTGTGCTTGCACATATATGTGGATGCATGTTTATGTGTGTATGTGCACATGAGTGTGCAAGTATATTAGTGTGCAAAAAATACATATTCATGTGTGTGCAACTGCATGCATGTTTGTATGCATGTATATGTGCAAGTGTGTCATGCATGTATATGTGCAAGTGTGTATAGACATATAAGTATATATAAAGTGTATTATATGTGAGTATGCATATTTCTGTATATTTATGAATTTGTGTATGTGTGTAAATGTGTGTATGCATGTGTGTATATATGTGTGTGCATGTGTATATGTTTATATAAATAGTATACACATGTGTATATACATGTGTGCATGCATATGTGTGTTTTCATGTGTGTACGTGTATATGCATGTTTGTGATTATTGTTTTTATGTTGAATATATGTACATGTGTGTGTATTATACTTGTATGTATATGTGTTTGTATATATGTGTGTGAACATGTTTATGTTGTATACCTATGAATGTTTAGATGTGTGTGTATATGTGTGCATGTATGATTATATGTTTCTACTGTGTAATGTGCACATGTGTTTATGTCTGTAATAATGTATGTTTATGCTGTGTGTTCATATGTGTGTGTGGTTTGTGTATGTCTTTGGACTTCTATATCTTTGCCTCTTTAACTTCTCATTGAAGTTCGTGGCCACTGATACAGAGCTCTCAGATTGGGCTCAACAGTCTTCAGGACAATTTGAAATACACAAAAGCAGTTGGAGGCAGCTCTTTCGTGGTTACCTGTCATGCCTGGGCTGCTGTTTAGTGGTCCATGTCTTCTGTCTTCTGCAATGGTTTTGTGTTGTGCCTTTTCCTATTCTGTGTTTGGTGAAGACATGAGAGTGGGAGGAGTGTTATGCTTCATGCTGGTTAAAAGCTAAAGCAAAGGGCTGGCGAGAGGTCCTGCTGAGAGCCGCTGGACTTCAGGACACTCTGAATCTCCTTGCTGGCAGCCTATTCCAGGCTAGGCTGCTCTCCAGTCCTGAGCCTCTGTTCACTCTTAGCTTTCACCTGAGTATGTGGCCTTGACTTTGGGTCATTGCAATGTCGCTTCAGCCTCCAATCCTTTGCAAGAAGAACCCTAGTTACAGACTCAGAGACACTGTAGGGAGAACCCTCTGTTCCCTTAGTCAGAAACACTTTGGTTGAGATGGAAAAAACATACTAGTGTGGCTGGTTTCAGAACTAACAGATTCCACACTGATATCCACGGAGTGCAAAGAGTAGGACTGTGTGGAGCCAAACACACCAATGTCAGCATCTCTGGCTCCCAGCAGAGGCCGGAGAGCATTTGAACAGAAGATCTCTTACCTGAGCCTGGTAAAGGCATGGTTAACATTTGCTAATACCACCAGGAGAGCGTTCTAGGTACCAAATACAACTCTAAAATCTGTTATACGTCACCTAACTGCCCTGAACTGATTATCATTCTCTTTCATTGAAAGGCTACCAAATATCATCAAGGTTCATGGTATTCCCAAGTCGCATAGCCAGTCAGTATGAACCCAACATATGTTTGGGTTTTTTTAGACACGGTTTCTTTGGCTGTCCTGGAACTCACTCTGTAGACCAGCTGACCTTGAACTGACAGAGATCCACCAGCCTTTGTCTCCAGAGTGCTGGGATTACCTTATTAGCACAACTCTGCTGTCCCATTTACTGGTGCCCAAGGGAGGGGCTGTGAGGGAAGGGTCATAGAAAGAGATGGTAAGAAGGGAGTGTGAGAGCCTACATCTGTGGTAGCTTCTGTGGCTAATGTATTATTAGTTACTCACTTCTTCCAAATGAGACACCAAATTTTAACGTGTAAGACAGCAGCAATCTTTGCTGGGCAGGCATGATAGGTGAATGTGACAGGAACTATGGAGTCAGAAGTTAGGTTGCCTTAAGAGAGTGACCCTTAGGGCTGAATGGATGCAGTGTCACACTCCAGTGTCCTTCAGTGTGGCAGTCAAGCCAAGAGCCTGAACAAGACAGATGACTCAACCTTTTACTGCTGGTTCTGAAGGTGATGAAAGATCATGAACCATGGAACATGTTAAGTTCTAGGAGTTGGAATGGAAAAGAAAATGATATTCTAGATCCTAGAGTCTCCAGGTCAAACCCATAGAGTCATCCCTGAGCCTGGTGACTTCTGCTTCAGATGTCCGGCATCCAGAGCTCCAAGAAGCAAATAAAACTGATTTTCTCATAAGTCTACAATTTTGCCTTACACAGTAGGGAGGAGCTGATACAACTCTCGTTTAGAGGCATACACGAGTCAGCCTGAGAAGAGCTTCCCAATGCAGGTTTTATCTACAGGGGGTAGAAAGGTGGAGAAGCACCAAACAATCCAACAAGCACCTGGCAGGGCTCTAACAGGGTCACTGGGCAGGAGGATTAAGGGCAGGTGGGGTCTCTGGACATCTGTAGCTTGTGTTTAGTTTGTTTTTATAATTTATTAATAGTGGCCTCTTCCACCCCCAAAATGTTCAAGTCTTGATGATGGCCTACATTATTTTTGAACCCAAAGAATGTTTCCTTAACAAGGACAACATTCTGTGTTCTTCATTTACTGGTATGTAAATGACTCAAAAATCTAACACAATGAATGAACCGTGTATTAGCTTTTATTGGGAAAACTGTCACCCACATCTCTCTCTATATATATCTCCACATGTAGACACACATATTTAAATAGAGTATTGGATGACATTAGAATTTTGTGAGGTGTGGCATAAACATATTTAGGCATAAAATGTTCATTTATAAATAACAGACATTGGAGTATTAAGTTCAAATGGCATGGTGTCTCCAGTCTTTTTAAAAATAACCTGCTGGGCAAATGATGGGACCTAGAAATGATCATCCTTAGTGAGGTATCCCAAAAGCAGAAAGACACACATGGTATATACTCACTTATATAGACCTATAAGGTAGGATAAACATACTGAAATCTATACACCTAAAGACGATAAACAAGAAAGAAGACCCGGATAATATGAGTAATCCTCACTTAGAAAGACAAATGGGATGGACATTGGATGTAGGAGAAAACAAGTAACAGGACAGGAGCCTATCACAGAGGGCCTCTGAAAGACTACCTAGCAGTGTATCAAAGCAGATATTAAGACTCATAACCAAACCTTTGGCAGAGTGCAGGGAATCATATGAAAGAAGGGGCAGTTAGTAAGACCTGGAAAGGACAGGAGCTCCACAAGGACCAAATATATCGGGGCACAGGGGTCTTTTATGAGACTGTTTCTCCAGCCAAGGACCATGTATGGATATAACCTAGAACCCCTGCTTGGATATAGCCCATGGTAGCTCAGTATCCAAGTGGGTACCCTAGTAAGGGGAACAGGGACTATTTCTGACATGAACTCAATGGCTAGCTCTTCGACCCTCTCCCCCCACTGAGGGAACAACAGCCTTGCTAGACCATAGAAGAGGACATTGCAGCAAGTCCAGAAGAGACCTGATAAGCTTGGGTCAGATGGAAGGGGAGGAGGTCCTCCCCTATCAGTGGACTTGGAAAGGGGCAGGGAGGAGATGAGGGAAAGAGGGTGGGATTGGGAGGGAATGAGGGAGGGGGCTATGGCTGGGATACAAAGTACATAACCTATGATTAATATAAAACAAATAAATAAAATAAAATTTATAACAGAAAGAAAATGAAAACTAAAATAACCTGCCGAAAAATATGGCATGAGTCAAATAAATGTAATTATGGGACATGATGGTAGCTGTCAAGAATGAGTAATCCATGTTGGGGGGAGGGGCTGTTAAACTACTTGTACATATTTGAACCTTCCGTTGTAGGATTGTATTATAGCTTTGGTAATTTAGGGCAGACCTGGCCCTTGAGTGTTCTTAAGACTTTTCTTGTCCTATTGTACTAGCCTCAGCTGGCTAGGTAGAGGGATGATTAGGACATAGAAGAGATGTCTAAAGAGATCTTTGAGCAAGTCCATGCATACCAGGGAATTATTCTTTGGGGAATAGGATTGTGAGAGTGTGTACTCGATAATTAGCCCCTTAATTCCTATTTCTGATACCTGTTTTGGGACCTTTTGTGGTTGGGGAGGTGTAGCTCTGATTTGGGATAAAATTCAATGATCCCCACCATCACAATAATGGAGGAATATACCATTAAAAAGGTAACATGAATTATAGCCTAGAGCAATTATAGCATTGAGCAAGTACTGTGTAGAAGAAGGGATGAGAGTGTTCAATCTAAATGTCTTATTCTGAAATTATAGCTGTGAGGTCTTAACCATTCTTAAACTTTCTTATCTGATGTTCAAAACCAAATCCCATTTCTGAAGATCATTGGCAATCACCATAATGTAAACATCTGACACATAGTAGGGTTTATATAGACCTGATATCCTTCACTACTGGGTTTACTGACATTGCATGCTTTGGGATTCAGTAACTTGTGCTGTGTGCTTAAAGATGCAGCTCTCCTGATTTCCAAATCCTGAGGAAGAAGGGAAGGAAAGATTGCAGGAGTCAGAGAGAATGGACGACACCAGGAGAATACGGCTCAACTAAGCAGGGCTCATATGGGTTCTCAGAGACTGAAGCATCACATGGGGCCTGCATGGGTCTGCACCAGGTCTTCTGCATATATGTTATGGCTGTCAGCTTGGTGTTTTTGTGGGACTCTTAACACAAAGAGGGGGATGTCTCTGACTCTTTTGCCTGAGCTCACGACTCTTTCTCCTTTTGACTTGCCTTGTCCAGCTTATATAGAAGGAATCTGCCTCATCTCATTGAGGCTTGTTTTGTCATGTTTGGTTGCTGTCTCTTGGAGGCCTGCTTCTTTCTTAAGGGAAACAGAAAGCGGGGTGGGGTGGATCTGGGTGTGATGGGAGGTGGTGGGGAGTTGGGATGAGTGGAGGGAGAAGAAACTGGGGTTGGAATATATTATATGAGACAGGAATCTATTTTCAGTAAAAGAAAAAAGAAACAGAATGTGTACTCATTATTTAAAAACCCAGCACTGTTTAGTCATTGTAGAAGAGGAAAAGATCACAGGGGTGTGTTAAAGGAGAATAAAAACCTTCCACAGAGTCTCCAAAGACCTCAGCAACAGGCATTGCATATCCTGTTCACTTTTAGTCTTCTCCCACCTCTCAGTAAAAATAATTGAGGTCATTTGAGGTGTAGGTTTTTCCATCTGATTTTTTTTTCAACATGTTATATGAGATTTTCCTCCCTGGGGATTTCTTTTTCAATGTTTAACAATAAAAGCATACCGAAGTTGGGAGTTAGATGAGCTGACATAGGAGAATTCGCAGAGCTGCCATTTCTTAGGCATTTGACTGGATAAATCTTGGATCTTTCTTCTCTGGGTTGCTGTGGGAGTTAAGGGGCTTAAGGCCCATCCACCCATGAGCAAAGTTCCTGCAGTGGTGTTTATACAGTGCTGGTTTCTGATACTGATGTCGGTTATGCTGCTGGGTCACTGGAAATGCATAATCCCCTGTGTACCTGAGAGAAGAGGGGTGCAGACACGGAAGCACCAGGAGGTTCTACCATGGGATCATCTCTTCACTGTGTGATTCTCCGCTCTTTTGGGGAGTGAAAACTCCAAGTTAGTGGCCCCAGATTGTACAAATGGAGGGAAATAACATGACCTCATATAGATTAGCATCTTCTGGCTCACCCAGAAACCAGGCTTCTTTCTGTGTCCCACACCAGCCCTTAGTGTGTCTGGGAATTGCTGCTTGCTGCTCAGTGTTGAGGACAATGTGTTTAAACACCAGGGTCAAGATGGCCATCATGTAGCATTTCCCCAGGGCCCTGTCATTGCTCTGATCCACTCTATGTCCTGAGGGCAATCAGTCCCTTGGGAGCATTTATCAGGTTCTGCTCTGGCATTTGGTTTCATATATATCATGATGTGAAAATTTCTAGGCAGATCTGAGCCTTGCTGTGTTGGAGGTTGTGTGCTGGACACTCCTGGGAAGCACTAGCTCTCCCAGAGAATCTGCACACCATGTGGGCACCTTGATTTTTCTTTCATTTTGCTCATGTTCAAGAACATCATCAGCCTTTCATCTTCCATGAGACTGGTGGTGAGGTGCAAATAAAGGCTTTAAGAAATCTAATAAAACATGGCTGTGGATTACCAGTAGCTGTGTGTCATGGAGCAAGTTGCTTCTCAGGGCTGGGCCTGCACTTTCTCATTTAGGTAAATGGAGGCAGGAGGATCTCTCTGACTTCTGTCAGTCTGTCATGTTGTGACCTCGTTTCTAAGCTTTGAGTTTGAGGCAATACAATATTAGAGGCCACTTTCATCAGCTAGGAAGCTTTGGGTCACAGATGATGGGACATCTCCTCAGACTGCTCTAGAAGCGTGGAGTCACTTGGTAGGGTGGAACTTTGGTCTGGATGGATAACAATTCAAGAAAGCCCTTTAAGAATCAGGTTTCTCTGAAGAGCTCCAGGCAATCCCAAGGCCTCCTCATACTGCTGGAGATGCCTTCTGCCATTCCAAAGGATACAGAAGTCGAGGAAATGTCAGCTCACAGAAAGACATCGTTTCTTCTGATGGAGCTGCCCTGGGAGAGAGAAAATGTGGCCACTGGGTCATTTTCCGCATGTGCCAAGGTCTGATCACATAGCATATCTCGACAAGACAGTCATTTTCAAGAGGCAGGATCACCTTGTTGAAAACAGATCCTACAAGGACTCTGCAGTGAGCTCTGTGGCAGATGCGGTGCCTCCAAATGGGGACCTCTATGTAAGTGGAGGAAGAGATTTTATGGGAGGAGGAAGGAACAACATTCATCTCTTATTGGGCTTATAATTTTCTTGTCAAGTGATTAACTAAAAATAAAAAAAAATACTAGTTGATACACATTAAATGCTCACTATGTAGTGCATTACTTTGCTGAGACCTGGACAACTGATTCATTTCTGTTCATTTACTGTTGTTCATGGTTTGTAGTGCGTGTGTGTCCACATATATGCTAGTACATGTGTGTGCACGTGAGTGTGTAGGGCAGAGATCAGTCTCTGATGTGATTCTTCAGGAGCTGGCCACTTTGGGTCATTGAGTTTGTTTGATTGTTTGTTTGTTTTTCTGTTTGAAAGAGAAGCTTTGACTGGGACCTGGGATTTGATGATTCTATCAGGTTGATTGCCAGTGAGCTCCAGGACCCACCTGTCTCTGTTTTCCAGAGCTGGGATTACAGGCATGTGCCACCATGCCCAGCTTTTTACGAGGGACTGGGGATTGAAATCAGGTCTGAACACTTGGGCAGCAGATGCTGGGATTTCAAGTTGTGCACTGCTGCATCCACTCCTTTCTTAATCATCACTGTGACCTGGAAGCAGACGCTTATACCATGCCTGTCTCACAGACAGGGAACACGGGCCCACTTAAAGCATCTTGACTCAAGCACAGGTACACCTGAGTGATTTCAAAGCCCGGGGTTTTCACTACTGTGTCATCCAGGTTTAGGGAGAAAGGGGAAGAGGCACTGATACCTACAAAACAGAGCTATGCTTCATGCACACGGTTTCATTAGACTAATCTCTAAAACAAGCCAGCTAGTCGGCGGTGATTCTTCCTACTTTATATTTTGTAAAGTGAAGTCTCAGAGGGGTGCTTCACTTGCCAAGAATTTCATAACCAGTAGAAAGCACAGACATCAGTCTGTTTTAAGCTGTAGTTTCAGGAAGAGGACTTTCTTATCTGAAAGGTACAAGACTGACTTAACAACAGGAAAAACAATTTTTTTTCCACATTGGGAAAAAGAGATGCAATTCAGTAGCTCTCGGTGGCACTCAGGAGTCAGGTTTTTGTAGTATTCAGTGTATTAACCGTGTCTCCTTTCAGAGCCTCTGAGCTTCCTTGTCCTTTAGTCTGGATTTGATCAAAAGTGAGAAAAGGGGAGGGGAGGATCAATGGATGACTCTAGTGCATTCCTTTCTTCATCTCTGTCTCTGTTTCTCTCTCTCTCTCCAAATAAAGGTCTATGATGACCACTAGCTTATTTCTACTTATGGACCATTTTAAAAAATTTATTTATTTATTTATTCACTTTACGTCCCAACCACAGACCCCTCCCTTCTCTCCTACTTGTCCCATGTACCCTGTCTCTTCCCCCTCCTCTTCCCAAAAGGGGAGCCCCACTACAACCCACCCCAGCAATCAAGTCACTATAGAACTAATTGCTTCCTCTTTCACAGTGGCATGGCAAGGCAATCCCGCCAGAAGGAAGTGATCAAAAAGCAGGCAACAGAGACCATGCCAGAAATAGCCCCACTCCCCTAATTAGGGGCCTACAGGATGAACAAGCTGCCCATCGGGTATATATATGCAGGGAACCTAGGTCCAGTCCATGCCTGGTCCTCGGTTGGTGTACCAGTCTCTACATGCCACCCTGGGCCCAGGTTAGTTGGCTCTGTTGGTCTTCTTGTGGAGCTCCTATCCCCTTCGGGTCCTTCTCTCCTCCCCCCCCCCCCAACTCTTCCACAAGGCTCCCCATGCTCTGCCTAATGTTTGGCTGTGTGTCTCAGCATCTGTTTTGATCCACTACTGTGTGGAGCCTCTCAGAGGACAGCTATGCTAGGCTCCTGTCTGTGAGCATAGCAGAGTATCATTAATATTGTCAAGGGTTGGCTCTTTTCCATGGGCCAGACCTTGGCTGGATTTTCTCTCAATCTCTGCTCTGTCTTTATCCCTACACATCTTGTAGGCAGCTTAAAGTTTGGGTCAGAGTTTTTATGGGTAGTCTGATGTTCCCCTCCCTCCACCTAGACTCCTGTTTGGTTAGAGGGTGGCCTCTTTAGTCTCCATGAGTCCTACTACTAAGAGTCTCAGTTAGCGTCTCCCACATATCCTCCCAGGAACCTACCTTGCTGTAGGTCTCCAGCTTGTTTCAGAGATGCCCATGCCTGTGGTTTTTTTTTCTCTCTGCAAGCCCTCTGTCCCCCTGCCCCCTCCCTGTTCTCTCCATATCTGATCCCCACCTTCATTTCCCTCTGCACTCCCTCTTCTCTCCTGCTTACTCTCTTCAACCACTTTTCCTGTCTATTTTATTTGCCCTTCTACGAGAGATTCAAGCATCCTCCCTGAGCTCTCCTTGTTACTTAACTTCTTTGGGTCTGTGAATTGTAGTGTTGTTGTCCTTATGGACCATTAATCAAAATGGAATCATATGGTTAGATCCTAGCTGCAAGGGAGTCTAGAAAGGTAAGTGCCTCTGTTTTGACTTTCTGTTGTCGGCAGGTTTGAGCAGGACTAGCTGTTGACCCTTTTTCTATATCCTTATTTCTTACAAGTCACTCATTTTGACTTCCCACTGGTGAGTTTCTCTGTAAGAAAATACATGTAAGAAAAGAAGTAAAGAAGCCTTAGTTTCTCATTCTGTAAAGAATGGTATAAAAACCTGTCTGTTATAGGGTTTCCAACTTTTGCTCTTTATACTGAAGTTAGAAACATAAAAAGATGTGATTCAGGTCCAACCATGCAGTGGGCTTCCTGCCTGAGATGTAAGGAAAGATGAAAGGAAGATGTGTTAAAGTCTAGTGCCAACTCCCACATGGGCTGCATTCAAAAGAAACGGAATCAGCATGTCAAAAGCATGTCAAAAGTACACTCATGTTTACTGCATAATTACTCGTAATCAATGAGATATGGAACCAAGCTGTGTCACTGGTAAAAGAACAGATACAGGAAATGTGGTGTGTAAAGAACTCTTACGTCCAAAGCCAAGGCTCAGAACAGAGTTCAACGTTGAGGAAGACCCTAACCCCAGGTACCTGATGGTTTCAAAAAGAAACGACAGACTGCAATTTCAGAAGAAGCTATTTAAGAAAAACAGCTGACTTCTCCGTTCTTCTTTTAATGAACTCCTTTTCCCCCCTCCCTACCCTCAGCTACAAAAATCCCCATCTTGAATCATGCAGCCTAAATTCCTCTGTACTCTGACCACAGTGTAGTCTCAGTTAGATCTGAGACTCCACCTCCTAGGTTAGGTCATGCCTTTCAAACCATTGAGATTATCTTAATTCTCATCCTTTATTTCTTCCCACACGCTCAATTTTCACAGTACTATACACAGTGGGATATTATTCAACTACAAAAAGAATGAAATTCTGTCATTTGCAGAGACAAGTATGGGCCTGGAGGGCATTGAGGTACATGAGATAAGCCAGGCACTGAAAGACAAATACTGCATGTTCTCAGTTATATGTGGAAGCTGAAACATTGATGTTTGAAGTAGAGAAAAGGGTAGTGGTTACAGGAACCTGTGAGGAGTGTAAAGGAGAGAGGGAGGGAGAGAGGATGGTGAATAAAGGATGAATGTCTGTGCTACGGATACAGGCCATCCCTGTCATACCATACCTTGTTCCCATTCTCTCTACATGTGCCAGAACTGATGGGCATTCCAGGCTGTGCCAGCTGTGACCATCTATGATTGACCACCCATTCAAAGACTCCCATTTGGAGTCTGACATATACTCAGAGTGAAGTAGACATGAACCAAAATCCTAGGTCACACTGAAGAGGTGTGTGGACCCAGGAAAAAGGAGGGATCGGCCTGCGGCTGCCACTGTCCTGCTCTTGGCAGGACAGAGCCCTCTTGTATTTTTGTGTCTGGTTCATTACTGCATTGAAAAACAGCTATTGACTAGAAGGAGGACCATGGTACTGAGGAGAGCTGGAGTGATGTTATACAAGACCCGCTGATGGCCGCAGAGCCGAGATAGATGACTGATGATCATAAGGAAGAAATTTTAGTTTCAATTTGTAATGATCAAAGTTGTCCGAGAAAGAAATGGGCTAACTCAGGATGTGGTAAGCTCCCTATTGCTGAAGGTATGCAAGATGAAATAGGCTAATTGGCTGTCGTGGGTATTGAAAAGGCTATTTTCAGAGCGTTGAATAGCTGCTGTGTCAGTCTGAGTCCCAGAAGCAGATCCCAAGGCAAGGATTTGGACGCTGGTAGTTTACATGGCTGGCAGATCCCAGGAACACTGGGAGCAATAAGGAAGTGAGACAGGAATAGGAAGAGGCCAGACATACAGATGTCAGAAAGCTGCTTACTGCTGTGAGCAAGGTGGGAAACCCTCTGTGATGATTTCCCCATGGGACATGGAGGCAGAGGTGTTCCTCCTAGGGAGTTCTGGGGTATGAGCACTCAGGCATGTCCATCTGCTAGGGTGTGCACTGAGCGCTCTGGTGTGGCTGCTGAAAAGAACTGGTGGATGCTCTCTGCTTGTGGAGCTGTCTGCAGGGAGCCCTCAAACAGGACAGAGGGAGTGCAGGCACCTGCTGTAGGAGCAAAACTCAAGAGTTTTCAGTGAGCCCTGGGTGTGACTCTGCCTATAGGGTGCCTCCCTTAGCAAGGTCACATTTTTAAAGGTGGATTTTGAAAGACAATCTCTAATCCTAACATTTCTTGACTCTGTTTTTTATGCATATCTGGCTTCATCCCTTTGCTCTTGCCTGCAAAGGTGTAAACCTGTAGGCTGCTCCTTGGGTTCCTTTGTACCATCTCTTCTCACAGCATCTTCCACAGGAGGAGTATTCTTTACGGTCACTCCAGTGGCCTCAGTGACACTGAGGAACAGAAGGATGCCTTTGGAGAAGAGTAGCCAGCTATCCCTGACATGGTGAGTTCTCGTGGGTAACTGTCATTTCTCAACACTGCCACTCTTTCCATGTCTTATCGGTAATATCTATAAAGCATTTCTTAACTGCTAACATGATTTACAATATGGGCCATCCTAGGCCCTTTTATACCACCGTGAGGAATAGTCAAGAAAGTGGTTCAGGTTTAGTCCAAGTTTCGTAGACCAGCCGAGGCCTGGATGGATGAGGTACTCAGCTGAGTCAGGCCTTGAGTCCGGGCAGCCTGCCTTCTTATGTCCAGGTCTCAGTTAAGGAGCTGTGGGTTCAGAGGCAGGTGGTTGGACTAGGAGCTGAGCAGAAGGGAGTAGCAGTAGGATGCGGGTAGAAAAAAAACTTGGGTCAAGGGGTGGGAGGTAGAGGAAGAGGTGATTTTTATACTGAATCACGTTTTCCACCTTGAAACTAGAGCTGAGAAACAAGGAGGGAGTGACAGACAGTCTACCTAGGCAGGAGGGAGGGATATTACACGGCTCATATTTAATTATGTAAAATCCCATAATCCCTCAGGGAGCTCAAAGGACATGAGATGGTGACTTCTTTTCTCTCATAACCTCGAGTCACTTTATTAAATGACAGAGAGACTAATACAGTGAGGGAGGAAGAAGGAATTATGTGGTAAAGGATCAGGAATGAGTGTATCATTTTTCTCTCTCCCATCCACCCCTTTCCTTCGCTGCCTCAGGCTGCAATTCTGGTCTGAAGGCAGGGATACATGTGAGGTGTCCTGCAGATGTGCACCTTGCCTACAAAGGATGCTGTGACTCCCTGATTGTATAACTGGTTCAAAGGAGGGAAAGGGGGAAATGGAGGTGAATGCGGGGTGAGGGGGGCAAAGGGAAGAGAGGGCAATAGAATGATAGAGAGACACACAGACACAGAGCGAATTAAAAAGGCAGACAGACAGAGGAAGACAAAGAGGGAGGAGGCAATTGAAGGAAAGCAAAAAGAAGTAAAGAATGAAGGAGAAAGAAAGAAAGGAAGGAAGGAAGCATGGCTGACAGAGTGTCTCCCTCTGAAATTTACTCTGAAGCCCTCACCCCAGTGCTCACAGCACTAGCATGTTCCTCGACTTGAACAATGGGACCTAAAAGAAAGAATTCAACTGAAACATGTTCATTAACTTGAATCCATGCTGACCAGATTCTCTATGAAAAGGGAAATTTGGGTGCAGAAAAAGACACAAGGTATGCCTGCAGGGAAGAAAGGTCACATCAGGATTCGGGGAGAAGACAGCCAGCTAAAGCTTCATGAGAAACTAAGCCTGTCTGACACCTTGGTCTTGCACTTATACAGAACTATGAGAAAATACATTTTGGCTTTTGCATGTACGGGTATGTGCATGTGTGTGTGGTGTATGCTCACGTGTGTAGTGCATGCATTCATGTGTATGCAGTGTATGCATGTGTGTGTGGTATATGTATGGTGTACAGTGTAAACAGATCAAAAGTGATGCATGACTGTGGTCAACTTTTTATGTGGGCGATGGGGATTTGAACTCAGATTCTCATACTTGTTCACTAGACGCTCTTACCTTCTAACTCATCTTCCCAGCCCAGTTTCTGTCTTTGAAGCTTCCCAGTCTGTGGTATGTTGTTTGGGCTTCCCATTCTGTGGGTGTGGAAGCCGTAGCAAACTCACACACGGAGGAGAGTACTAGAATGACAGGTCGGCTTGTGTCTAGTAGCGGTGTGATTCCACACTGCCCCCCACCCCCATGGTCTCAGTTTCCTTATGAAATAGGGGAAATGGCCTTTATTTTGGGGTGCTGTGGAAGAGCAGTGGTGGATAGGGATGGGGTGCTTTCTTTATAATTCTTGCTTAACTTCTTTCAGAACACCTGGACTCATGTGCTCTCTAAGGCCACTGCCGGGTCCTCTGCAAGAACAACAAGTTGCTCTAAACTGCTGAGCCATCTCTCCAGGTCCCTCATTTTGTTTCTTATTCTTTGCTTTATTGCTGGCACCTCAGACTTCCGAAAACAGTGCCTGAACAGAGCAAATCCTCTCACGTGTGAAATGCAACACTGACTAGCCAGATGTGTGGTTGATGAGGATGTGTGATGGGCGGCATCACGGGGGCAAGGCTTCTGTCTGACAGGAAATTCAGCTACACTCTCCATCTCTGCCATCTTCTAGGCTTGGTGCGGGACCCCATGATGGCCTTTGCAGAAACTTTTTCACAGTCATTTAGGATATTTGTCATCCCTCAGAACACTACTGAACTGCCGGTGCTGTGCATCACCCCTTCAAACCTGCTCTTGGCCGACTTGACACACACTAGCAGGCTTAGCTGGGCTGCCAATGGGATCCTTATTTTCACTCTGCATGAATAAGTAGTGACTGCTCTACTGCTTTTGAGACCTTGGGAGAAATAGATTCCATTTTCCACACAAAAGATTTAGATTGGATGGGCTGGAGAGATGGCTCAGAGGTTAAGAGCACTGGCTGCTTTTCCAGAGGGCCACAATTCAATATCCAGCACCCACGGTGGCTCACATCTGTTTGTAATTCCATTTCCAGAAGATACAGCATCCTCAGACATGTGTGCAGGAAAACTACCAATGCACATGAAGTAAAAATGAATAAAAAATTAAAAATATTTAGATTAGATGCAGGGAAGGCATTTTGGGCAGAAAAGAAATACACCCAATGGTTGGCGTGCTGAGGTTTTTGTTGGTTGCTAAGAGCTGCAGGTCATGACATGGGTTTGGACCCCAGATGCTGAAGGGAGTGCTGAGATAATCATTCTCTGTTTTCTGGTGTCAGTGAGTTAAGAATTCCTCCTGCTCTGGAGAAGTGCACTTTTCCATCACTTTGGCTCCGTGGAGATTCTACTTCCTGGCAATAGTATGCCAATGGGACATGAGCCAACTGGAAAAGAAAGCATGCCTTTCAGAACAGTCTACTAAGGCGTAGTGTCCTGGAATGTGTCAGGGCAGCCTGGAGCCAGCCAGGAGCCTACAGCCACTATACGTTTGCCAGGACCCGAGAAGCAATTGCCAGCTCCCTATACGTCTTCTCCCATGATATGTCTACTTGACACACAGTTGGAATCCAGAGCAAGTGCACAGTATTGAAATAGCAGCCGGCAGCATTTCCTTCCAATGCTGGAGAGCACCAGGAAGGAGCCTGAGTGCTGGGAGTCCCGGAAGGATCCAGCAGTCCTCCCGAGTCCTCTGTACCCTAGGTTCTTTACACATTAGGTAAAACTGTGGTGGGAATAGCCTGCTAACAGCTGTGGTAACTGGAGGGCATGGCAGGCACCACACCCAGCCTTAGTGTGTGTTCCCTTACTTCACCCCTGCTGAAATTATCATAGCTGCATTTTTGGAAAGCAGAAAATTCTCACCCAGAGGAGTGAAGGGACTTGCCATGCTCACACAGTTCCAAAGCAGAAGAGTGCATTCAAAACTGGAACTGCTAACCCCAGAGCGTGGCGACGCAGTTCTGAAGGTCAGCAGGGGATGTGTCTTGGATACTTCTTGCAGACAGGACTTTTAAAATATAGATCAGTACTTTGGTGTTTTCGACCTTTTCTTATAATTGCGCCCCACCTATGTATTTTAGTATTACAAGTAGAACAAAGATCTGTTTAAGAAATGTGACCTTTGGAGACTCACATACTTTGGTAGCTTGTGAGCCATAATCACCGTTACTCGGAAGGTCTTCGCTGTCTATCTAGGATGAATGCTGGGTAAGGTGAGGAGAATCTGCTCCATTCCTTCTCTGAGTTATAAGCAATTTGACTATATCAATTAAGCTTATGTGACTCTGTGTTTATCAACTGAATTTATTTGTTATTAATTTTTTTTAGGTAGTGGTAGTGGGGATTGAACTTAGGACTTGTGATTGCTACAGAAACACTCCATCATTGAGCTACAACTGTAACCTGTTTTGTTTTACAGTTCCTGATTAGCACATTAATTACAAATATTATATCTGGCATTGAATTTGATATCCTCACACTTGCATACAGTGTGTTTGGATTAGTTCCAATCTCCCTCTCCCTTCCTTTCTCCACCCTTCCTAGCCTCTCTGAATCAGGTTGAATTTATTTCTGTTTGGGCTTCCAAGTATGAGAGAGACCACGCCGTTCCTGTCTTTTCATGTCTGGCTTAGTTGACTGCTCAGTTGGGCCTCCTGTTCTAACCATTCTGTAACAAACAACAGGATTGCCTTCTTTCTCCATGATTAACACTCAATTGGGTCTATAAACCACCTGGGCTGACTGCAGAGTTTCCACCAGGTGAAGAAAGTGAGAAGCTGATTGAGGAATTTTCTCAAATTAGTATGTAACCATGAATAGGAAGTTTGAAATCAAGCTGTCTGGCTCCCGAGTTCAAGCCTTTATCCGTGACATCACACCACGAGTCATTGGCCTGGACTGTTTGGGTTTCATAGGGTGTCTGGGTGTTTTCAAAGCCTCCTGCAAGAGAGGCAGCGTGTGCATCATCCTTCTCAACGGACACAGGAAAAACAAGGCCTGGGACAGGAAGGGAGAAGCCTGGGGTCTCCTGGACAGGAGACAGCAGAGCACAGCTCAGCCCCTGTGATAAGCAGACCATTTCTCATCTGCACAGTCTCCCTGGCCTTTAGAGAATCCCTCCCTCCCTGTAGGGCTGTGCCGTTCACATCCGCACACATACTCTGCAAAGTTTTTTTTTTTTTTTAAATCTCATTAGTCAAAGAAAAACTAACTTCTGAACTTGGTATATCTGTGTGATAGACTTCAAGTAAATTGTAGTTTTATTTATAGCTCCCTGTCTTCCAGAAACTTAAGCAGCGATATGTTATTTGGCTCATAAAAAATAAAAATAAAATAAAATAAGATGACACCTCGGGCAGTGCTGTAACTAATTAGGGAGGTTTCGAAACTGCTGCTAATTTCAGACTCTGAAATGCGCACCGGCAGTGCCAGCAGCCAGACCCGCCATCCCCGTGGAGGACAGCCTCATGCAGCTGCGAAGCCCAGATTTCACATTAAGTCAAACAATTATTTTGAGGGGTTGAGTGAGCTCCGCAAAGTGCCATTATAATAAAATCCTTCAATTGCCTTGCTGAGACGCTGGCATTGACAGGGGAAGCTGGCTGATGGCGGGGAGGGGGGGAGGGGGCGGGGGGATGAGGGGGAGACTCTTCGAGAGCCTGGCAGCCAGCATCCTCCGCGCTCTGGTGCTGCCAGACACTTACTGCGGGAGGAACATCCGGAGCTTTGGGGGCTGGAGACAGAGCAAGGTGGCTTCAGTAGTGACAGCAGTAGTGGAAGGCAGCCAGGCTTGCTTTGATTCTCTTTTCTTTTTGCCTGCTAGCATTACTACTATTTTTTTTTGTTTAATTTCAAGTAATTTTGAATGTGAAAAAAAAGTTACAAAGGCGGGGTGAGGGATGAGAACTTCCGGGCAGCTTCACCTGCTCCCGAGTTGTGACTCTTACACCTAACCGTGGCGGGTTTTCCTCCAGGTACTGAGGATACTCTGCTAAGAAACACTTCCTTGGAGGAAAAGGGAACGGTGGAATAGAGTCAGCCAATGCCCTGCAGATGGTCACAGAGCTCATCGGGAGGGCATGCAGTCACTGCTTTGCTACAACGAGGTTCATGATTCACCTAGTTGGTGAATGGAGCCATGGAATCACCTCCAGGGCTCTGGACTCCAAAGGCTAAGGGAGAAAAGACATGGGCATCCGAGACCTGACAGAACTGGCTTTGTTCTATGTGTGTTTTGCATCCAGCCACTCAGCTCAACTGCGGTGAAAGAGGGTGGTCTAACCTGAAGAGGGTGCGTGCCATCAAGGCTTGTGAATTCTTGATAGAGACTAACAGGTGGTGGTGTGTGCATTTGTTCATCTGGATGATTGCAGGGACATTGTGACAGAGCTGCATTTGTGCTGGTCCTCGGGGTATCTCGAAGCCAGGTTCTCTTCATCAGGACCCTGGACAGTGTCCTGCGCAGCCGTTAGCTGCAGGATGTCTTGGGATTTTGCAGAGTACCTGTTGAGAAGGTTCTTTCTGACCATTTATTGGCACTGCTTTCCTTCCTCTGTTTTACTTCCTAGCACTTTTCACAACTGGACAAGTTACAGAAATGATTATTTTCTTTTTCTTTGCCATCTGCAGTGGAAGTTGCTTAATGATGTTTGTGAAATGGAAGTATGAATCCTTCTTTCATTTCCCCTTCTCTCCATCCCTCTCTCCCTCTCTCCATTTCTCCCTGCCTGCTTTCTTTTTCCCACTTTGCTTCTGATGTGCCCAGATGGGGACCTTTGAAATGCTATGATTTGGAGCTCACCTTTCTCCACCAATGTCTCTCGGTCTTGCCAAAGTGGAAGGCTGGAGCTAAGATGTACAAGCACTTCCTTCTTTTATCCCCTAAGCCTGGGTATGAACACGATGGGTGCACATTGGCCACAATCTCAAGTTTGCTCTCTCCCATGGCCACTTGCACAAGTTACTTTATTGTGGAGCTTCAAGCAAACACTCAGACATGGACAAACATCCCCCATCGATCATCCGCTTAATCCACTGTTCCCACACTTCTCTTAGTGGAGGTGCAGGAAATGGATGGTTCTGGGAGCTGATACTTGAGGCAAGTGTATCATTAAGGCTAGTGTGTCTCATTAAAGGAGACACCGGAAAAAGGTCATTTAAACATTCTTAAGCCAGTTTTCTCTGTGTGCACACATTCCATATGGTGTGTTCTCAGGAGCAAGCAATTACCACTGGCACAATGCTGTGAACTGGGGGGCAGAATGGACCACATATTAATGGCTCACACATGCATTATCTTAACCGGTTTACTTTAAAAGTCTGAAATTCAGATACCTGCTAGAAAAAAAAGAAATCGATGCCCGACTAGGAGAGACCAGGTATCAACCGAGAAAAGATGGATTTGGCCTGAGTGGAAGCCTTTTGTATATGAGGGTCCTGAAGCCTTCTCTGTATCTCAGTCCTTCATCACCCAGTTCACTTGTTTATAACATTTTCTTGGCCTTTGAATGCACTGGGTAATTTGTGACTGTGCAGTTAAGAGCCTGGATAATCAGAAAGATTGTGAAGCTGAAATAAGTTTGTCGTGTTTCCCATGGCATCTGAGCATAGATACAGAACAGAGGTGGAATTGAATGTTAGTGCATCCTAAGAAACTGGAGTACTGAGCTGCCCTAGGAGACTAGGGTTATTGCTTTCTGACAGAGCCCGAGTGCCACCTGCCTTACAAATGGAGAAGCTGGACCTGGTGGTGCACATCTATTATGCAAGTTACTTGAGAGGTTGTGATGGGAGGGTTGTAAGTTCAAAGCCTACCTGAGCTACAGTGAGTTCAAAGCCAGCCTGGGCATCAAAGTAAGACCCCCATGTCAAAAACAAAGTAAAATGAGAAGGTATGGATACATCTCAGCTGTAGGACACTAGTCCAGCATGCAGCAGGACCTTGGTATAAATCCTAGTACCTCAGTGATAATCATGCACACACACATATGACATGGAATTAGAAGGAGAACTATTTGGGGTGAAGAGAGAGGAGCAATGGTAGAAACAGGAGGATAGAAGAGGGTAATATGACAAATATGACCAAGGTACAATGATACAAGTCCGTGGAAATGTCATGGGGAAGCCTATCATTATGCATACTAATAAAAACAATCTAAGCAAAGAGTGGGAGAAGGGAACCTATTACAATAGAGAGGTGGGGGTATTCTTTAAAGAGCACGTTAATGAGACTCAGGTCTTATTCTTTTTCTAGGAGATTGGAAGTTAAAGTGTGGTATGGTCCAGCTTCACGTGTACTCATGCACCTCCCCCACCACGTGTATGAAGGTATATACATTAGTATATGGCATACTTTTAAGCTTCATGATAATTCGGGCCAAATGATGTCATTCACCCCACTTAACAAAGAAAAGAAATGTGAGGCCAGACAATGTGTTCAACTGAGTCAGTGAGCTCCCACATCTGCATTCAAACTTCTGTCCCCTTGGCATCAAAACACCCATTTCCTGGTTTGTTTTGGTGCCTCCCAGAAAAGTCCTCTGGATAGACTGGTTTCTCTTCCTTCTCAGGTCCCCAGCTGCTGCCAGGAGTATGTGGATGAGCTGCACACTCAGCAACCACTATGCTGACACAACACTGGTCACACCAGGAGCACAAGACTGTTGAACAACATCACAGTACCCTCGGACTCCAGACCTGGGGGCTCTGCCTCAGGTAGCTGCACTGAGCCTATGAATGTGCCGCTGTAACAAGCTCTTGGGCTGCCCTGAGGTTTAACGAGGGTAGGAACGGAGGCCTTGCATTAGCACAAGGGCCTTCTGGAATTGTTTCATTCATTTGCACATCCCTTATTTCGTTTACACTGAGAGGTGAACATGAAGCAACAGATGTGTGCCAGAAGCTGCTCTGGGTTCCAAGGGACCCAGCAATGAGCAAACAGACGTAAGCCAATGAGCAGCTGTGACTCAGAGCTTGCTCTGCTTCAGGGAGTTCTCACTTGTGTTTACTCAGATTCTATATTCTCAGGTAAGAAAAAGAATTTGAACATTGTGTAAAGAAACAGAAAAAGGCCCTATGTGGGGGCTTATGCCTTTAATCCCAGAACTCAGGGAGTCAGGGCCAGGCCTGGTCTACAGAGTGAGTCCAGGACAGCCAAGGCTACACAGAGAAACCGTGTCTCAAACAAAACAAAACAAAACAAAACAAAACAAAACAAAACATCAAAACCAAACCAAACCAAGCAAACAAACATCAACCAAACAAGAGGAAAGAAAGAAACTGTGAAGATTAGTAAATTTAAAAGTGATTGATGCGTGATGGCCACCAGGCTGGAGTAGGATGAGACAGCCAATGGGTATTGGGTTTCTCCACGTCAACTTAGAAGTTGACAGCAGATGTGTTGCACTTCTGAGTAGTCTATAAGCCACTGAACTGTCCAGTTTGAAAGAGTGAATTATACCAATAACAGCAAGTAAATAAAAATCATTGGAAAATAATGAAGAAGCTGCATGTGATGGTACACACCCATAACCCCAATACTCTGGAGGCAGAGGGAGAGGCAGGTGGACCTCTGTGAATTTGAGGTCAGCCTGGTCTATACAGTGAGTTGAAGGACAACTAAGGTCACATAGTGAGATCCTGCAAACAAACAACAGAATTTGTAGAAACCAGCTCACTCCTGGCCACTAGGGATGCAAATCATAGCCACTCTGAAAAACAAAACAAAGCAAAACCACAAACCATTACATAGCTTTTTTTTTTTTTTAATCTGAAATTAGACTTACTGCATGAACCAACAACTGAGCTCTGGGTGTGTACTCCAGAGAACTAAAGGCGTATTTCCATTTAGAATCTTGCACACAAATGTTAATACATTTTCCTAATAACCCCAAATTGAAAACTTCTTATACATCCTTTAGTGGATAATTTATTAAATAACCGTGGCACATTTGTTTATAGAACACAGCTCAGGAATCAAAGGAGTGAACTGCTACCATCCTCCACACTTGGGTGAGCCACAAGAAATTTATGTTGTTTTGAAAAGATTTCATAAAAAAAAATTCTATCCGTGTAACCTTCTTAAAATAACCTAACTGAAGACATGGTCATGAACGGGGTAGGCAGAGTGGCAGGTATGGATTTACACACACATACACACATGCACACGTACACACCTACACACACACACACACACACGAACCACAACTGTAAAAATATCAGTATTGTAGGAGACTGGAAAGCAGTAGAGAGCACTTACTGAGACACTTCTCCCCTCCCTGTGGGTCTGTCATCATTTTGATATAGAAAGTTAAAGCTAGTAGGGGGAAAAGTCAATTACCAGTTCAGTGTGTTTAGATTTTTTTTCTTCTTTGGGACTGGGGGTGGGCTCAATTAGTAGAGTGCTTGCCTGGCATGCACAGAGCCCTGTGCTCAGTCTCTAGAATGAAATTAAGCGGGGAATGGCTTTGAGCTCATTGGATCCTAGCACTTGGGCGTGAAGCGGGAGAGTTCAAGATTCCTGTTTCCACGGGTCAGAGAAGACCTAATGAAAACTCAGTACAGTTACCAGTGTCCAGCTATAATGAAGTCAACCTGCAGTGTCCATGGAGACCATATGGGCACAAAAGTGTGGCTCCAGTCTAGTCCCAGGTAGGTGTCATTAGCAGGAATATGGTAGGGTCCCCTGAGGCACAGGTCATGCATAGTGATAGTAAAGAACTTGTCCACATTTGATGCCAGTACAGATCAGTGGACATCCTGAAGCTCTATTCTAGCTGACAATAATGATACGGTATGCTCTCCATCCCCCTTAGAATTGTCAGAGAAGAACTGGTAGGTAATGTAGTCTTGGTAAGCCTCAGAATCTTAACATGATATTTCAAATGGTCAGATATTAATACAGCCACTCACCACACTATTAATCAGAGGTCTATCAACTGGAGTGAAACACAGATTCCAGTTCTGAGGGGACACATGCTATAGAGAGGAGCAGTACAGAAAAGCCTCGGTGAGGAACAGAGACCACAGCAGAGACAAATGAAGCTGCAGAAAACAATAGAAATCCTCAGCAAAGAAATATAAGATTAGAGAAACCAAAATGACATTTTTAATGGCAAAATATTAACAAATACTGGAGTAAACCCTGAATGAATTGTCTAAGCAGAGGAATCCGGGAGGTAAAGGTAAGAATCAATGAGCTTAAGCACAAGTTATTAACCAACCTGGAATACAGACAGGAAATAGATGGGAAAATTAGTAGTGTGTCAGGCCAATGTGGACAAAGCACCCACCACCACTGTCATAACTCTCAGGGGATAGCAAAAGGAATCAGGATGAAAAACTACCCCAAGACATAGTGGCTGAAAACTCCCCAAATTTGGCACATGGCTTATGTCTAAAAACTCAATAAACAGAGTCAATTTCAAAAAGATAAATATATCTACAACAGAACATATCACGAACAACTTCTAGATTCCAAAGACAGGAGACTCTTTAATTCTGCCAACAAGAAATTATATATGTTATATTACTTACAGGAAAAAGATGATCAGGAAAGGCATACTCTACTTATCAGGAGCTCAGAGACCTGGAGAAAGTACTGCATTTTTCTAAACTAGTTTTATTTTTTAATTTATGTTTTGAGAATTACATACAGCACATTTTGGCCTTACTCCCCCGCCCCCTCCTTTTACTACCTAATTTCATGTTCCTTTTGTCTTTTAAAAGAGAAAAACAAAACTCAAACCAAAACAAACAACTCCAGTTCCTGACACATAACCCCCCTACAACCTCCCCACCCCCAGAGAGAGAGAGACAGAGAGAGAGAGAGAGAGAGAGAGACAGAGAGAGAGACAGAGAGAGAGAGAGAGAATAAAACAATAGCATAAAATGAAAAACCACGGAGTTTGAATTTTGTTGACCAACTACTTCTGGCATGGGGCCTGCCCTGACGTGTTGCTGATGTACCCAGTGTCAAGCTACTGAAGGAAACTGCCCTCTCTCTGCCTCTCTCTCTGTTTCTGTCTCTCCCTGTAGCCATCAAGCACTAGTAGCTTCTAGGCTGGAAGTAGGACTTCGTGTCCATTTCCCCTTCTCTGTGCTGTCATTTGGTCTGGTTTGAGCTGATGGAGGTCTCACATATGATGTCACAGTCCCTGTGAGTTCATATGTGTGTCTGTCCTGTTACAGACACACATTTTTTTTTTGCCATTTCATTTTTAAATTTAAATCTACTTTTTAAAAATTTATTCACTTTACATCCTGATTGTAGCCCCTCCCTCATCTTCTTATGGTCCCACCCTCCCTCCTTTTTCTCCCATCCCCTTCCCCTAGTCCTCAGAAAGGGTGAGCCCACCTCCCCTATCAATTGACCCCAGCCTATCAAGTCTCATCAGGACTACCTGCATCCTCTTCCTCATGGCCTGGCAAGGTCACCCCACCAGGAAAAAGTGACTGAGTTGCAGGCAGCAGAGTCCATGTCAGCAACAGCCCCTGCTCCCCTTACTAGGGAACCCACATGGAGACTGAGCTGCCTTTGGGCTACATCTGAGCAGGGGTCTAGGTCCTCTAAATGTATGGTTGTTGGTTGGTGCCTTAGTCTCCACAGGCTGCCCTTGTGCCCAGATTTGTTGGCTCTGTTTGTCTTCTTGTGGAGCTCCTGTCCCCTCTGGGTCCTTCTAACTCCTCCACTCTTCCACAAGATTCCCCCTGTGATCTGCCCAAAGTCTGGCTGTGAGTCTCAACATCTGCTTTGATCCCTGGTGAGTGGAGTCTTTCAGAGGACATCTATGGTAAACTCCAATCCTGTTCCTTCTGTTCATAGAATTCTAGTCAGCTATTAAAAACAAAGACATCTTGAAAATTTTCAGGCAAATGCATGGACCTTGAAAAGTTCTTAGTGAGGTAACCCAGACCTAGAAAGACACACGTGGTAGACACTCACTTATAAGTGGACATTAGCCAGATAATACAAGATGCCCATACTACAGTCCACAGACTTAAAGAAACTAAGCAACAAGAAGGACCCTAGGGAGGATGCCTAATTCTCATTCAGAAGGGTAAATAGAATCGACACCAGATGCAAAGTACTTTTTAATTGTTGGAGTAAAAAGAAAAAGAAAAAAAAAACAACCCAAAGTTCTACATCCAGAGAAAATATCCCCTGAAAATGGAAGAGAAATGAAAACCCATAAGGAGGAACCAGGGGATTTGGATGTATACATTTTGAAGGAATGGCAAGTAAAATTTGTTTTTGAGCAGAAAGGAAACATTGGAAGGAGACTCGTGTCATTGTAGAGGAGGAGACAGCAGCAGGGATAGAGAAAAAACCAGGCCCGAGTGCAGCACCTCAGTTCCTTTTTCTCTGTAGGGAAATGTCACCTGCATGAAACAAGAAATGCAATATGTGTGATGTGGCCTTTAGTATCCACAGAGGTAATACTTCAGGTAATTGTGCCACAAGGACAAAGAGAGACAAAAAGATCTGTGGGTTTTGCTCTTTAACTGAACCAGCTGAGTGTTTATATTGAGCTACAATAAGTTATACATACGTAATGTCATACCTAGAATAACCATTTAACTACCTCAGTAAAGTCCAAACAAGGCCAATATAAATGAATCTATGGCACAATGCACAGAAATTGCTAGGTGAATTGGATTATAAAAACGTTAAAGTAACCCAGAGAGAGTAAACATGGAAAGTAAACAGAAAACACCAAATTCAAGTTCTAGAATTACATTAAATGTAAATGACCTAAATACTCTAAAGGGCAGACGCTAAAATAAATATAATGATGCACATATGCATGTATAAGCATGTACACAATACATAATTTAATTATTTTCATCAATATTGCTTTTAATTACAGAGATGGAAACCTGGGTCACATTTTGGAAAAAAAAAACCACAATTCATCATTTTATTAGCTAAAGAATGAAAACTAGATTGTCATATAACTTGATGCAGTAAAATCATTTGACAAAATGCAATGCCTACTCATAAAAGAACACACATTCCTGAGAAAACAGGAATACAGAGGATCCTTTAGCTTTCACTTATAGATTTTTGTAGTTGGGATGGAAAGATGGCTCAGCTGTGAAAGGCTAGGCTCACAACCAAAAGTAATTTTTGTAGTCAGACTCAGTGGAGAAAGCCAGAGTAATTTTCTTCTGAGAGAAGAACAGCACAAAAGCTCTTGCTCTGCATGCTGGGACCAATACTTAATGTTGTGCTATAATTCTCACCAGAGCAGGAAAAAAACAACAAAGATAACATGAATTTTTTATTTGTCATAAGGGGACATCCAATTCCCCTGAAACTGGAGCTACAAACAGTTGGGAATTGAACCCAGATCCTCTGAAAGAGAGCTGACCTTTGTTCTTCACCACTGAACCATCTCTGGACGAATTAGGAAACAATAAGCATCCCCTATTGATAGAAAGGCCTCACTACATAAAATTCTCAAAGAATTTAAAGAAAGGTGACTTGAACACGTTATAATCACAATAGACCTAAGGTCAATTATGTTTGTGTGTGCAAGCAATGAAACATGGGACTAAAGCTAAAAGTGAAACGCCATTTACAATTGCAGAGAAATGATCAGTAATTTGGTAGAAATCTGGCAAAATAGGCACATAGCGTATGCTGTCCATATACTTCTGGGTGTGGAGCCATTCACCAGCCTGCCTGGAGCCACACCCTTAGAGAAAACTGACTCTCCCTCCCCAGAAGCCATCCATTGTCCACCATTATGGGTGAAGGCACAGTGAAACTTCTGTGCTGGAAGGTTGACTGGCTTGGTCTCATGCAGCGATCCTGTCATGTACAGAGGAAGAGGTAAGCTAAGGAGAACAAGAAGGGGGGAAGGAAGGGGAGTTGGGGGCTTCAGAGATGATTCAGTAGTTAAGAACACTGACTGCTCTTTCAGAGAAGCTGGGTTCTATTCCCAGATCCCACACTGCAACTCACAACTTTTTGTAGCTCCAGTTCCAGGGAAATCTAATGACCTCTTCCAGCTTCTCTGGGCACTGCATGCACAGGTGCAGAGATGCATGTGCAGCCTAACAGCCCATACACATAAAACAAAAGTAAAATTTATGTGCAAAGTAAAAGTAATTATAATAGCTAAACCATTCTAAAAATGAGAACAAAATGAAAGAGACCACGTGTCCAGTGAGGACATTTATTGTATAAACCAGTCAAGTCTTTGGGCTGTTGACAAAGGATCAGAAGCATAGCTCTGTGGAGCAGAATAAGTCACAAATGGTCTCATACAAATCAGGTCAGCTCATTTTGACGAAAAAGAGAAATTAAAAAGAAGAACAGTTCTTTTGACACAAGCTTCCAGAACAGCTAGAAAAAAAATGCTAAAAGGAAAATTGAGTTTAAATCTTTTGCCATACACAAAGTTAGCTTAAAATGAGTCACTGATTTGAATGTATAGTATAAAACTGTAAAATATTTTGAAGTAGCATAGAATTTTCTGAATATAGAAGTTAGTGAAGGGCTCCTCTTAGTCATAACGCTAAACATACAGATCATTTTGAAAAGCAAACCAATTCACTACACTTCATTCATCAGAGTTAAAACGAACCCATTAAGAGGATGACAAAGCCATGCACTGGGACATAATATTTACAAACTCTAAATACATAAACAGGGACTGGTAATTAAGGTATATTTTTAAGTTGCCAAAATTAAACAGTAATTTAAGAGTGCAGTTCGGACATAGGCAAAATGCAAGGTAGACATTCCAATGAGCAGATGGAAACAACAGCAAATGAGCATGGGGAGAGGTGCCTCATGGCACAGCTGGATCAACTAGGATCCTGTTACAAAACATCCAGAAGCGCATTAAGGAAGGAAAGGTTTATCTTGGCTTCTGTGACAGGGGACGCAGTCCGTGATGGAGAGGAAGGTATGGTGGTGACAGCTTCCTGTGGCACTAGGGAGCTGCTTGATCTCATCTTCGTGGGTTATGAAGCAGAGAAAGGGGGATTACTGATGTGCTCAGCTGGCTCTTAGTCTGGGATCCTGCCCTATGGGATGGTGCAGCCCATCTTACAGACACAGCTAAGGTTTTATTCATCAGTGCCCAAAGGCTTCGCCTAACTCAATCAAAATTAACCATCACATTGGGCTTTTGGAAAGAACAAATTAAGAATGCAATGAGTTCTTACTACCTGTGTGTTAAAACAGTTAAATTTTAAGAATAATAGTAAACAAGAATTCAAAGGGGAGAATATGAATAGATAGATCTAGCCACATACTGTTGGTGAGGATGTAAAATTGCCTGACAACTCTAATAAGTAAGTTTGATATTTTAAAATCTAAGTATATTTACAATACAATCAGCCATTGCATCCCTAGGTATCAACTAGAAAAAGTGATAAGTTACATGTAAAAAAAAAAGCCTATACATGGCTGTTTGTAGCAACTGTATTACAGTAACCAAAAATCAGGGACAAATAAAAATATCCCTCTATATTTCTATTGTATGGTTTTGGCTTCCTTGTCAAAAATCAAGTATCTGTAGGTTTGTGGGTTTATTTCTGGGTCTTCTATTCAATTACATTGATCCACTATTCTGTTTCTATGCCAATACCATGCAGTTTTTCTTACTATTGCTCTGTAGTACAGCTTGAGATCAGGGATGGAGATACTTTCAGACTATCTGTACAGGATCATTTTGGCAATTCTGGGTTTTTTGCTTTTCCATAGGAAGTTGAGAATTTTTCTTTCAAGTTCTGTAAAGAATTGTGTTGGTATTTTGATGGGAATTGCATTGAATCTATAGATTGCTTTTGGCGGGATGGCCATTATCACTACCAATCCATGTGCATGGGAGATCTCTCCATCTTCTAATATCTTCTTCAATTTCTTTCTTCAGAGACGTGAAGTTTTTCTCAAACATATCTTTCACTTGCTATGTTAGAGTCACACCAAGGTACTTTATGTTATTAGTGGCTATTGTGAAGGGTGTTGTTTCCCTAATTTCTTTATCGACCCTTTTGTCTTTGGTATACAGGAGGACTTCTGATTTTTTGAGTTAATTTTGTATCAAGCCACCTTGCTGAAGGTGTTTATCAGCTGAAGGAGTTCTCTGGTTGAATTTTTGGGGTCTCTCGTGTATACTATCATATGGAAAAAAGACAGCATTTTCAACAAATGGTGCTGGTCTAACTGGGTGTCTACATATAGAAAAATGCAAATAGATCCATATTTATCACCCTGCACAAAACTAAAGTCCAAGTGGATCAAAGACCTCAACATAAAGCCAGACACACTAAATCGGTTAGAAGAAAAAGTGGGGAAGAGCCTTGAGCTCATTAGCACAGGAAACAACTTCCTGAACAGAACACCAATAGCACAGCCTCTAAGATCAACAATCAATAAGTGGGACCTCATAAAATTGAAAACATGTAAAGCAAAGGACACTGTCATCAGAACAAAACGACAGCCCACAGACTGGGAAAGGATCTTCACCAACCCTACATCTGACAGAGGGCTAATATCCAGAATATATAAAGAACTAAAGAAGTTAAAAAGCAACAAATTAAGTAATCCAATTAAAAATGGGGTACAGAGCTAAACAGAGATTTCTCAATTGAGAAATACCGAATTGTAGAGAAACACTTAAAGAAATGCTCAACATCCTTAGTCATCAGGATGCAAATCAAAATAACCCTGACATTTCACCTTACTCCATCAGAATGGCTAAGATCAAAAACTCAAGTGACAACACATGCTGGAGAGGAGGTGGAGAAAGAGGAACCCTACTCCATTGCTGGTGGGAATGTAAACTTTACAAACACTTTGGAAATCAGTCTGGTGCTTTCTCCAACAATTAGGAATAGCACTTCCTCAAGATCCAGCTATACCACTCCTAGGCATATATCCAAAATATTATCAAGTACACAACAAGGACATTTGCTCAGTCATGTTCATAGCAGCTTTATTCGTAATAGCCAGAACCTGGAAACAACTCAGATGTCCCTCAACAGAGGAATGGAAACAGAAATTGTGGTACATCTACACAATGGAATACTACTCAGCAATTAAAAACAAGGAAATCATGAAATTTGCAGGCAAATGATGGGATCTAGAAAAGATCATCCTGAGTGAGGTATCCCAGAAGCAGAAAGACACTCACTTATAAGTGGATATTAGACATATAATATAGGATAAACACACTAAAATCTGCATAGCTAAAGAAGCTAAGCAAGAAGGAGGACCCTGGGTAAGATGATCAATCTCACTCAGAAAGACAAATGGGATGGACATTGGAAGAAGGAGAAAACAGGAAACAGGACAGGAGCCTATCACAGAGGGCCTCTGAAAGACTCTACACAGCAATGTATCAAAGCAGATGCTGAGACTCATAACCAAACTTTGGGCAGAGTGCAGGGAATCTTATAAAAGAAGGGGGAGATAGTGAGACTTGGAGGGGACAGGAGCTCCAAAGGAGAGCAACAGAATGAAAAAAATCTGGGCACAGGGGTCTTTTCTGAGACTGATACTCCAACCAAGGACCATCCATGAGGTAACCTAGAACCCCTGCACAGACATAGCCCATGGCAGCTCAGTATCAAAGTGGGTTCCCTAGTAAGGGGAACAGAGACTGTCTCTGACATGAACGCAGTGGCTGGCTCTTTGATCACTTCCCCCTGAGAAGGTAGCAGCCTTGCCAGGCCACAGAGGAGACAATGCAGTCAGTCCCGATGGTACCTAATAGAATAGGATCAGACTGAACTGGAGGAGCACTTCCCCTATTAGTGGACTTGGAAAGGCGTATGGGAGGAGACGAGGGAGGAAAAGTGGGACTGGGAGAGAATTAGGGAGGGGGCTACAGCTGGGATACAACGTGAATAAACTGTAACTAATATAAAAAATAAAAAAAATCCCTCTACGTGAGAATGGGTAAAGAAGCTGTGGTGATACATTATAAAGAATGTCTTTCAAGAATGAAAACAAATAGACTGTGGATGTCATGAATAGCTGCAGTGAATCTTGAGGGCATCATACTGAGTGAGAAAGAGCAATATCAAAAGGTCACATACTCCATTAGTGACACCTCCCTCACTACGACAAAATACCTGAAATTACAAATTTACAGAGAAAAGATTGATTTGTCTATAGGTTTGGAGGTTTCAGCCCATGATCTCTTCTTCCAAATGCTTACACTTCCACAGCACTGATACAGGAACTGATATGGAGGAGCGGTGCCTACTGGCTTGCTCCTCATGGCTTATTTAGATTGTTTTCTTATAAAACCCACGACCACCAACCCAGCGACATTACCACTCACAAAGTGGCTGGGCCTTCCCACATCAATCACTAATTAAGAAAATGCACTATGGGTTTGCCAACAGCCCCGTGTCATGGGAGCATTTTCTTAATTGAGATTTCCTCCTCTAAGATGACTTTAGCTGTATCAAGTTGACATAAAACTGTCCAGCACACAGACTGGCTAGATCCCAGGGGAGGACTTTGCATCCAGCCCTGAGGAGACAGGATAAGCTGGGGTTGGATGGAAGGGAAGGAGGTCCTCCCCTGTTGGTGGACTTGGAGGGGGCGGGGAAGAAGGAGATGAGGGAGGGAGTGGGAGGGTAGGAGGGAATGGGGGAGGGGGCTACGCCTGGGATTCAAAGTACCTAACC
>CM053758.1:13841787-13864833 GCA_028658305.1 Pachyuromys duprasi
GGAGGACTTTGCATCCAGCCCTGAGGAGACAGGATAAGCTGGGGTTGGATGGAAGGGAAGGAGGTCCTCCCCTGTTGGTGGACTTGGAGGGGGCGGGGAAGAAGGAGATGAGGGAGGGAGTGGGAGGGTAGGAGGGAATGGGGGAGGGGGCTACGCCTGGGATTCAAAGTACCTAACCTGTGACTGAGATAAAAATAAATAAATTAAAAAAAACATTAAAATGGAAAAAAATATTTCCAATAAAGATCAATTTAGATTAAAAAAAAAAACCTGTCCAGCACAGGTGCCTACACTCTGAGGCTCATACTGCTATAACAGATCAGGTGCCTGTGTAAAGAGACCACCTTTTCAGTCAGCTGACAGGGCTGAGAATGGGCTTGCAAGTAATGATTTAGTCACTATTTTGTAAATTCTCTTCTCCTACAGTCCACGCTGGAGGGTAAACATGTTGGCACTGTTGACCCCCACCTCCTGACTGTACCTGACTAGATGATGGTGGATCCCAAGACCCCATCCTTGACCAGATGGATTTAGTCAAATTCTCTTCAGAAGAAATGATGAAAAGACACAACAAGCATAGTCAGATGGTCTTGCCGACTGTAGTGTAGGAATTGAAAAGCTGTGTAGTCATCACTCCAAAGCTGGGGCATCACAATTCAAAACCAAAGCAGGAGACTCAGTGGAAATTGAACATAATAACAAATTAATTCACCCACTAAATTGAGGTTTGATGTTTCAGACAATTGTAGGTCTTAGGAGTATGTGCTTACCTGTTGGGGAAAGGGTTTGAATGCTAACATTCAACCTCCTTCCACATCTATTGCTGACCTTGGCTCAACTCTCCAGGCTCATTTGTCCTCAAAGAGGATTGCTCTTGGCAATGACAACATGAGTCCAGTGGTCCCTAAACCTACATTTCCCATCAAGAAGCTTTACACCTCAGGAGGAGAGTGTCTCTTAAAAATGCCTCCCAGAAGCACATTACCCTGCCACTCAGCTGGCCCCTCTGAGTTGATGAGCAGATCTGGTAGGTTTTGGTGATGTGTTTTAGCCATAGTGCTGGTCAGCAGGACTCTACCCAAATTATGTGACTCATGAATGGGAAGAAGAAGAGCCTAACATCTGCAAGAAGAATATATGCATTTGGGGTAGTCCACAAAACCACTGCTAGGAGGGCCATTGAAAGCAGAGAGGGAAAGGAAGCCAGTACCTCAGGGAAATCAGGACACAAGGTCATGTTCACACAAGGATAGGGAGAGGGAGGCAAAAGGGGCAAAAGAGACCCCTTAGTTTTTTTTTTTAATTTAATATGCTTGCCTTAGTTCATTACTGTAACAAAATACCACAGGTTGGGTGTCTTACAAACAGCAGTAGTGGGCTTTCACAGTCTGAAGGTCAGAAGTCCAAGTTAAAAGCCTGGCCATCCTCACTTCCTGTATTCTCACAAGGGAGAAGTGAGGAGGTCCCTGCACTCTCTTTATAAGGGCACCAATTCTACCCATGAGGGCTCCACCCTCATGGCTGTGTCTCCTCATAATTATGCTCCAAAGACTCATATCTTAATGTTGTATAGTGGTGGTTAGGAATCATCCCATACATTCTCGGGTTCATAAGCATTGGACAAACAGCACATCCCCACTATTGGAAGTCCTGCATAATTTGCCTCACAGTAGAGTATATCGGGATG
The DNA here is from genome assembly GCA_028658305.1 of Pachyuromys duprasi. NCBI lineage: Eukaryota > Metazoa > Chordata > Mammalia > Rodentia > Muridae > Pachyuromys > Pachyuromys duprasi. Next base: position 13,843,475 of record CM053758.1, read on the forward strand.
TGCCTGGGATGCAAGCCATAGCCTCACACATGCCAAGCGCACGCATCATCCCTGACCCTCAGCCCCGAATCCTAGTGGCTTCTGGTTTCCTACAACATACAGCCCCTAAACTCAGCCTGAGAAACCCCCAGTACCCTTGACACATGGCTGGACTGACTCTTCAGTGAGGCGGGCCCCACTTGTGTCTCCATGCACTTTGATAGAGGGATCGGGAGCTCCCCCAATTTCAGCATTAATTTCTCCAGCTGCAATTGTCTCCCCAGTTACTAAGTACTGTTAGTCCTAATTAACCAGTTTGCAGGCAATTTTTCAACCTATCAAGTACTGAAATAAAATAATGAGCTCAGCTGAAGAGGACAGACAAGGCGGGGGTTCACAAGGGAGCTCACATTTTATTACCGATTCCACTCAGAGCTGGGCTGCAGAGGGCTCCTTCCTTTTAAATCCTTCTCGCATTTTTTTTAAAACCAGTTCCAGCCTCATCATACCTTGAAGTCGGAAGAATCCTGTCAGTATATTAAGATGAAAGATGCTTCTGTGTTTCCCTTATGAACGAGCTGGATTTAATTCTTGATCACACCCAGTTAATTTGAATACTTTAATGATCCTGTCCACAGGGAAAGGAAACCAGATGAATGTGTCATGCCCACCTCATTTGAGAACATCTCCAAGGAATTTCTCTATCAGAAAACTAAATATTCAAAACCCTATTCATTCATTTCCCCAACAGGCCAACTTTTTGACATTATTATTTTTTCTTCTGTTGGTTTCAGCCAAAGGCAAGTGGGAGAAGATGTTAAGAAGACTAGCCTGTTAAAATTCCAAAATTCCTCTGTCCTCCATAATGTGACCTTCTCTTTCTTCTCATCTCCCATGAACATCAATAGCAGCTATGCAATAAATACTTATTAAGAAAGGTGGGGCTCAGCACTTCTATGCAGCCCCATTTTACTGGACCCTTTTGGGAGCTGTTCTCCCTCAAAGTTAAGTTCAGGTTTGGCTTTACCATGTCTGGATCCTGCTCTCCCTTCAGCTGAACTGAGGATGGCTGCACTTCCACAAAGAGCATGGTTAACAATGAAGAACTATTTTCACATGGCTGGGAAAATAAGGAAAATGTGCTAATGCATAGAGTGTTGTTTCTTTATGCTCCTCAGACTCCAATCAAGTGGCTGATAGATCTCTCAGACTCATATTTGTTTGGATTTTCCTGGATGCTCATGGCTAATGGAGCTTCTTCCTTCCCTGGTCTCCATGGATCTAACAGTCTTTTACAGTGGGGAAGCTTCTTATTGGACCCTAGGACTTTCTGAGAAGCTCTCCCTTTTATATGTTCAAACGTTTCTCCAGGTCCAGAGTCCTTCCAAGCTGCAAGAAGCTTTTGCTTTGGTTCAAAGCATTGTTCTCAAAGTGAGGCTTCTGCAGCAGCAGCAGCAAGCAGGCTTATCACCTGACCCTTATTGGGACTACAGATGCTCGGGCCTACTGAATAATGAACAAGTGTGCAGTGTGACCAGGTTCTCCAGGAGATGCTGGTGCCCACCAGAGCTTGAGGACCAGTGGCATAAAGAAGCCACTCTAGCCAGTAGGAATGGACCTCATGATGCTCTTCCATGAAGGTGGTAGGAGGTGGTCACAAGTCTGGACAGGTCAGCTGTGTCTGCAGGAACCCCTTTTCCAGGCTATGTAAGAAATGGTGCAGAGAACAATTCTGAGCCCCCACCCTGAACTACTGACTCATATGTGCATCTCTCCTTAGCTCATGGCTGAGATCCTATAACCCTGGATATCAACAAGCTGCGGTTATGGCTTAAGTAACATGTCAAGTGAATTTTAGTTATCTGCTTTGGAAAATTGGAAAAAATTCGTGTCAAGTTCTGGATTTGTGGCTACCCTCTAAACCATCAGATTATCTACTAGGTCTCATCCAGCTCCAGCTGCCCTCCATGGGGCTTTCCTGATCGGCTGGAGCCCATATTCTTTAGATCCCAATTTCTTCAACAATAGGTCACACCCTTTGGCTTTGCCATTTCTGGCCCTCTTTCCCTTCAGCTGAACTGCTGCCATTTCCATAAGGAACATGGTTGAAAATGTGTGAGGGATGGGAGAAACAAGGAAAGTGTGCTAATGCTTAAAATGTTATTTTCTTATGACCCTCAGACTCCAGTCAAAGTGGCCAATAGCTCTGCAAGGCTCATCTTTGCCTGAACTTTGCTGGATGCTCATGGCTATCTGAGTCTCTTCACTCCAACAAGTCCACTATGGAGGACCAGAGGATCCCTTGTTGTGATACAGAACTTCACTGCTGCCCCAGTTCTCAACATAACATGTGCACTTTGCACTGTGCATGCTATAACCACCGATTAGCAATGGGTGCCCGGAACATGTGCCCCAATTCCGACACCGATGTATGTTATGAATTCAGAATAAGCACAAATTGGTTTAATCACCCAGACAGGGGCCTATAGCATTTTCCTCCCATTACTTGGCATCTGAGTATCAAATTATTATATCTTTGGTTATTATTGTATTAAAATATTTGATGAAAAAACTTGTTTGAGTTGCTGACAAGTTTAATAAAAAATAAGCTAAATGAATTTTGGGATAAGACAGAGTTTTCAACAATTTCTAAAATAGGTCTAAACATACTTCTCTCTCTATATATAATTATGTGAAGTAGCATTATCTGAATTGAATTGATGATTATAAAGTCAAAATACTGATCAATGACGAAGAAGCTGTGTGTCCTGCAGTATAAAAATTTCAGCCAAGATTTAACCCATTATGTAAAAATATACATACCCATCTCATTAACCACATTTTTTCATTTTTCATAAATACTTAAAATTATGTGTACACCAAATACTTGTTTAAAAATAAATTTTAATTACTTATTATTAGTTAATATCTGCTTTGTATACTTAATTTCTTATCTGCACACTCCAGGGTGGCATGAAAATTGCTTGGAAGAAATGGGGTCAGAAGTGGAAAATTAAGATTTGACTTAGTTCCCCACTCTCTCTGCCGTCTCCCAAACCGAGGATGGTTGTCAAATGCTGTCTGAGCTTATCCTGTTGGAAAAGATGCTCAGAAAGGAGGGCCAAGGGTAAAGAAGATGCTAAGTGATCATCTTTCTCGCTCTCTCTTTTTTAAGCTTTTGTTTCAAAAAAACGCCAGAAGAGGGCACCAGATCTCAGTACAGATGGTTGTAAGCCACCATGTGGTTGCTGGGAACTGAACTCAGGACCTCTGGAAGAACAGACAGTGCTTTTAACCACTGAGCCATCTCTCCAGCATTAATAATATTATATTGATTATATTAATATTATATATCAAAATATTATATTTATTATGTATCAATATATTATATATTTTAATATATTAATTATGCATGTTACCTGTGCAGATGGCAAGTCTCCTTGTGTGCTCTCTACACAGGTAGGCAATGCTCTTGCTCGCATCGACTTGTCATCCTCAGGCCTCTTTCTCCTCCAGCTGTGCGCTTCCTAGATGGTCCCCTTTCCACCCAGCCTCTCCCAGTTTTTGAGATCTAGACTCTGAATGTGATATTTATTTGTCTTTTTGACTCTTGCTTATTTTGATTAACAGGAACCAACCAGGTCCTTTGCAAGACAGAGGATGAGCATCTTTGTAGACGTGAAGGGTAAGCAAAGTATCTGCTTGAAATATTGAAAACATACAACCCAAAAAGACAGCTAACTCACGACATCCAAATCATACTTTTGATATTATCATAGTGGTCCCTGTGCCATGGCTCTCAGTGTCTCTTCATTAGGTCTCAGTGGCATGAATCCTAAACATTCGGCGTCTTCCATTTTGGTTCTGGTACCACACTGCATTCTACTGAAGGGCCTGAGAAACAGACGTCAGATTCGGAGAAGGAGGTTCAGACAAGGGTTTGCTGTAGGAACTAGCCACAACAGTTGATGTGGAAACACAGGTGATCGTTCCTGTGCTGTGAGACTACAATACACAAAGATGGAGGAAGTCTCTGTATATGGTTGAGACTGGGGAGAGAAGGAGGAGCAATGAGTGACTGAGTGCCCAGGCATGCTTTTGAGTCTTAGAGGTGTCAGGCCCTCCTTGAGGGTAGTCTTGATCTTCAGATAAATGTTCATACCCCACTCAGTCCCCACTCACTGGCCAAAGTAAAGCTAAAAGAGCACAAGAAATGCTCATTCTTTCTTTTCCTGGTTTCCTCCCTCCCTTTTTCCTTCCTCCTCTTCCTCCTTCCCTCCCCCCCCCTTTCCATATTTCTTATTTTTGAGGTAAGATCTCTCTAAGCATTCCTGACCAGCTTCAAACTGAATCCCTCCCTACTCCTGCCTCTCAGGTTCTAAGATATGGGTATGTGCCAGCCCCTGCCAACCATGCCCCTTCGATGGTGAAGGATTTGTTCATTTGTTCACTTGTTTGGTTGATGTTTTAGAGATATGTTTTTATTTCTTTGGCCTTGTGTGTCTAATTTGGTTCTGGTATACTGAGAGTGTGAATGAATAAATGAACAGTTTTATTAAAAAATCAGTTGGTTATAGGTGCTTGAGTTTGCTTCTGAGTCCTAGACTCTATTGCTCTGTGTATCTGTTTTATGCCAGTAGTATGTGCTTTTGCATACTATAGTTTTATAGAATATTTTTAAGTCCAATAATGAGACATCTTCAGATTGGTTGTTTATGCTAGGGGTTATTTTGACTGAGAGGTTCCGTCATTCTATATTAATTTTAAGACTATTTTCTCCTTTTCTGAGAATGCCCTAAGTAATTTTCAGAGGCATTCCATTGAATATTGTATATCATGTTAGATAGTGTGGACACTAAAGTAATATTGATTCATTTTATTGAAAATAAAAATTTTTCACACAATATATTCTGATCAGGCTTTCCTCTCCCTCGACTCCTCTGTCTCCTCCCTATCTCCTCACCCACCCACATCTTCTTTCTCTCTTTCTTTAGAAAAAGACCCATGAATATAGGATATTTTTCTATTATTTTGTTTCTTCTTGAATTTTCTTCATCAATGTTTTATAATTTTTGGTGCAGAGACTCCTAATTTCATTGACTAGATTTGCTCCTTAGTGTTTATTGGTTGTTGTAGATGGGCTTGCTTGTTTTATTTTCTGGATAATTCGCTGTTGATTTAGCACACCTTGAATCCCTTCACTAAGCGGCACTGAGGGATTTGGATCTCCATATTCAGAAGAATGAACTTAGATCCTTATTTCTTACCACACAAAAATCAACTCAAAAGCCTTAAATGTAAGACCCAACACTATGAAATACTACAAGAAAACATAGGGAAAGTTTGATGACATTGAAGTGGGTAAGGATTGGTGGAAAGATTTCAAAGGCACAGACAGCCAAAGCATATATAGAAAGCTTCACATCACAAAGGAAACAAACAATAAAAGTGAAAAGCCACCACTTAGCAAGACGTTTACATGAAGAAGGTGTAAGGGACTCAATAACTCAATGATAAAATAATATAAATTAAAAATATGTGCAGAGGGCTAAGTAAACATCATTCAGACTAACACAGACAAATGGCTGACAGGTACAGGACAGAATGTTCAACTTCAATCATCAGAAAAGTGAAAATCAAAACCACGATATAATGGTATTTATAACAATAATAAAGGCAAGTTCCAAGGAAGGTATGCAGAAAAGAGGGTTTTTATATGTTGTTGGTGACCATGTAAGTTAGCGTCTATGGTAAACTCTAGAGAAAATCCTCAAGGAAACTAGAATAGATCCACTGTAGGATCCTTCATTCTCACTATGCATATATACCCAAAACAAACTAAACCAGTGGGTCCAAAAGATTTCTGCACTCCCATTTATATTGCAGTGTTATTCACAGTCAATCAATAAATGGTCTGCCACCAAATGAACAGATAAAAATGTAGCATATACAATGGAACATCACTTAGCCACAGATAAGGGACATGGCTGAACTTGGAAGACACTACGCTTAGTGAAAAAGCCAAGCACGGAAAGATAAACACTGCGTGATCTCCCTGCTCTATAGAAGGTGAAGAAGCTGATGTCATAGAAGTGCGGAGCAGAGCCCAGGAAGGACACAGTGGAAGAGGGAGATGCAGAGGGCAGTGGGCAGGTACAAGGCTACAGAAAGGAAAGAAATTTCTGTTGCACAACAGGGTGGCAGTGTGTCCAGTATTTCAACATAGGTGGAAAGAGAGTTTTGCATGTTTTGACAGAAGAAACGATAAATGTTTGAAGTGATAGACTGCTGCTGAGACTGTAGCCATTACACCATGTATGTGTGTGTGTGTGTGTGTGTGTGTGTGTGTGTGTGTGTGTATGTGTGTGTGCATGCATGTGTGAGCATGGAAGCGCTTTTACACTCTGGGTGAATGAGCATTTTGTGTTGACTTAAGAAAATAAAGAAGTAAGAAAGAAAGGCTGACTGTATGAATGGATGTTGGAGGAGGAGTAATTTTAAAAGGTTAGATTTTTTTTATGGTGGGACAAAGGTGCATCCGTGGCTGCAGGGGTTTAGGTCATGCGTGACCTGGGGAGACAGGCCACTAGACTTGTGAGAACAGCCTCTCCTGCTTGGATGTACTGCCGCAGAAGGGCAACCCCAACTCTACCCTCGTTTTGCTTCTATTCTCTTTCTTTGAGGTAGTGGAGTAAACTGATAATTAAGCAATTAAACATCAAAGGGAAGCTCTGACAGCCCTGGAACTTGTTCAAAAAACCAGTAAGGAAACTGCTGTGAAGAGAAATGCTTGCTAATCGGAGGCCACCTTGGAGAGGGTGCTCAGGTCCCAGGAGGCCAAGGCTCTGGGTGGTTGCATGCAGACATTAGGGCTGCTCTAATATGGCCCTATAGACAGGTCCTACCTGACCCCTGACTTTCCTAGGGCTTCATTTCCTAGAGCCAGAGTGTGCTAGCATGGAGACCTGTTTCTCAGGGTGGTGTGTCAACAATTGTGTGTGTGTGTGTGTGTGTGTGTGTGTGTAGGGGGCTTGGGCTGTGCTGGTAGGCTCCAAATCCCTTCCTGCTGTGCTGTTTGTCATCAAAGCACTGAGATCGTAGATGCTTACAAAGTGGTTAAGTCATTAAACACAACCGTTAAAACTCTGAATCAAACATCTGTTTGTTAGAGACATTCTACGGACCTAGAATGTCTAAGCACATGAAACAAATAGGCATCCTGGTCACGGGAAGTTTATTTTCTAGTCACAGGTGACAAATTATAAACAAGTACCCAGCATGTCAGATGGTAACCCGTACAGTGCAGAAGAGCAGGGTAGAGCAGGGACGCAGGTGGCGGAGGGTGTGGCACTCAGGGGGAAGTAATTTGGCATGAAGGAACCAGGGTTCATCAAGATTCCCACCCTACCTCCACCCTCCAGCAGTGCCCTCCTTAGCTCCCTTCCCACTGCATGAGTTTTCCTGATGGTTTCTCTGCATCCTGATTTTCTCCTTCCTGTGTACCTACAAGCTTAGCTTTTACCTGGGCAAACCAGCTCACAATGCCCCAAGGTGACCCCATGTGTAGAATGGAACAGGAATGGAATGAGAAATGGAGAGCAGGCAGGGTGAGGTGGGACCAGACAGAATAGGAGACAGTTCCAAAGGGACACATCCTTCCTAACGGGACAGCACCTGCCTCCCTCCAGGAAGCGTGGAGTAACGTAGGAAGATTATCGCCAGATGTAAGGTATTTGTTAAATGAATATTCAAAGACAGGCTGGTAAAATCTTGTTTTTAAGTTGGCAGCCAATAAATTGGCAGCCAATTAAAAGAATTTTAAATATTACCAAGCCAAATAAAACATGTTGATGGGCCAATTTTGGACCTCTAGGGCCACTAATTTGCTAGTTAGGGGTGGAACACAAAAATATAATTTCTTCCTCTTCCTGTCTGTATAGGCTTAACCTCTGAACCACCTCTGCCTTGGCTTACCACCTCTCCAAATACCCACAGACTCTGGGGTTCAGATCCAGGGAATTCTTATTTACCATGCCCATCACTTCCAGCATGCTGGGCTGTTTTTTAGCTCCCTGAAAATGGTAAATTCCCATTCCTACCAGACCTAGCTCAAAATCAGCTCTCTTGAGACCCTTCTCTTTCCCTTTAAGGCAAAGACAATTCTGCCTTCTTCAGAAGCCTCACAGGCCTGGGCAGATATGTTTGTCATTAGGCACTGCATGTCACATGGTAAAGCTTGAACAAGTATGGCTCTAGTGCTGACGTGGGATCCTCTTGAGTCAAGGGCAGGGGTTTGCCTTGCTGTGTTTTAAATCCCTCAGAGGCATTCCAAAGTGTGCTCAGTACTTGGATGGGAGAACAGCCTAGCCCAGACGAGGTGCTCAGGCCCTACCATTCACATGCTTTGCTCACTGACTTCATCTGTAGGCTAGGGATGATGTCAAAGAAACTATGCCCATGAAAACGTATTATTGATTGTTTAGGGGAGAGCCTTGCTATGTATCCCAGGTTGGTCCTTAACTCATCTGTACCCCACGCTGGTCTTGAGCTGGTGCTAATATTTCTGTCTCAGCCTCCTGAGTGCTGAGATTACAACTGTGTTTCACCATGCCTGGCCCTGTAAAAATACTTTTGGTGACAAAAAAAATGCATTGTCGAATAGACCGAAGGGGAAAACACATTGCTTATGTGGACATGGCATCTTAGCTTTCCAGGCTCTCCTTTGGAACTTAGAGACAGCCCTTATAACTGAAAGTAAATCTCCACACTGCATGCAGTGAAGGCCCCAGGGACAAGCTCTTTGTTGGAACTGGAGATCCTCAGTCAAAATCTGCCCTTCTTCCTAGACCCTCACTTCTTTCCTCCCAAATGCAATTATTTCAGTAGCTTTACACAACTCTCTTGTAAAATCTAGAATTCTTTTTTTTTTTTCTATTTAGTAGCACTACTAACACCTATCTCCATTTTGATCTTCCCAGCGGTTTACTGAATTAGTGCAGGTTCTAACAGTTGTAAGGTGAACTATCAGAAGCGCAGCAATGGTGTGTGGTAGCTTTCTTCTGCCACGTAGTAGAGCAGGTGATAGAGCTCGGCCCAGATTGCGGCTTCCACTTCTTCCCTTGCCAATCACAATGGACGAGTGTGTGGCAGTCATTCCCCTCGTGCTTACGTTGGGGAGAGCTCTGAGCTCAGGCTCACTGAGCCATGGTGCCCGTTCTCAGAAGAACATTGCATCCTTGCAAGCTTGAGTCACTAGGAAATCAGCCCTCCTGCACTGAGAATGTGTTAAGTTCCATGGATAACGTAATGAGGTACCCCCAAACTTAACCATGTTTGCAAGCATGAATCACTAGGAGAACAGCCTTCCTATATGAAAATGTATTAAAATACCATGGATATTGTAATGTTGGTCCCCAAATTGTAGCTAAGTCAATAGAGGTTTACTTCCTTGTAGTTCAGGAGGGAGTCCAAGTTAAGGGCAGGGCACTGTGGGCTCTAAGGGAGACCCCTACTCAGGCCTTCTGTTCCCGGCTTTGGTGACTATTGAGATCTTTGCCCACCTAGACTGTAGGCAGATCACTGAAGCCTCTAATTCAGCCTTCACAGAACTCTCTAGATATCACATTCTTTTATTTCCTAAGGCTACTTACCATTATGAATCCAACATCATCTTAACCCAATGTGATCTTTCTTGAAGCCCTTTGGTTTAATTTCCTTCCCTTCCCTTCTTTTTCTTTTCTCTCCTTCCCTTTCTTCTTCTTCCTCCTTCCCTCTCAATCTCCTTTCTCTTCTCCCTTGCTCTCTCTTCTTCATTCCCTCTTTTTCTCCCTTATCTTCCCTCCTCCTCCTTCCCTTTCCACTCCCATCTTTCCCCTTTTCCTTTCCTCTTTCTTTCCTTTCTTTTGAAGCTATGCTTTAACCTACCAGAGAACTTTACAGAAGGCCTGCTTACCTCGGAGTGAGAGGAGGGCACCTTTGCTGGTCCAGATGCTTGACACTGCACAGAAAGATCTTAACTTCATTCCTCCTATGACAGATCGCTGCTCACTCACAGAGACTGCACTTGCTTCCTACAACAGCTTCTGTGGAGGGAAAGACAATCCACCTCAGACTCCAGACACCTAGAACCTCAGAATCTACAATGGGTCCCCAAGTATAGAAGCACCTCAGCAGTGATCAGTGGAGGTAGGAGCTAGTCCCCCCCCCCGCCCCTATATTGTATGCTGTTGGAGGAAGGAGGCTGGGAACTGGGCTGCTTTTCATGGCCATACCTGGAGTTCAGCCTATTTAATGAGTAGACATGACCTTACTGCCCTGGAGAATAAGTGACAGGAACATTCTTGTGTGAGGACTCTTCAGGAACCTCTGACCTTTACACTCCAATGAGCACAGATCCTATGCTTACACATAGGTTACACAGCAATCAATCCCTCAGACATAGAATAGCAGCTCTGCCCCTGATGGGGTGGCTGTGGGAAGGCTACTCACTGGTCTTCCGGTCCTTCTCCTTGTGCACAACAGTGCAAAGAACAGCAGAACTCACTGAACAGGTCATAGTTCATTAAGAACACACAGGTCTCAGCAGCATCTGCTCACAGAAATGCTCCTAACGGTTGAGCTGTGTTGTTTTTAATTCCTTCCCTGTTTCTTGGGAAGGACTCTCCCCTTTCTATGACACCGTTAGTTTCCATCTTTCCCTCTCTCTCCAGAGAGGCCTTGTCTGCTCTCCTCATCTGTGTGAAAAACTCAGCCCTGGAACGTGGGCATCGGGAGACAAGGCTGCTTCTGCTTTTTACCTGGGAAGTGTCTTTCTGCGGCAATGATATGTTGACCAGGAGTCTTCACTTTAAAAATAATGAGTGCATTTTGAAACAATACCTATTCATAATAAGCCCTTCAAATAGCACAGAAGTGAGATGAGGAACGTTGACCAAATTACTTAAAAATATTGTAACTTAAAAATTTCCATTGTCACCACATGCCATTCTCAAAAGCTTTTAGGCGTGCTGCTATGGTTTGAATTTGAGTATTCAGGTTGATGTTTTAAGTAGCTGGTTCCTCACCAGTGTTGTTCTGGGAGGGGGAGGGAGGCTGTGGGACATTAGAGGACTAGCTGGTGGACCTTTGGAGGCCCTACTGCTTCTGTTCTAGCTCTCTGTTTCATGTTTGTGCCATGTAAAGAAATGGTACACAAGCTATCTCACCATAAGGGCTCGAGGCCCCTGAAACCGGGAGCCGAAACAATCTTTTCACCCTTCAGTTTTGTCTTTTTGTCTTTTGTTTTTCTGTCAGGCATTTTGTCACAATGGTGAGAAAATAAGCTAACACATGAGTCCAGCAGGAAGACAGACAAAAAGAGGCAGCAAAGCAAACATGGTTATACATTTGATATTTAAGTAAAATGTTTCCAGTTGAAATTTTCCTGATTTAAAAGAAGAAAAAGCCATTGGAGGTAAAATGAAGAATTTGCTAAAATGTAATTGTTCACTACAAATGTATATCGTTCCTCATCAGAGCCTTATAAAAGTTAAGAATAAAGACGCTGGCAGAAGTGCTGTTAATTTCTTCTTTAATTCTACATTTTAATCTCATGCCTTCTGATGAAAGATGGGGAAACATGAGTCCTCATAGACCCATAGACCTCGTTCCTTGTCACCAGCCCTCTTAATTTGTTAATTATGTCTTTATTTGGACTTCATTCTCATGCTGTTTTTAGAATGCTGATGCCCCAGCAGCTGAATAGACTCAATGCTAAGAAGGCTGTCCACCAAAGTTTTTCATTCTTCAGTTTTTGTTTTGCTCTAACTGGTGCAGTGTTTTGTTTTATTTTATTTTAGACAAATTCTCTCAATGTCTTTCAGGTTGGCCTTGAACTCATGAGCCTTCCAAGATATGGGATTACAGGTGTGTTTTTCCATACCTGGCTAGTAAGCTATGTGGTCACATTTTTGTTTCAGACAAGTCCAGAAATACCATTGTCTCTGTTGTGGTCAGTGACATCATAGAATGTTACAGGATTATAGATTCTTCTCAAGCCTACATAAATATTGTTCCATTTTCTTCTCACGTTCATTGTGGAAAGGATAGTCTCGTGTTACTCCAACTTTTCCACTTGTGCATTGCCTTTTTCTTTTTTCTTGCTTATAGAGTGAAATGCTTACACCATGTAAAGTGTAAGGCGTAAGATGTGTACCATAGCTGTTTGCTTGCATCAGCTCTTCCTGGAATGGAATGTGTATTTTCATTCTATGCACTCAGTTCCATCTGACTGTAGAATTTTTTCTTCTAATGTATTTAGAAGCACAGGTAACTCCCTTTCCTTGTGGTTTTGTTTTTGTTGTTTTGTTTTTCTTTTTGCTACAGCCACATCAATTATCTCAACACTGGTTTGTCTTTGCTCTTCCTGATCACCTAGCACCTGCCTCTAAATGCTTTGATCTCACAGCCTTATCTTTGTATTTCAACTGTAAAGTATGCCAACATTCCCTTCTTTGTTAGGAAATCAATTCTCAGCTCTATTTTATTCATCAGTGGCTCTGACCCTGAGCAGTGATTCTTTCTTTTGGACCAGAATGATCTCTTTTGGCCATGTTATCCTCGATGTATAATGAAGTAAAATGCAGGTAGGAATCACTTTCTCAGCAGGCAGAACCATCGTGGCTGCTTATACTCTCAGCGCACCCTTTGCATACCACAAGGAAACAAAATACCCTCTGCACACCCTCATCAATGGTAGTGCGGATCAGGGTAGGGTGAAGGACACCAGCTTCTTAGCTACAATGCTGCATACAGAAAATGTCTGCATTGGGGACCATGATCCTAATGCTTTAAGAACCCAGTGAAAGCACAGAGCAAGGGAAACCCATCTTAACATCTCACTTCATTCTGTGTAGATTGCTCAAGGCTGCCATGATCCAGAAGGCTTTATCCACCACTTTCTCAATTCTACTAGCTCCAAGAGAGATCCTGAACTCTAAGTAATGCCACTAGGAAGCACCTCATGATCTTTGCCCAAACATTCGTGAATATAAGGGTTAACTTTGATTGTCTTCTTGATTGGACTGAGAAGTGCCCAGGGGGTTAGAAAAGCACACAGAAGTCTGATATATCCTAGTAGGTAGGAGGCCCAAGTGGACTAAAAGGTGAAAGGTGAAGAGGTCTGCTAGCATGGCCTTTCTGTGCAGAGGGAACCTGCTCTTGTTCCTACATTGCCCTGCAGCACAGTGCTCCATCCATGAAAAACCTGGGACCATGAGCCAAAATAGCAACCCCCTCCTAATGTGCCATGATTCAGTGATGGTATAGATATAACTTTATTCCTTATGTTGCACCTTGAAATCTGGCCCCTTTCCATTTTCCTAGTCCTCCATTTCTCGAGTAACACAGGAACCCACCTGAAAGTCTGGACCTTGGGACTGGCACATGGCCTTTCTCCCAGGAGATGAACCTGTTTTTTATTTTATATTTTTAAGCTTTTTCTCTCTTTCCTACTTCCCTTCATGTCTCTCTCTCATTATCAGCCTCTCTCTCTAGCTTTCTGACTCTTGATTTTATGTCTTGCCTCGCCCTCTGTCCATTGGATTGACCCCTCAAAGCTCTGAGGAGTCATAACATCTTACCAAATATCTATTACTCCATCTCTCCCATTGAAGGTGATGCCAAGATGAGATCAGGCCCAGCATGGAAGGACTCTATCTGTCTGACACATATACACTTAGTAAAAATACCAGAGGAACAATTTTTTCACAGTATTCAAACATTCCACACTACAACATGAGCATGAGCTGTTCAAGAAGGTGAAAAGAAAATACAGGTAAGCAAAAAGGTTCAGGCAGTAAACCCTAGGTAGACAGGAGACTTGGGAATCCAGTCTACCTGGGAAGCCTTGAAGGCTGCTTATGTAATATTCTCATGCCTTTTGCAGGTAGAGGTATAATTATTCCATTATGTTTTCCTGTGAAGTGTGAAAACTCTCTTTACCAATCCTCTTAAATTAGTTAAATATAATATTCAGCGAGACAGGAGACAGAGCAATGTTAATTGAAAGTGGAGAGGTGTTTATAGGTTGATGCAGTGCAGCCAACTGTGACTAAAATTAATGTCTGGGGGTTCCTGCAACTGCGGGATGCCCTCAAGTTTATCCTGTATTTCCAATAACAAATCCTGGCACCCGGAGAGTCTCGTTCATTGTGCCACAATTCCAGCCTTGGAGAAGATTTCTTTAAAATAGGTCTGAGAATTTTAATTACATTCCATTTGTAAAGTTCTTTTTGCCTGATGAGGTGTTGAGGAGAATGTGAAAATTTTCTAAAAGTTCTGCTCACACCAAGTGACGTAGTGGTAAAATGGTTGCTCATTGTTTATGGACTACCTCAGAGTCCTTCCATGCTGGGCCTGCTCTCATGTCAGCCAAACCACAGTTGGATTCTTTCAGATTGTAGCAAAATGGAAGTCATAGGACAATGACTTGTCAAAGGACTTGATCCTGCCTTTTTCCTTCATTGGCTCTGCCGAGCAATTCCTTATGCTTTTCCTGGTTGGCCGTGGGTTCCCTGACTGTGTGAACAGTACTTGGTTCTATTACTCACTTAGCTGAGAGAGTAAATGTCAGCTCTGTAGTCTGTTATCCCTGGCTGAGCCTGTCTAGCAGAGCATGACCAGACGGCCAGTCATCTGAGCAGTGTGAGCAGACCTATTTTGATCCCTTTCTTTGTTTTGCTAGAGCAGAAATTATCGGCCTGTGCTGGCTTGCAATCAGATGTTCGTTTATTTCAAATACACAGCTTAGTGGTCGTGACACTTCTTTACAGCATGGCCTCACTGGTCTGGAGGAGAAAAAGGAACACAGGAAATGGGGAGGTGTTTTTGTTCTCCTCCTATTGGGTGGACTTATTTATTCCCTGGATTGGAGAGGGGACTGAGCTACTAACATAGCTTGCTTAAGATCAGTGGCTAAAAATCACAGTTGTTATCCCATTTGTTTGCCGTAGACAAGACAATTGTTATATAGTGGTGTCACTGAGTCCTTTGCCCAGGGGGACATGAACTGGCTTCAGTTTTGTGCTTAGAATAAGGGCATTCCTTTCTTATGGATGGGCTGATAGACAACAGGTTACTGATGCAATCAACTTAGGAACATTATCAGCCAAAGCTTCTCTTTCTGAAACATTTTTATAGTGTAGACTCAGAAATATTTTCCTGTCTATACTTAATTCGTCTTTTCCCCCCTAATGACACATCTCTTCATTAGTAGCCTAACCTAGCCTAATTCCCAATGCCACTTTTTTAAAATTTATTTTTTTATTCATTACAATTTATTCCCTTTCCAGTGATTCCTTTGAGAGTATCTTCTTTTTGCAGAAATCTACCCAGGATCTTTATTTACTTATTCATTCTCGTTCTGTCTTCACTGGAATGCAAAGCTCAACATCTGTATTCGTACATGAGCCTTGGTCACATGTGTTCCAGTCCTGGTCTTGTTACATGTAAATCACTAGATAATTGAATACAAAATTCTCACCGAGGAGACAAGAGGGCAGAAATGAAAACATTGAAATAAAAAGCAAACTCCTGGGAGAGAAAATGGGAAAGTTCTGGGAAGGCCTTAGAGTGTTGCTTTGAGCAGTCCATTAGAGCAGGACACATGCTAGAATGCCCAGGTCTGGCTAAGTGACAATGCCTTCTAGAGCCTTCTGAAGCCTGGAGATAGGCACCCAAAAGGAAATAAAAGCTAGACTGTCAGAGAGTCCAATAGCTCCCTGCAGAAATAGCAATGTTTATAATTAATTCAAATGTCACATTTCTCATCTATAGAAATACAAGCATAAAGACATAACCAGTGTCTCTTCACTTAACTGTCTTGGGGGGTAGAGCCCACACAACTGTCTGTTGGAAACTCATTTCATATAAGACAGTGAGCCATCTAGATTAACACAAGGGAAATCAAGAAGAAATCCACCACCTACTGTTGCCTTTATGTACACAAATGACCCAACATTTATCTAGCATCCTGTGTTCCAGGCGAACTCTCAGGCTCCTTACTTTACCATACTCCCAGGCCATTGTTTAACCAGTGCTCAGTAGAGCAGCCATTTGTAAATGTCTGTTCCATACTCTGGCCAATACCTTTTCTTGTGTGTTCTCTAAGCACTGGGCAGGGCATCTCTGAGGCTCACTATGTATTTGTGCCTAGCTTGGGTATTTCTTTGGGTTAGATCTAGTGTCTCAACTTATACATTCAGAAAGATCACAAGGACAGAAATATTTCAAATACCTTCTGTTTTTCCCCTCCCACTATTCCAGATGGATCTTGGAGAGACCATTGCATTGCTTGAATTGGCATGTTGATAATTCAGGTTTTTTTTCTGTCATGGTGTATTGTATGTTCTCGGGTCTCTTACAGGCCTTATCATAGCTTCCCTGTTTCATTGATGTAAAAGAGGAAGTATGTTCATCACTTGTCCCTTCAAGGTCTTAGGTATCATACCTCTTGCTCCACATATGTATTGGTGAATGGAAAGGGTTCTCAAAATTCTTTTTTCCAGTAACTTCTGTAATGCAGGCATGCACCCTACTTTTAGTGCATTGCTCCCAAGTCCTGCTTCTATTTAATATTAGACATGGTATGAGTGTAGACTCTTCAATAGATATTAGAAACTCATAGTTAAAGAGAGAGAGAGAGAGACAGAGACAGAGAGACAGAGAGACAGACAGAGAGAGAGACAGAGAGAGAGACAGAGAGTTAGAAACTTGAGAACACAAGACAAAGAGGTAAACCTAGAAGACGGTTAAGCCCTTGTTCTTAAAATGTAATCAGTACTTCTTGGGGTGAATAATGTACCCATCGCTCTGGTCATTAGAGTATAAAAAAAAAGCTACACATACTTTTAGGAAGCTACATTCCATGGACTCTCTGTGCAGAGGGTAGAGGGTTGTTAAGAATGGGAAATAAAGCCTGGGTATTCCATGTGTGGCAAAAGGAGCTGTCAACAAACTGTGCCTACAGTACTTCATCTTGATTGAATTCATCCCTAATACATTAGTAAATGTGTTCGTGTGTCTTTAAGGTATAAGGGTGTTTCCAGAGATGATAAAGTGAGTTCTCTCACTTTATTAACAGTTTAATTTCTTGATGCATACAGACTTTGAATCAATTACAAGGACATAGAAGCCCTTTAGAAGGTAGAGCCTGCTTGTAGGAAGCCAGTCATTGGGTACATGACCTTGGGATATACAGTCTTTCTCTGGTTGTTTCTTGTTGCAGCTGCCCTCTGCTTCCTGTCTTTTTTGATGTGATCTGCAGCAATGGACCGAAACCTCTGATACCATGAACAAAATAAACCTATTCATTAAGTTGTTCTTCCAAGTGTTTGTTCACGGCTATGACAAAAATGTGGATAACTGCATCCAAGCTGTATTTCCCCCTCTCATTATCCTCGAACCCTTTATTCAGCTGAGATCCATTTACACCACCTTCCCTGGATGTGAACCATTTTCACAGCTCCTGCAACACATTGGTCACCTGGCTTGCCTCCTCCTCCTCCTCCTTTTTCCATATTTATTCCAGTTCCCTGAAAGACCATCTCATTTTTCTTATAGTGTTAGAATATAAAGGTTTATTTAAATCTAATTTTTATCATTGCAGGGAGTTATGTCTAAAGAGGTTTTGGTATTGTGAAGACAGGACTTACTGACTCTGACTTCAGACCTTCATCTTCTCCAGTCTTGGCCAGCTGTAACTCCCTCCTCTTTCTCCTGTAGGTGTGACCAGTCACAGTCCCTGGGGCTCCCATTTAGAGAAAGGCCACTAGATGGAGTGTTGTTGCCATGGAGCTGCCTCACTTGTCAACTTAGGGTCTCTGCATACCTTAAACCAACTTTCAGCCGTGGCTGCATGATTGCAATTGTGACTCTTTTCCTTTAGGCTTTTTTTTTTTCATAATTGTCTACTAAAACCTGATGGGAAAATACACCTTCTTCATAGACACTTCTGCCCTGCCTTCAGGCCTCTTCCAAAACACTATCTGAAATCTTCTAAACTGCAGTTCTCTGCTTTCCTGGAAGCATTTGAGAATCTTTTTTGGACTGACCTACCTTATCCCGCACAGGCAGCCTTGGATGATGCAATGTCTAAGCTAGGCTCTGCTTTGTAGAAGTAGGATTACTACTCTGGATTTGGTATCTTGGGGCCTAAGGGGATCAAAGAGAGATTGTTGCAAAGATGAAGTGTGCATTAGAAAGATCTAGTTTCAAGTCCCATGTTACAGACTAGTTTTCTGATCTTGGGAAATCTCCCCAAACCCCAGTTTCCTATAGAACTTATAGCATCTATAGAATCATTAGCATCTGTACAAGCTATAGTCTCAGTGTGGTGATGAAATGATGTAAAATATTCCATATGCTGTCCAGCATTAAGGTCAAAGTAGGGGAATGATGATGGTATAGATGAGAATAATGGTGATGATGATGGTGGTGGTAGCGATCATAATGAAGTGGGCATACTATTATTACCCAGCTTTCTTTGACCACTGCTCTCTGTGTGCCATCCTGCTTTGCTTATTTCTCATCTGTCTTCTCTATACCTAGTCTTCTATTTTTCTTACTGTCCTTGGGTCAGCCACCTTAATTTGCAACATGCTTCCATTGTCCCAGGTGCATCGCAGCCTGTGGTCCCTCAAGCCGACTCTGACCCTTATGCGTGCCCAGGTCCACCCACTGCTCAAGGTCAGTTCTGTTTCCTGTTCACAGCTGCTCCTCTCTGACACTCTGATTTGTTTGTATCTCCTTGTATATCTGATGCTGCTTCTCAGGCATTGCAATGGGGAAAACTCAAGGTCAGAACAAACAAACACATAAAATCAATTTTACCTTGGGAACTAACTCTTCTCCACAGCAGCTGTCTGATAGTCATCGCCTTGGCCCTGGCTCCGTGCTCAGTGCATGGCGTTGTGAGGATGGCTGCCCCCAGGATCCTTGCAGGGGAATACATCACAAACAAACCCATCCACAGGAAAGCACGTGCACATGCATATATCCATGTGTGTGCAGGCAGAGAATGATTTTTTTATTTTTTCCCACTCTTCCCTCTTGCTCTGTACTTCCCTCTGTTTTCCCTTTTCTCCTCTGCTCTGATTTTCTGAGCCATCTCTCTGTTTTTTTCTTTGTTTTCTGTCTATCTCCCTTTAGTTTTTCCCTTGACCTCTTCTCTCCAGCTCTCTCTGTTCTTTTTTTTTCTTCACTTCTCTGCTCTTCTCTCTCTTACATTCTTTGTCTCTTTCCTCCCCTCTTCTCTGGCCTTTATTATTATTATTTTCTTCACTTCTCTCTGTCACAGTCTGTCTCCTGAGGACTCCAGCTGTTTCTCTTTCAACAACTATCATGAATTTTTTTTCTCTCCTTCTGGGAATGCCGCGAGCTCTGGATTTACTGGGCCTAAAACTGGGGTGTGCTGGGCTGATTTAGCTACACTGGGGTTGGGTAGTTGTATGTGAGGTTATCCCACAGGCAGGAGGGGGCAGACTTGAGCCTTGCAGAAAGGGACAGACACCAGACACATCCAAGAGAATTTTGGTGCTGTGTAAGGATTTGGACCCAAGTGGAGATGAATGTGGATGGCTGCCTTCTGGGATTGTCTCATGTAAGTCAGTCTACATGTGAAACCTTCTTCCACATGGTGAAGCTACTGACGGTCTATACCACAAATACTACCCTGAAATTAACTTGGTTCCAAGCAAGAGGTAGGACTGGATAGATTTGAGATCACCTGAAATTTTTAAAGAGTTGATTAACCTCTTTGTGCCTGTTTACAAAATGGGACTCTTTGTCCTGTCTCAGTTTCCAGGAGATCCTACTAGCATGGCTGTTGATAATGCATTCTGCTCACCTTTCATTTTAGAATCTGGGTTTCATTGGTTTGAATGGTTCTATGCATAAGGGAAATGAATGACTGAAATGGTCAAAGCCTTAAGAGGAGGTGCTTTCCTAGGAGTTTTACCAAAATGTAACATGGTTTATAAACATATATGCTTATAAACATATATATATGTGTATATATATATATATATATAGAGAGAGATGTATATGAGCATACTTTAAAATGCCTTTCTCTCTATGTATATATGTATGCATGTATATATATATATATGATAATTTAAATATAGTATATATAGTTTGGGTTTGTTTTATAGTGTTGGGAATTTTATTTAGAAGTAATATTCCCTCTAGGAGTTATTGTTGAGCTGAGGAGATTATTCAGTTGGTAGGTGCTTGTCATGGAAGCATAAAGATTGAGTCCGAGCTCTGGCCCTCACGTAAAGAAAACAAAGCTATTTTGACAGTATGCAGCTGTACCCAGTGCTGGGGAAAGGAGGATCCAGTGACTGCTGGCCAGCCTAGCAGAGCTCACAGGCTCCAGGGTCAGTGAGAGACTGTCTCAAAATATTGGGTGGAAAAGAACAGAGGAAGACACTCCGCTTTGACCTCTGGCCTCCATATGTACTCACACACATGCTACATTCACACACACACACTCATACAAAGTGAAATTCTCTTTCCAAAGGCCACTTCATCACCAAAGAGGAGTGGAGCCATGTAAACATGATTACCGAAACTTTGTAAAGTTATTTGCCCATGTTAATGATAGTCCCTTTTCAAGAAAGTCAGGCACAAAGAAAGCCATCAGCCTCACAGCCAGGCTGGACACCAAGTGGTCCCGTGCTCAAGCTGCACCTCCGCATTGTCACTGACTGGAGCTTCACTCGCAGGGACACTGGCTTCAGTCTGACCCCATTTTTTGACCCTAGGAAAGAAAGGGGTCAAAAGGGAATTAAGCTCCCTGGTTGGAGGCCTTATCATTGTACTGGGAAGCAACTCAAGTCTCTGATATTCAGAGGCTACAAGCTGGCAAAGTTTGTCAAAGAATGGCAACTCCAGTGACCTTGTACACCAGAGATTTTTCTGTCCTTGACGCCAAGCACTTATCTCTCCACGTCTTCTTTATGTCCCAAAGCCTTGGATATTTTGAGAACTTCGCATGTTCATATCCCACCACTGACACTGCTGAGGACTTTTAACTGACTCCTATACTGGGACCAATTGCAGATGATGGCAAAGCCCCGCTTCTGTTTCTGAACGGAAGGAAACGAAACTAGAGCTCTTTAGCAATGTTGACAAAAATCATTGCAGCTGAAA
Source organism: Pachyuromys duprasi (assembly GCA_028658305.1). Classification (NCBI taxonomy): domain Eukaryota; kingdom Metazoa; phylum Chordata; class Mammalia; order Rodentia; family Muridae; genus Pachyuromys; species Pachyuromys duprasi. The sequence continues at coordinate 13,864,643 of CM053758.1, forward strand.
GCTGGAGGGCAGAGTGTGGCCACATGCACATCCACACAGCATTTTGATGCTCTATGTGTTCAGTCCCCATACCCCCACCGCACACACAGCATGCTCCTGGAGAGAGAGAGAGGGAGAGGGAGAGAGAGAGAGAGAGAAAGAGAGAGAGAGAGAGAGAGAGAGAGAGAGAGAGAGAGAGAGAGAGAGAGAGA